>JASPKZ010008385.1:3055000-3645000 GCA_030220185.1 Diploptera punctata
TTCAGAAACAAACTAGATGGAGCTTTTAATTTTATATGCATTTCCGGTTTTAACAATTTGATACATTTCTCTGGCACCAATGATTTCTCTTCAATTTCGCTTTATAATTTTCCTCCACTCGTCTTTATTATAACACATTTCTTCCTCTATTTCCCAGTCCTTCAAAGTTTCTCTAATCCCTTGGATCCACGTGAGATTTGGTCATCCTTTCCTACTCGTTCCTGATTGTGTCCATTCCATTATTTTTTCCGGTAATCTTTCGTCTTTCTTCTTTCCTAATATGTCCGTACTATTTCAGTTGCTTTTCTTGGACTATTTAACTCATGCCACAAATGTTAAGTCAATGACCAATCACGTTTCAATGAAGTTTGTTTTACAACCAATGACAGTCGTGTTTCACCTCGCTCTTTATCGATTTCTCTTTATCAGCTCCTGCTTTTGTTATAAAGAAAGCTCCTCCTTTTTAATGTTCTGAACAGGTCAAAGCATTTTTCTCCAACAAATACATTGAATATAGCAAATAATGAAAAGATTCCTTGATTTTACTTAGTTGTTTACTAAAAAAATTAATGAATAACTCGTAATGTTGATTATGATATATAGTTTGATGTGTTTCATTATTTCACCACTTGGGTGCACTCTTACAATATAGCAATATTATTTGGCAATAAATAATATGATCTAGTTGCAGTGAATGAACATAACCTCACATTTCTGATTTGTTTTCAAACATCGCCGTTTACATTAAATATATAAATATTTTAAAATAACTATAGTTAAACGATTTGTAAGTAAACAGCTTAATTTTATTCGTTAAATAGTCCTAACAAATGCCACTCTTGATTTCCAAATTCTCTAGATAAATTCACTCCTCACTTCGTGAGTCGTAAATTTATCGATAATTTGGAAATCACTCGTGGCATTACTTATGATAAATTCTAAAATTGAGTTTTGTACATTCATGTTCTCTTTTATAATTTCATTTCTAATTTTCTCTCTCCTTGATATCCTAGCAGATCTTCTCCAATAGTCTTCTCTTTTAATTTATGATGAGGCAATATTTCAATGATTGGTGTTATTTTTAATTAGTTCACAGTTTTAAACAGTGATTTTGTAGTTGCTTAAACCTTTTTTAGGAGTGGTGGACGATTTTGTGAAGAGTGCGGTTCGTTATAAGGTGCATAGTTTCTTTTTTTTAATGATGAACCACCTGCCTTAAATAAAGTGACTGTTGTGAATGAAGACCCTCATCGAGACCCAGTTTTTACACTTTTTTATCCAAATGCTCCAAGTTATCATTTCGACATTTTTGGTGTTCTCCTGACATGGCGTATTTGTAACCCACTTCTGAGGCTGGGACGCCTGGAAGGCGGGGTTACGGTGCCCCGATGATATGAGAGTTGATGATGGTAATGATGCGGCAGGAGTTGCCTTTAACTAAACTTAAGCTAATGAGGTGAATATGATATTGATGATAACGATGGCCAGATGGTGTTCGGGGACCGTTTGGGCCTTAAAGTTTCCTGACATTCATCTTACGGTGAGGAAAAAAACCCTTACATATCATCATCATAGTCCTTTTACGATCGTGGGCCATTTGTTTACCTGTTTCGTCCTCAATAGAATATTTAGTATCCAACTAGAACAAATTCCGAACATTGGGGTGGGAATGTGCACCGTTAGCTTTAATTTAGTATCGCACGGCCGTCAGTCATGTTTGCTTTTTTGCAATATAGCTTGATATATACGAATTAATTAAAAGCTTTAGATTCTGACACAAAAATCGAGAAGAGAGGAGATTGTCTTACTATTCTTAATTTAAAATGACTCACATTATACTAGTTTTTAGGGATATTCGGCCTAAATTTACTATCAAGCCGGATACCGGATAATAAGCGAGTATCCGGCCGGATACCCAACATATCTGAATACAGATATCTAGGACAATAATTAGTCTCCTTTCAGCAGAAGGCGGAGAAAAATATAAAGATAAAGATTTTTTTCGCGTGGGGTGTATTCTGGTCTCTCAAGTTCTCCTGTTGAGAAAAGTCCATAAGAAATTAAAAGAGTGGGGAACTGTGTATTTACCGTACTTCTACATGGTTATCAAACATGGTTTCCCACTGGATGTTCCTAACATCTCCAAACAATCGAAAGAAAAATGTTGAAGATCCTAGGCAAATCACTGAGAGACAGGGTCACAAATGAAGCATTTCAAAATATGCCAGCAATGCATGACACAACATTGAAGCCACCAAAACTAATTACAAATGAGGAAGCTATGTTAGCAAAACTTAGAGACGAAAGATGGCCGCAGAATGTCACAATGTGAGGCCCTCACATTGGCAAAATATTTCGCGGAGAGCAAGACTAAGATGGCCTGATCTCTTCAAAGAATATACAGAAAATCATTGGATAGGTAGAGCGAAAAATAGGTATGACTGAAAAACTTAACAAGACAAGTAAAGAGTGTGTTAAAATTAATTAAATTAAAATAAAGCAATGCAGAGAATGTACCAAATAAACAAATCAAGCATGAGAGTATCTCTTATGTACTACATCATCAGCATAAACTAACAGCTTATTAATACCATTCAGTTGTAGGCCCTGTTAATCCTTTACAGATCTGATGGCATTCTCTAGTACACAATTAAATTGTAGAGGAGATAGTGCATCTCCTAGCATATTGTGAAATGAACTCTGTAAATCATAGAGCAAAAATTTGATACAAATATTCTGCAACTTGAACAGAACAAATGTTCCATTAATTTACATGTGTGAGCATCTCTCCTTTCTTTTGTAAAACCTGGCTGTCATCAGGAACAGCACTAGAGTCCTATTCAAGCCTCAACTTCCTTAAGAACCCTCTCCAAGCATCACTTTCTCTAGCCACCATCATTTATTTCTCAGATCCTCCAAAATTCCATCCATCCAACGCGGTCTTGGTCGTTCCACATTCCTTCTTCCTTCAAATTTTCATTCCTTCATTTTCTTGGGCAGCTCATGTTCAGTCATTTTCTGTACATGGCCTGCCCATCGCAATCTTGAAACTTTAATTGATGTAACCACATCAGGAGACTTGCACAACTGATAAAGTTCAGAGCTATATCTTAAATGCCATTCTCCTTTGTTGCATATTGAACCATACATTTTTCTTATTTATTTATTTTTTCAAGTGAACTCAGTCTTGACATATCAGTATTTGACAAGGTCCATTTCTCACTCGCATATATTAATATTGGTTTTACCAGAGTTTTATATAGATTACATTATGTTTCTCTGGAAAGAAACCTGGATTGAAAGTGACTCAATAATCCAAATTATCCGTTGACATTTTGAAAAAACCTGGCTGTAAGCAGTGATATAAGTTTCAGTTTTCCTGCAAACAAAGGATTGTTGAAACGTGCAAGGAGTGTTACTGCTTTTTCTGTGAATTTAAAGTAATGAATACGGTAACTGCTCTACAATCCAAGCAATTTTCATTAACATTATTTAATTATTAAATTTTCATTTAATTTCATGGCACGACAGGGTTACAAGCCCCGTGACCTTCCAGTCAGTTGCTGGCCTCACATCCACATGTGATAATGACAGGTGGAATATTATCTAGCCAGAGTAAGGGCGACATTTGGTTAACATGTAGGTTCCCCAGCTGTTATTGCTGATTTTCTCAACCTGGATTTTCTACTTATTCCAGCTACCGAAATCCCTCACGATGCAGGGTTAAGCACCGGTCCCATACTAGCCGAAATCCGTTAGAAATTTTCTTCCGTCATGGGGACTAATAACTCCGCCTCCGAGTGGTACTTGTACCATTCAGTGCCGGTCCCAAGCCCGGATAAAGGAGGAGGGTAAATGGCTGGTTGATATCCTTGGTGGTTGTATCAATGTTGAGTAGATATAACTGTTAAAACCCAAACATGCTTTAGCTGTCAGTTTAACTGGCAGTGCTACCAGCAAATCCTATCCCTTATGGGGAAGAGTGAGGGCAAGTACATGGCGGCTAAGGCATGGTAACCCTAACAGAAGAGTCCCTGGTCCTCCAGGTTGGGGGTTGGGTGTGGGATTGACAATTCCATCCCGTAAAAGCAAACCGTTGATAAGCACAAAGACAATCAAGCCGGAGCGATCAAATCATGGCGACCAAACAGTCGCCAGGAACAGAGAGGTCTGGAGGGTAATTTTTAAGGGGAGGATGTGATTCGACCCTGGTTGTTACGCCAAATATGATGGGGACACGAACCAGAGCACCAAGGCATCATTCCTTAAACCCATCGGCTACAGGGCGGGACATTAAATTTAGTTTTTGTAAATACAGCTTGAAAACATTTATGTATATATCTTTATATACAAAAATGAGTATCTTCTGTCTGTCCGTTGTGTCCCCCTGGGGGGACGTCGGGCCCCAGCTGTGCTCACAACAGCAACAGGGCGCGTCCCCGGGTGGCGGATAGGGGAACCGTCGGTGGTTTGCTTGCATTCCTCCCGGCTAGGTCCAGACCGGACCCGCGGGCCATTTGTGGGGTCGTCAGGACTCGAGCGATCTGACGTACTATATAGCTCGTGCTGCGCCCACTCCAGCAGCAAAACGCGTCCCCTCGGTGGCGTAGTGGGGAAAAGGTCGGTGGATCTGCTAGTCAGTCCTCCCTTCCAAGTCCGATGGACTCGCGGACCATGAGTGGGGTCAGCAGGAAAAACATATGGCATAGGGGCCTGCTGTCAAAGCTTGAACTATCCCGGACCCACAAGCGGGAGCATGGGCCGCTGTTGGCGTGGCGGCGGGAGAGTCGTGGATCTGTCGCTCCTTCTCTCTTGGTTCATTGAACCTGAGACCATCTGTGGGGGCACCATGGGAGATGAGCACCCTGGATGCCTACATTGCTCAGTGGGCTGCCTCACAGCACCTACACGACTAGGCTTAGTCTTGCGAACGGGCTGGATGGGACAATACCGGGCGTAATGCTGGGAATTACCACCAGGTCGATAAGCTCGAGAAAGGAGGAAGCGCGGTCTTTTGGCTTTTGGGACTTAGCGCCGACTCTGGAACCGAGTGACCCAAGGACAATCTGTGAGGTCGTCAGGAGTTGAGCGACCTGACGTACTAATGCTCAGGCTGGACCCACTTCAGCAACCAAACACGTCCCCAGCTGGTGCACTGGGGGAAAGGTCGGTGGATCTGCTAGACAGTCCTCCCGGTCAAGTTCAAGGGACTCGTGAACCATTAGTGGGGTAGGCAAGAGTTGACCGCCTTGTCTTACTATTTGCTCATCTGTTGGAGCTTGCGAGCTCCGTGCTGGCCCACAACAGCTGCAGAAGGCGTCCCTGGGTGCACACCAGGGCTCGGCTCGGACCAGTGCAGAGGGGAGCAACTGTACTGGTTCCTGGCTCGGCCTATGGCCCGTCGACAAACTGTGGGGTCGCCAGGAGATGAGCACCTGGATGTACTAAAAGTCTCACACTGTTGGGCTTGTAGCCCTAGCCGGTCTCACAACGGCTGCAGGACACGTCCCTGGAGGCAGAACAGGGGAATGGTCGGTGGATCTGCGACAGCAGTCCTCCCGGCTAGGCTCATGGAGCCCGTGGACCAACTGTGGGGTCGTCAGGATTGAGCGACCTGATGTACTACGTAGCTCAGCAATTGCCCAGAACTGCGAACTCCAACCTCTCTCCCTGGGGTGTTGGTTTAAATACCGAGAACTTGAACGTGGACGCGAAAATAGGATAGGGAGGACTAGAACTAGGACTTGGGAGTATGGTCATGACGACCGAGGTATCCCAAGGGGTGGACGGCAGGGCCTAGATGTCCTAGATGTCCGTTGTGTCCTTTAATGAGAACTCGAATCTACTCGACTGATTTCAATTTTTTTTTTCATCATTTAGTGAATGTTTCTATGACAACGTATATAATAACTTATAGACTATAGGAAATAAGGGGCTGCCGGACATTGGCATCTTTTAAAAGAAATCTAAATTTATATTTGCTCTAACCTAGACTTCATTTTTACTCAGTGTAAGGTATATATATTAATTGGTGTTTCTCGTATAATTTATCATATTTATATTATTATTATTATTATTATTATTATTATTATTATTATTATTATTATTATTATATTATTATTATCGTAAGTATTATAATTGTTATTATCCTATAAAATGCTTGTACATGAAATTTACATTGCTACATTTCACTGTTTATAATTAGTATAGTGTATATCTATATTTGTCAAATATTTATTTGTATTTGTGCTGGTTGAGTGGAAGAGATGGCCTTATGGCCTTAACTCTGCCAGAATAAATAAAGCATTATTATTATTATTATTATTATTATTATTATTATTATTATTATTATAATATAGGATCGGAGCTAAAAAAAAAAGAAAAAGGGCATTTGTGCATTAAAAAAGTAGCTTTTTGGACGCTTAAATGGCTTAAACCATAACAAATATTCCAAACTAATGTATACAGAATTAAATATCTTAATTCTACAAAAACCCAGAGGGAAAACGCCCAGTTGGTAGGCCAAGAATGAGGTGGGAGAACAACATTAAGTATGATTTGAGGGAAGTAGATTATACAGGGAATGATTGGAAAGCATTGGCTCGGGATAGGGATGTATGGAGAGCTTATGTCCGCGCGGCCATGAACCTTCGGGTTCGATAGTGCCAGTGAGTAAGTAAGTAATTCTACAAAAAAAAAAGTCCGCGGCAGCATATGTCTATCTTTTACGGGTAACTCACAATAACCATTTTTATCTTTCATCTCATTGATGCCAAGAAGATCGGGATAAGTAGATTCCCGGGCAACGCCGGATTATCTATTATGAGAGACATCGCTCACAATGCCCGAGGTTATGTGACCAAATGCTTGTGCACGTAAATCAGATCACATAACCTCCGTAAATCTATCACATAACTCCAGTATTTGAAATGTTGTCTTGGCTCCGATTTGAAGATATGCGAAAGGTACACTTAGGAAAAAAAAAAATGAGCGGACTCTTGACCTTGAACATTTCAAATTTTAACGCGAAATTCACATAAACTAACTGCACAGTAAAGCTTCAATACGTTCCCCTTCCTCCAATGAAGATCATTATTTTATGTAAGCGAACGCTTACCTCAATGCCTTATGGCTTGTTTCGTATACCAGAGGCCACAGGTTCGATTCCCGAAGATGTTAAATGTTTTAATTGTTATAATGCTTCCTATTTATTCTGTCTGTCCACTCTTAAAGAAAAAGAAACGTACTAACTATTTGGAAATATTATTATTCCTCTATGGGCTATTATCAGGCTGGATTTGGCCTATAAAAACCAAATATTTTAATTGAAGGGTGAAACTTTTCCTTGCTAAAACGTAATAAATAAATAAATAAATATATGAAGCAATATTAACTTTTATTACATAACTTTTTATCATTATTATTATTAAAACGTGGTACTGCACACACAAATTTATACCGGTAGTTAAATAGTGTTATAGAGTTTACGAAGGACGGAATATTACTTGTATATTGTGTAAAGTGGACGTAAATTACGTGGCTGGAATTAAATGTTATAGGGAGTATTTTGCGGAAATACAAATAATAACAAAAAAATCATTATCGAGGGATTTGAAGCCTGGCTTTCATACAAATTTCACTTTTCATAATTGGTTTAATGATCTACGCTACTCTAACGTCGGATACTAATCGTTTAAACCCTAGTTGTCTTGTTTAGTGTTACACTATGCACGGGAGTTAATATTTATTTGAAATGACGCGATTTGAGTAATATTGTATACGTCCTAGGAATAATTCTTTTAAGTACTCACCAAAAGTCTTCAAATTTCTCCGATGACGTCGCTGGAGTTGAACCATAGAGAATCTCATCAAACTGCAGACTTCGGAGACATTGTGGCGATCCCGGCAGTGACACAGGGTCTTCTGTTTAGTGCAACCTTGAATCCATCCTATACCTTATTTATACTGCCTAGCAATTTGTACCTGCAAAGACAACAAATACAATTATTATAGGCCTAAGTGTTGTTAATTTGGACAATCAATAAGTACTACAAGAATATACTAATAGCTCTAGAAATGGATTATTTACGCAGAAGCGCCAGAAAGTCAAAATTAGAACATGTCACAAATAAGGAAATTATAAATATAATGGAAGCAGAAGAAAGCATAATTGAAAGAATTGAGGAGAAGGAATTAAAGTGGTTTGGACATGTTTTAAGAATGGAAGATGAGCGATGGCCAAAGCAACTATATCAATGGCATCCAACCAGAAGGAGGAAGAGAGGGAGACCGAAGTTAACACGGAAGGAAAACGAAGACATTAATGCAAGCAAGAGGGCTAAGCATTGAAGATGCCCAAGAACGTAGACTTTGGAGGTTTGGCACGGGAAGACGGCAGCAGCTGTAAAAACCCGAAGATAAATAGTTGTTAATTTCATACATAAATAGCCTATCATTAACATTACTCCGTTTTAGGCATATTAGCCTCTTACGTCTTCAGTTGGCCATCTCACCTTATGCCAACCAATAGCTAATCTTTCGCTAGCAAGTACTTTTATGGTTACCCTTGAGTTTTTAGTTTATTGTTGTAATTTATAGCTATTCTTCTGTATTTACTAACATTTGTTAATATTTTAAACTTTATCAAACTATTTTTATAACATTTTATAATTTTTAAGTATTTATTTCAATACGCAAATCACAACATTATGACACTGTTAGACAATATTGTGATGCTGACTTATTTTCTCCATAGAGTATATTACTTAGTCTATTATTTTTCGATCGCTGCGCTGGTTTAGGTTATCGCTGGTTGGATCGGCGTTAGGGAGTGATAAGTGAGTGTACCCATTTAAAAAAAACACATTGAGTAATTTTAATATTATTAATATATTTGTTTAACATAAATTTGGGGATTTATTGTAAAGATTGGTCATTTAAATGGCAAGAGCGATAATCGATATGTGGTTCGATGGTGGGTTATCGCAGGCTCTATAATCTCTGGCGCATGCGCACTGTTGTTCTATTAAAAAATATATCAGGTAACCTAAAGTGCTGTTTTCCCCTTTTAGAGAATTGTAAAGAAATCTTAGATACCCTATTTAGGTTGCATTCACGAAAATGTTTTAATTTCTTTACAAATCTTTATTGATCCTACATACTAGATACACAAAATGAATGAAAAAAATGTACTTGCACAGAGTGATTCACAAATCTTTTTCGTCTCACTGTTCCATGGCGTGACAGGCCTAGAAGTCCCTCGCCTTACACATTTACATGTATTAATCACAGACGATCTAACCAGTGCAGGGACGATATATGGTAAGCATGTCGGATCTCCCAGCCGTTATAGCTGGTTTTCTCAACATGGGAGTCGCTACTTATCGTAGCTACCCAAATTCCTCACGATGCTGGATGGGCACCGGTTCCATACTGGCCGAAATTCCCTCAAGAAAAATCCCTTCTCCCATGGGGTCTCAAAAATTCCAAGTCCTGTAGCTCTTCCCTAAGGCATGATGCCTTATCCACTCGGCTACAGTGCGGGACTTTTTGGCCTCAATGTTTGCAAACTATTAAAATTAGTATTAACATGATTGTGAAACCATATAAATCGTTAAATATTGTATATGTTGATATTCTTTTCACATTTTCAAATTAAATCAGATATATGATACAACATTTTTAAATGTACCCGTAATACAGGATATTCATGTATAAAGTTCTCCTTAGACCAGTGTTAACATATGCATCAGAAACTTGGAACACGTTAAAATCTGATGAATTATTGGGGCGTTTTGAAAGGAAAATACTAAGGTCCATTTTTGGTGCCGTGAAAGAAAATAATGTATGGAGAAAGAGATACAATAATGAATTTTATGAACTGTACAATCAGCCGGATATTCTGAATTTTGTTAAAATTAATAGACTGGCATGGGCTGGACAACAAAAGGATTACAAAAAGAATTTGCAATGAGCAACCTCTATTTGCCAGAAAGTTGAAGACCTAAATTAAAGATGGGAGGATGGTATAATTCAAGACATTAAGATTTTAAAAATAAGAAACTGGAAGAATGAAGCTCAGAACAGGGAAATCTGGCATAAGCTTCTGAAGACGGCCAAGGTCCACATGGGGCTGTCGAGCCATTGATGATATTTATTATGTATTCATTGTGGGGTATACAGTAACCTTTCTTTTTTCGGTTGCTATAAAATAACATTACACAGGGAACATTGTCTCCACTACAAATGGGATCCTTATTTATATGTACACTATAGTGGCAGACAACACTAATCTTCCAATTTAAGGTAAAGAAGTCTGTAAACAGACGTTATCGTTTTATCTGTACTGATCTGTAAAGCTACATGTCAGATCAAAAAATAGCACGCCCCATCGATCATCGTATCTGTGTAATAATAACTAACTCACTTGCTCTATCGAACCTGTAGGTTCATGTCCGCGCGGACGTTAGTTCTCCATACATCCCTATCCTTAGCTAATGTTTTTCAATTACCCCCCGAATAATCTACTTCCCTCAAATCATAGAAATGTAACGCTCCCACCTCATTCTTGGTCTACCAACTGGATGTTTTCCTTCTGGTTTTCCTACAAGAAGCTTGCATGCACCTATTTCATTCCCTGCCCATCGCAGTCTACGAGACTTAACTGTTATATATCTGCCTTCCTATACATAAAATGTAACTCACTATTTTTTAGTTTTCTCCATTAACATGACCATCTCTTTTTTGGCCCAAAAATTGTCCTAAGAAATTTATTCTCAAATAAAAAAGTAAGACTCCATGTTTCGCATCCATATAACTGGGAGAATAACAGTTTTATATATTTTCAGTTTAACGTTTTTTGAAAGGAGTTGGGGCAAGAGTCCCTGTAATACATAATAGCATGCATTTCCAGAATTGATCATATGTCCAATTTCTTCGTGCATCTCATTCCTATTTGTATAATTTTTTCGTAGAATTAGAATTCGGCCACTTCTTCAAAATTTCCCTCATTTATCATCAGTTGTCCATTTCCATTATACCGTGTGGCTCAAAAGTTGGTTGACAAATGGAAGTTTTCTCAATAACAAGAATGTGCTATTTTAGATATTTTTTATTCTGAAAACAATGGTAACACTAAAACAATAAAATAAAAAGGAAATAATTATTATAACGATGAATACTAATACTAATAATAATAATAATACTAATAATAATAATAATAATAATAATAATAATAATAATAATAATAATAATAATAATAATAATGGATTTGTGTTTGTGATGTATCAGAAAGCAACTCTCAAAGAAAGACAGTTAACAATAGATAAAACATTGAAGTCAATCATGCTTACTCCAGAACAAAGAGCTTTGTAATGAAACCCATGAACGACAATTCAATCAGTGTGGTTAGTTTTAACATTTTAACATCAGCCAAACTTCTCCCATTTGTCAACCCACTTTTGGGCCACACGGTACAATGCATTTCTGTGTGTGAACATATAATTAGTTTTATTGTTGTTTACTTCCAGTTCCAATTTCTTAGTGTCACTCAATAGAGTGTGCGTGTTGGCATTCAGTATTTCCTCGGTATCGCCCAATAGTACTACGTCATAAATCAACAGCCTATTACAAAAATTCTTAAGGTCAGTAGGTCCTATGGATTATTAGATAAAAATAAATGAAGATATAAGATAAGAATAACTCCGCCTCTGAGTAGTACTTGTACCATTCAGTGCCGGTCCCAAGCCCGGATAAAGGAGGAGGGTAAATGGCTGGTTGATACCCTTGGGGGTTGTATCAATGTCGATAATTGTTAAAACCCAATAATGCTTTACCTGTCAGTTTATTTGGCAGTGTTACCAGCAAATCCTATCCCTTATGGAGAAGGATGGAGGATGAGTACTTGGCCCATAAAAACTGAATCCTCTAGGCTAAGGCATAGTAACCCTAGCAGGAGAGTCCCTGGTCCTCCAGGTTGGGGTAGGGCGTGAGATTGACAATTCCACCCTATAAAAAGCTAACCGTTGAGAAACCCAAAGACATCAAGTCGGACTGATCAAATCTTCTTCTTCGGCTTTCTCCCACTTATAGGTTTGCCGTCTTCAGTTTCCATTTATCTCTATCATTCCAATCTCCCTCTTCCAAATTCCTATCATCCATTATGGTTCTGACGTAGGTTTTCCATTTCCATCTTGGTCTGCCACGTTTATTTCTTCCAGGGGGTGATATATATATATATATATTTGGCCATCTTTCATTTTCCATTCTTTGTACATGGCCATATCATTTAAGCGTTTGATTCTCAATTCTCTTAACAACAGATGTGGTGACATTCATTTCTCTCCAAAGGAATTAATTTCTTATTTTATCCTGTCTTGTTTTTTGGAGGCTTCTTCTAAAATAATCAAATTCAACTGTTCTAATTTTATTCTTTTGTAATTCCGTCAAAGACTAAGTTTCACTTCCATATGACAAAATATTCGCTCTTATAAATTTTCATTTTAGTTTCCTTTGTAATATTTTTGTTCCAAATTATTCCATGTAATGTCTTAGTTGCATTTTTTGACATTGCGATTTTACTCTATACATCTCTCTCACAGGTACCTAAACTTGTAATTATTGACCCAAGATATTTAAAAAATCATAGCGACTAAAAGCAAGGAAAACACTCGTCGCCAGGTATGGAGAGCTCTCAGGGAGACTGTAAATCGATCCGGTTGTTATGCCAAACATAAGAATAAATTAGAAACAGATTCATATAAAAACAGTAGGCCTACAGAATACATAACAGAAGGAACCATTTGGCAAGAAAACTAAACTTAAAATCAAGTTTGGAGTCAGAACAAATAAAAAAATGTTTTCGAATTTACGAGCGTGTATTTCACTCGACATTTGGAAATTTCTTTGAAAAGTTTTTTTTATTCGAATTTTTTTTTTTCGAAGGCTACTAGAAAGCCAAAGACGGAGTTCCCAGGGTAATATAGGAAGAGGAAGAACAAAAAGGCACATGGAAGAAAACAGTTATTGAAGAAATTTCTACGGAGGGAGGGGAAAATGTGGAACGAAGTAAAAAAAAGTTTACGATAAATAGGGTTCGATGGAAATAGTTTGTGAAACTCTATGATCCTCAAACATATATAAGCTACATTAAGTTGACTGTCTTAAACTGACCATTTATACTGTAAGATAGTCTAACTTAATATTCAAAAATTTAAAAAAATAAAAAATTTCAACTTATTTTTTTATTGTTTCTTTTCAAAATTACCGTAATTATGTTTTAAAACTTTCTCTTCGAAATAAAATAATATTTTATTAAGAGAATTAAAAACATTTTCGGAAAAACTGCACTTAAACTAGCGTGAATTATTTTAAAAGTCCTATAGAACAACAGTGTCATAATATTGTGATTTGCATATTTAAATAAATACTTCAAAATTGTCTAATAATGTAATACAAATTGTTTAAAGAAGTTTAAAATATTAAATAATGTTAACAAATACAAAGAAGAGCTATAGTTTACAACAATATAACTATAACAAAAAATCAAGCGCTAGTAGAATGCAGTTGAGCCAACATTTTCGTTTCGAAATTTCAGAAAAATATTTTATTTAACTTTCTTCATTTTTTAAAGATAAAGTTCATTCCGACGTTTTAATTTTTCTCCATACTCCATGTGGTCTTCTAGAAAGGCAAAGACGGAGTACAAACCAAGATGGATGCAAAATATACACGTGGAATTTAAATTTCATAATGGAATAGAACTTAGATGTCGAATTTGCTGTTTCAAAAATTATATAATAAAATCCTGCAATTCTACCCTTCACATTCATTGTAAAAATTGTTAATTTCGTTTATTTTACTATATGTATTAAAACGATAGAAAAACGAATCGGTACAAAATGCTTGTACTATATAGGCCTATGTGGAGAATAATACCCAATATTAACAGCATGACCGTTTTCTCTGCGATCAGACAATTTAAATAAACTTCAGAGTGGAATTACACTATTTGAATACAATATTTTACACACTACGATCTTATTTCCTTCGTTTAAATAAAATAAACCCTAGAAAGAAATAAAAAAAGTTTCATTCAAGAGAATAAAAAAAATCGTTACAAATCAATTTACATGGCTACGTACCAGCTAAATTCCGAGACGTCTTAGAACGTTGCGATCTGCCTTCGACTAAGCTAATGGGATGCACGTAAAATTTGTAAATGCGCAATACATTTCCGTGTTACCAACCTCCTACTCAAATAAAAACGCTGGCAGCTAATGAAATTTAAAAGTGGTCTTATTACACCAATTTTTTTTTCACGCTAAGTAGAATTGCATTACATGTACTCTGATATTATTATTTATAACTTTTACAATTTTACTTAAATTCTAAGATGATTATACAACCATGGTCATATCAAATCACTTTATTCAGATTCTTTACGTTACAAAATTCTAAATGTAATTAGTATGCTTTTCAGAACACACCTTAGAAATGCGCTGGGAACGTTCTTGAGGACTGAATAGATTTTTGACTAATTTGAATGAAATAAATCAACTTTTAAAATTCTTCAGTTGAATAAAATTGATGTTTCAATAATCATTCTACAGGTATATGTATATTTTAATAAATAAATAATAGTTTTAAAAAACTAAAAAATTGCGCTTTATTAGAAAACCGAACTAAAAAATTGAAAAATAATTTTAATTTCCAACACGCTTGGGATAAATAATTTTACCATCAAAAGCGTGGGGTGCTGTTTACCAATTAATATATTTGATAATAAACAGATATTCGTAAAAGTAAAGTCTCTAAGAAGAAAATGTAAAAATCACAAAAAGCACCCCATGCTTTTGGTGGTAAAATTATTTATCCCAAGCGTGTGTGGAAATTAAAATTATTTTTGAATTTTTTTGTTTCGGTTTTCTAATAAAGCGTGTTTTTTTTAGTTTTTTAAAACTATTATTTATTTTTTAGTTTTAATATTTTACAGAATAAGATAAAAATGTAAATATCTTTAAATTTGATAGGGTACTATTGTAGTATGAGCTAAAAGTAATACTCTTCTAAAAAAAAAACCTCCCAGCCGGATGTGAACCAGCGACCTATGGATTACTGAAATTTATATACCACTAGAGTTCACCGTTCTACCATCATCTGAGTTGTTACAATGATTGACTAAAAAGTCGACAAGTCCGAAACCTATTATACCAGTTTTCATTTTTTTTAATTTTCTGATGATTCTGGCCAGGATTTTAGAAACAAAATATGAAATTGTTGTATTGTCATGGGTCCTCTACAAGTATACAAAGTTTCAAGTCGATCCAATGTTTCTAAGTGGGTGAAAATCGTGTACAAAAATTCCATTATATATATACAAAAACACTTTTTTTTATTTTCTGATGATTCTGGCCAGGATTTTAAAAAATAAATATCAATTTATTGTATTGTCACGGGTCCTTTACAAGTATACAAAGTTTCAAGTCGATCCAATGTTTCTAAGTTGGTTGAAAATCGCGTTGAAAGATTCCGTTACATTGATGCAAAAACACTTTTTTTTGATTTTCTGATGATTATTGCCAGGATTTTAGAAAATAAATATGAAATTATTGTATTGTCACGGGTCCTCTACAAGTATACAAAGTTTCAAGTCGATCCAATGATATTAAGTGGGTGAAAATCGCGTTGAAAGATTCCGTTACATAGATATATACAGGTCAAGTAAATATAAAGCGTGTAAAATAGTCCGTCGCGTAGGAGCATCGAATCTAAGCGAATTCCTCAGTAAATCCAATTTACGGAATATACTTTTTTTTTTGTAATTTTTTTATAGTTTACGGAATACATATTTATTCTGGTAACTTTTAATATAAGGTCCCTAAAGGATAGAGAATGACTGGGGCGGATCTGAGGATGAGCTCTCAGACTCTACAAAGGCTCCAAATAGTCAGCGCAAAATATAGCCTCTCTCTACCAAACCCTTCCATCTACCTTCACGGGGTGGGACTGCTTTTACTGAAGATGGAAGGTGAATGGCGAGTTTCTGGCGCCATAAAACCAGATGCTCGGGGCAGACAGAGCTCTGTAGCCTTGTAAGGCAGTCTGTCTAGGAGAAAGATAACTCCGAAATTAAACTCTGGTCCTCCAGGTTGGGGGTTTTGCGGTTCGGATGGTAACCCACGCAAGTAAAAAAAAAAAACTATCACTCAGAAGTCTCAAGTGCGATGGACTTGAGACCGGAACAGGTCGCATTGACCTAATCCTGGAAAGGAAGAAGAAGAAGAAGAACTTTTTCTCATGGAATATGTATTTCTTTTGGTAATTTTTTTTATAGTTTGTGGAGTATATATTTCTTTTAGTAATTTTGATAGTTTATGGAATATAATATATTTATTTTGGTGATGTTTAGTATTTCACGAAATATATAAGTTATGAAGGGCTAAGGGCAATAACATGATAAGCCATATATTGTTCTTTCTGAGATATAAGGACTTTAATGTTTCAAAAAAATATATAAATACTAATTGGACAGTATTGTTGTTAATACATTGTGTGTCTATATGTAAACTCATCTCTGACGCACTTACAAATTATTTTATGGATATTTTAATACAATTATTTGCTATCATTGTAACAAGTGACATTTCTTAACAGAATGTGGCTTATCATGTTACTGCCCTAAGCCCTTCATATTTATTCTGGTAATTTTTTATAGTTCAGGGAATATATATTTATTTTGACTATTTAACTCATGCCCCAAATGGGAGTCAATGACCAATCACGTTTCAATGATTTCTGTTTTACAACCAATCAGAGTCGTGTTTCACCAAATATTTATCAGTGTTATAATTACCATATTAAAGAAAGCTCCTCCTTACAATATTGCGTTCCTTTGGCAATAAATAGTATGATCTGGTTGCAGTGATAAACAAATGAAGCAGTAGAAGCGTACCTATCGTTTCTCATTTGTTTTCAAACATCGCCGTTTACATTAAATATATAAATATTTTAAAATAACTATAGTTAAATAATGATTTGTGAGTAAACAGCTTAATTTTATTCGTTAAATAGTCCTAACAAATGCCACTCTTGATTTCCAAATTCTCTAGATAAATTCACTCCTCACTTCGTGAGTCGTGAATTTATCGATAATTTGGAAATCACTCGTGGCATTACTTATGATAATTTTTTATAATTTGTGGAATATATATTTATTTTGGTAATTTTTATATTTCACGAAATATATATATATATATCTGCCTTGTCACGCAGTGGGCCCGGGTTCCTTTCCCGGTCGGGACAGTTTTTCTGGGTGAGGTTTTTATCGGGGTTTTTCCTCACCTGTAAGACAAATGTCAGGAAAACTTTAATGCCCAAACGGTCCCCGAAATCATATGGCCATCATCATCATCCTTCACCGGTGTGGAAAGCAACGGGAAGCTATCATACCTATAATTCCCTAGTAAAGCTGCAATCATAGCTTGAAAATGCTATGATTGCAGTGAAGGACCTGCCTTCGGGCAGAATTACTATGGATGGATGGATATATATATTTTTTTTTTCTTATGGTACCGTAATTTTTGATAGTTTATGGTATATATATTTATTATGGTGTTTAATATTTCACCGGAATATATACTTATTTTGGTAATTTTTTTATAGTTTACGGAATATATACATATATATATATATATATATTCCGTAAACTATAATATATATATATATATATATATATATATATATATATATATATATATATACTTGGCAATTAAATCGTATATACCAACTACTAAGTTTCATTGCTAAAAAACAAAAACTGCACCGGATAGAACGATGAAAATGTTCCCAATAAAATGTCGGGTTTCAGGTTTAATCCTCGCATTTCGTAGTTTTGTTGATTTAGGAATTTGATATTACTTTCTTATTCAAATATTACATGCGAGTTTAGTAGCAAGAAAACAATCATGGCGTCAGAGCGATTTTTTAAATTTTATATTTTCTTTAAACTCCCATTTATAATGGTTGGATTTTGCTAAATTTTGGAGAACATGTTTCCTGTTTCATTTCAATGGCATATATACCAAAACTAGCATAGTGCCTTGCAGGAAGATATAGATTAATTATCAAAGTGTGAAGGAAGAAAACCTTGAAAAAAAATACTGGTCCTCCAAGTTGGGGGTCGAAGCAAGGGGCCAGCTCCTCGTTCTTTGTAAAAATGTACAAATACTAAAAAACCAAACACTAAGTCTCGGAATCTGGAAGACAATAAACGGCGACAGAAATGGATATTTTGAGAAGATCAACTGGAAAATTCCTAATGGAAATATTAAGAAATAAGGAAATAAAGAATGATGGTAATGCAAGATGAACCAGATATAATATATGTAATAGAAGTGAAAAGATTATAATGGTAAGGCCATATTAAGAGAATGGCAGAAGAATTATTACCAATAATTATTATGGCTTGGATACTAACAGAGAAAAGAAAAAAGGGACGACCGAAAACTTGGATGGAGGAAGTACAAGCAGTCATGAATCCTTGAGGATTAGAACCGCACCAGTAGATAGCCAGAGAGGAATAGGGTTAGAGACCGGATGTTAGGGAAAGTGCCTACAGTTATTTATTATAGATATTGTAAAAGTGACTTCATATTAGTTTATACCGATAACCATAGAGTTGTTTTCCATTCAGTTAATTTTGCCTATAAATGCCTATTTCAGCTTACAATGCTTATAAATGCTTATTTTTTCATCCCCCCCCCCGAAATTAACTTAGTATTTCAATGAAATTAATTGAAATGGACAAACTTCATGACACATATAATTGCATAGAATTCTTTAAGTGACTGGCAATATTATTTTTGATGATGATAACACTGAATTCAGTCTGTAGTCCTCGTTCACAGACAGGTGCTTCGAAGACAAAGTAGTGCGACAAATATATGTGGCTTATTTATTATGTTTTATTTGTTTTTACCTTTAGAACAGTTGTTTTACGATGCCTAAAGAACGGACAACAGTAAAAGACAAACTGACCAATTTCGTGAAAGAATTTAGTGCTGAAATATTCTCAAGTGCCTGTTCAATATTGTTTTGCAAAGTGTGTAAAATTTTAGTGAATTGCGCGAAGAAGTGCCATGTTTCGCAGGAACACACTGCAAAACATAAATATGCTTTCTGTAAAAAGGCAAAACAAGTTCCAAAATCATATATGATATATTCGTATGCTATTGATAGCATATGTTCATATTCTTTACGTAAGGCTGTAAAAATGTATGTTGCAGTCTATTTTTATAAGAGCCTATTTTGATTTTTAAGGCCTATATTAATGATTTTAGTGCCTTTTTGCCTAGCTATTTTAAACTTTTTAAGTGCCTAACATCCGGACTCTAAATAGGGTTTGGTTTCCGGAAGACGGCGACAGCTGTTATGATACCGGATTTGATTGGTTGATATAGATAGGCCCTGCTGGTATTTAGTTTCATTGCGACCGCACTCCGTATGCGTTAGTGTCTTACTTTTCTGGTAGAGTAAACTTGTGTTTGCAGTAATTCTACGTTATATAAATGTTTTATTTCGTATCAGTCAATAGCCAATTAACCCATTCGCCTCAGAAGACGAGGTAAACTCGCCGACAGTTAAATGGCCTTCAACTCAGAAGACGAGGTACACTGGCTTAATTCTGCTGTTATATACTTACTTACTCACTGGCACTATCGAACCCGTAGGTTCATGGCCGCGCGGACATAAGCTCTCCATACATCCCTATCCTGAGCTAATGCTTTCCAATCATTCCCTGTATAATCTACTTCCCTCAAATCATAGTTAATGTTGTTCTCCCACCTCATTCTTGGTCTACCAACTGGGCGTTTTCCCTCTGGCTTTCCTACAAGAAGCTTCCATGCACGTCTTTCATTTCCCATACGTGCAACATGTCCTGCCCATCGCAGTCTACGAGACTTAACTGTTCTTATTATATCTGGCTTCCTATAAAGACCATGTAGTTCATTGTTAATAAGTCTTCTCCATTCACCTGTCTGTTCATCTCTCTTTGGTCCAAAAATTTTCCTAAGAACTTTATTCTCAAATACTTGTAATCTCCTTTCCTCCCTTAAAGTAAGAGTCCATGTTTCGCACCCATATAATATAACTGGTAGAATAATAGTTTTATATATTTTCAGCTTAACGTTTTTTGAAAGGAGTTGGGACATCAAAAGTCTCTGCAATGCATAATAGCACGCATTTCCAGAATTGAGCCTATGTTTAATTTCTTTGTGCGTCTCATTCCTATTTGTGATTATTGTTCCTAGGTATTTGAATTCAGCCACTTCCTCAAAATTTCCCTCATTTGTCATTAGCTGTCCATTTCCATTATATACTGAATTTCTACCTGTGACCATATATTTAGTTTTACTGATATTTACTTCCAGTCCTAATTTCTTAGTGTTACTCAATAGTGTGTGCGTGTTGGCCTTTAGTATCTCCTCGCTATCGGCCAATAGTACTACATCATCAGCATAAACTATTAATTATTAATACCATTGAGTTGTAAGCCTTCCTCATTCTCTAAAGATTTAATGGCATGCTCTAGTACAAAATTAAATAGTAGAGGAGATAGTGCATCTCCTTGCTGTTATATATTTTGTAATATTCTGTACGTTCCTTGGCAGAGTAATCTTTTGTTAACATGTATTAATAGTAGAGGAATATGGTTTTGCCTTCACCCTTATTGTGATCGCAAGTACAGTTATCTTTTGTTTGTTTTGCATATCTGAAAATATACAATATAATTTACGGTAACCACCCGATCAGCCTAATAATTCACAATTATTGATAATTGCAAACTAGATATATTACATGTTAAATTCTACCCCTTTAAAAATAAATCTTTACAAAGATAATGAAAATAACTGGAACCTTAACTCATTTTATAATCTTACCATCTATACTATAGGTTCATTTTAGCATTCCCTCCGCCCCGTTAAATCCGGTTTCTGGGAAAATACATTGATCATTTAAATCTGATGCGAATGGGTTAAATATCAGTGTACTCAAAATGACATTTCCAGCAGATAGTATTTCCATTGGCGATAAGGGATACTAAAGGACAACACGCACACACTATTGAGTAACACTAAGAAATTAGGACTGAAAGTAAATATCAATAAAACTAAATATATGATCACACGTAGAAATACATTATATAATGGAAATGGACTGCTAATGACAAATGAGGAAAATTTTGAGGAAGTGGCTGAATTCAAATACCTAGGAATAATAATCACAAATAGGATTGAGATGAACAAATAAATTAAATATAAGCTCAATTCTGGAAATGCATGTATTATGCATTGCAGAGACGCTTGATGTCCCAACTCCTTTCAAAAAATATTAAACTGAAAATATGTAAAACTATTATTCTGCCAGTTATATTATATGGGTGCGAAACATGGACTCTTACTTTAAGGGAGGAAAGGAAGACAGATGAACAGACAGGTGAATGGAGAAAACCACATAACAATGAACTACGTGGTCTTTACAGGAAGCCAGATATGATAAGAACAGTTAAGTCTCGTAGACTGCGATGGGCAGGACATGTTGCACGTATGGGGAATTGAAGACTTGCATGGAAGTTTCTTGTAGGAAAGCCAGAGGGAAAACGCCCAGTTGGTAGACCGAGAATGAGGTGGGAGAATAACAGTAACTACGATTTGAGGGAAGTGCATTATACAGGGAATTATTGGAAAACATTAGCTCAGGATAGGGATGTATGGAGAGCTTATGTCCGCGCGGCCATGAACCTACGGGTTCGATAGTGCCAGTGAGTAAGTAAGTAAGATAAAATGCATGCTGATTTATTTGAGATAGAAACTGAAGATGATTCGGATCTCGACTTTTTTGAGACTGACAAGGGAACTGTCAACCATTGCATGCCGAAATCTACCTTCAAATTTCTTCCAAAGAAGCTTTATGATGTACCAAGACCGTTTCAAAGAAATTGTCTGCCTTTTTAACTGCAAGGAACAAAAATCGAAGCCAGAATCCCGCAATGGTAACCCACTGTGCGAAGCAGGTGGACTCCGTGCATGAGTAAAAGCGGAATGGAGTGAGGGTTATCCAAACCGCCAATTCAGGAGTTGCATTACTTCTCTGAGCTTAAATGTGAGATTTTGGATATATTTAGTGCCTTGCAGTTGAAAGCGGCAGATTTTTTTTTGGACTCGGCCTTGGTACATCACAATGTTTATCTGGAAGAAATTTCAAGGCAGGTTTCGGCATGCAATTGTTGACAGTTTCCTTGTGGGGACAATGTAGAAATAAGTTCAGAAGTTGAAAGTGAAATGAGTGCAAGGGAGGACAATGATAAGATTGGAAATACGTAAGTTGCCCACAGTGTTGAAATTACATTTTCGATGGATACAAATGGAACGCAGAAACTGCTAACTTCTAAACATCCAAGTCGTACCGCTTCGAAATATAATTTGCTGAGAATTCCTGGCTGCAAAGAGGATGCGGAGGGAATCGAAAAGGGAAGTCCATGTTTGAACCAGTGACCCCCTGATTTTATCCTATTCCCTTAACCAGCTTCGCTGCGGTGTGTGCGCATGTAATGCTCATTGTCAGAGCACTCTGTACTAACTCATGGCGTAGGTTCATCACCGCGCAGACATAAACTCTCCATGCATCTCTATCTAGAGCTAATGTTTTTCAATCACCTGTATAATCTTCTTCCCTAAAATCATGGTTAGTATTATTCTCCTACCTCATTTTTGGTCTACCAACTGAGCGCTTTCCTCTGGTTATCCTACAAGTAAGTTTCATTGCCCCTCTTTCATTCCCAATTCGTGCCATATGTCCTGCCTATCGCAATCTACGATACTTAACTGTTCTTATTAGATCTGGTTTTCCATAAACATCAGATAGTTCACTGTTATGTAGTCTTCTCCGTTCGCCTGTCTATTCATCTGTTTTTGTTCCAAACATTTTCCTAAGGACTTTATTCTCAAAAACTCGCAATCTTTTCTCTCCTCCTTTAAAGTAAGAGTCCATGTTTCGCATATAAGTAATATAATTGGAAGAATAACTGTTATTTATATATATTCAGTTTAATGTTTCTTTTAGAGAAGTTGGGACAATTGTCCCTGTAATACATAATAAAGATAGCGTGCTGCCTTGTCACGCAGCGGGCCCGGGTTCGATCCCGGTCGGGGCAGTTTTTCTGGGTGAGGTTTTTATCGGGATTTTTCCTCACCTGTAAGACAAATGTCAGGAAAACTTGAAGGCCCAAACGGTCCCCAAAATATGGCCATCATCATCATCCTTATCATTATTATTATCATCATCATCATCATCATCCTTCACCGGTGTGGAAAGCAACGGGAAGCTACCACACCTACAATTCCCTGGTAAAGCTGCCAAGTTTAGCATGAAAATGCTATGATTGCAGTGAAATACCTGCCCTCGGGCAGAATTACTATGGATGGATAGATAATAATACGCATTTTCAGAAATGGTCCTTTGTTTATTTTCTTTGTGATCACATTCCTGTTTGTAATTATTGTTCCTAGATATTTGAATTCAGAGAATTCTTCAAACACCTAAGAAAAATAATTACAAACAGGAATGAGATGCACAAAGAAATTAAACAAAGGCTCTGTACGGAGATTGAACTAATCTGAAGCATGATTCCACAATCGGGGACACAACAAAATGTTATTAAGTTGTAATTCATTTGACATTTGGTATTGAGTAACTCTTATCAGCTGTAAGCCAATAAATTATACCGCATGAGAAAGTGTAAGGTGATCCATGTGTCACAAGTTATTACTTTCTTAGTGGTTTAGTGGCTTAATTTACGAGTTGGTGACTGTTTAAACAACTGAAACTTCCTGATCAACCTGCATGAACCACATTCTTGCAATATCTGGGTGAGAGTTGCTAGATATGGGTTACTACGACTTAACCCACAGCTTCCTGATGCAATGCACAGTGTCATCTGCAAACACCACAGTTTTAATATCTGAAAAATTAGGGCAAGTCCATTGTAAAAAGGGATAAAGTAATAATAATAATAATAATAATAATAATAATAATAATAATAATAATAATAATAATAATAATAATAATAATAATAATAATAATAATGCGTATTTATTTATCTATAGATTACACCGTTCTGCTTTTTAAAACACATTTTTTTGTTTTCTTTAATCTGATAGGTGATTCTAAACGGACTTTTTGTGCTGAATTCCAAAACGATCTCCATTTTCTCCCATCACGTATGGTTTTCAAAATACTCTTGAGTAACTATAAATGAAATTATGGTTTTGTGAAACGTAAAAATTACTTTCAACAAGAATTTTGTGTGAAAAACTAGGCCAGAATTTGTTATTTGCCACTAATTAATTATTAATTAATAATAATCAATCCATAGTAATTCTGCCCGAAGGCAGGCCCTTCACTGCAATCATAGCATTTTCATGCTATGTTTGCAGCTTTACTAGGGAATTGTAGGCGTGGTAGCTTCCCGTTGCTTTCCACACCGGTGAAGGATGATGATGATAATGATAAGGATGATGATGATGATGATGGCCATATGATTTCGGGGACCGTTTGGGCCTTAAAGTTTTTCTGACATTTGTCTTACAGGTGAGGAAAAATCCCGATAAAAACCTCACCCAGAAAAACTGCTCCGACCGGGGATCGAACCTGGGCCCGCTGCATGACAAGGCAACACGACACCTCGAGACCACAGCGGTGGATAATAATAATAATAATAATAATAATAATAATAATAATAATACATTACAGAGACTATTGACTTCCCAACTCCTTTCTAAAAACGTAAAAATGAAAATATATAAAACTATTATTCTACCAGTTATATTATATGGGTGCGAAACACGGATTCTTACTTTAAGGGAGGAAAGGAGATTACGAGTATTTGAGAATAAAGTTCTTAGGAACATTTTTGGACCAAAGAGAGATGAACAGACAGGTGAATGGAGAGACTACATAACAGTGAACTACATAGTCTTTATAGGAAGCCAGATATAATAAGAACAGTTAAGTCTCGTAGACTGCGATGGGCAGGACATGTGGAACGAATGGGGAATGAAAGACGTGCATGGAAGCTTCTTGTAGGAAAACCAGAGGGAAAACGCCCAGTTGGTAGACCAAGAATGAGGTGGGAGAATAACATTAAATATGATTTGAGGGAAGTAGATTATACAGGGGATGATTGGAAAACATTAGCTCAGGATAGGGATGTATGGAGAGCTTATGTCCGCGCGGACATAAACCTACTGGTACGATAGTGCCAGTGAGTTAGTTAATAATAATAATAATAATAATAATAATAATAAGTTTATATATATATATATATATATATATATATATATATATATATATATATATATATATATACCTTTCTGCATTTTAAACCACATTTTTTTGTTTTCTTTAATCTGATAGGTGATTCTAAACAACTTTTTGTGCTGAATTCGAAAACGATCTCCATTTTATGCCATCACGTCTGGTTTTCAAAATACTCATGAGTAACTAACTATAAATTAAATTATAGCTTTGTGTAACGTAATAAAAATCACTTTCAACAAGAATTTTGTTTGAAAAACTAGGCCAGAATTTATTTGCCACAAATTAATTATTAATTAATAATAATAATAATTATTATTAATTATAAGCACATTCATAACCTTACCTCAATATTGCATTTCAAAATATCTCCTCTTTGACTTTCTCGCAAGTTGTTCAGAGCAGTCTCTTTTTCAACACCCAGCAATGGTTAGCCACCATGTTAACACTCGACTTCCATTAATACCTCATTTCCATATTTATTATATCCTGGTGAAATCTTTCACCTTGCTCCTCACTAAAATCTCCTAAATTATCAGGGAAATAATTTGATGGGAATGAAGGAACTGTACTTTGACACTCATGTTGCAACCAATCTGTTCGAAATTTTGTAGCATTACTTTCACTCTGTTAACGTAATTTGGATCTTTTTTATTTCAATGAAATTAAAAACAACATTTCTGAAAGCATTCCAGGCATACTTCACTTCTCGACTCATAGTATTCTCGAACTAACTGTCCATCATGTTTTCGAATTTGTGGGCCAACGAATACACCAGTTTTAATTTTTCGTAGGATAGTGAAGGAAATGTAGCACAGAGATATTTAAAGCACTCACTGTCTTTATCTAGAGTTTTCACAAATTGTTTAATTAAATCTAATTTTACGAGGAGAGGTGGCAACAATACTTTTGAGAGATCAATAAGGGGTTCACTTCTTATATTTTTATTTTTTTGCCCGATATTTAATTAGTCCTACGTGGCCACTGTTCCCTTTCCCTGTGTTCTGACCTAGCTCTGCTATCCCATTTACATAAGAAACAATGGTATTTTGTGAAACCAACTTGCTGACCCACAGTTTTTATAACAAAATATTTACATTTTTATATGTCTCCTTTAAAACTAAAGAGTGAGCCATACGAATGGAAGGATAAATGTTTCCATTATGAAGCAAAACACATTTTCTGAGAAGAATCAATCCTCCACTTTTTGGAATTATAGTTTATGTTGTAATTTTTTTTAGACAGCACGGATACCTTGACAATACACTAAATTTTCTTCTTCAGAAAAAAAGAAGAAAAAAAAAGGACAAGTTTCTTCTCACGATGCCTGTATCATGAAAAATATGAACCCTCAGTCAATACTTTCTTTTCTTTTAACCTTAGAGCCTAACAGTTCTGCTGATTCTTTAGGCAAATTTAAATCCCTCACTAAATCTTTATACTCTCTTTGATTAAAACATTCATCATCATCATCATAGTACATTCACGAATTTAGGCCATTTGTTGACCTGTTTCGGCCTCAAGAGAAACACCATCCAAAAGTCTTTTGAGTGGACGTCCTGGTCTTCTTCTTCCTGCAGGTTGATATCATAACATTTGTTTGGGTATTCTGTGATCTTCCATTCGATGAACATGTTGCATCCATCTTGACTTATAATCAGAAATTTTGTTTTCTAAAGGTTCCATGTGTAATTATTCTAAGATGTCTTCATTTTTTTGTGACTTAGTAAGTGTGTATCCTGCAGTCCTCCGATGGTATCTCATTTCAGCAGATCTAAGTCTCTGTATATCCTTCTGTTTCAACGTCCATACTTCGCTACCATACGAAAGAGTTGGAAGAGCCAGTGTTCATATTTCAATTCCTTCTGGATTTTTTCGTGTTGAGACTTGAAAGTAGTTTTGAAGTTCCTTAGGACAGGTTACTGGCCCGACGCTAAGTAGTCCAGTGGTAGGGCTGCTACCTTTTAGTCTCTGGACAGACATTAGGATACTGCATTTACTCAGTACCTGATGGAACGGTTATACCGCCGTGACTCGGTCGTCATAGCCTCGTTTATGAAAACGGGTTGTACCACGAGAAGGTGAGGATGAGAATTGGGTAGGAGAGGTTATACACACGTCACTACCCCTTACAACCCTAAAACATTTATCATGAACATCATACACCGGAGACTCAGTTAAACATCTCCTAGAATAACGGATATCTTAACCCCTGTTCATTTTAAGGGGAAAACAAATTTTTGTACGAAGCTAGGGCGGATATAGTTAGTAGATTTTAATAAATGTAAACATAATGTAAAGTATAAACTTAATAATAGTTATATTATTTCACATGTTAAGCAATGAAGTTGAAATTATAAACTGTTGTGCCTATCTAACAAACGATAAGTACACGATAAGATTACTACAGTACGTAGGTCTATATTACGAAAATATTCAAAACATAAAATTTTGAATTGTAAAAAATTCTGATGTTGTACGCGAAAACGGATTTCATTTTTACAATCAGTGTGAAATTTTGATTAAGAAACTCTCATTTATTAAAAAAAAACAAAATCCATACAGAACGGTGATTATCAATGTTTTCACATCTTCCTGTGCCTAAAGTTTCATTTTCCTTCTCCATTCGTCTCTATCCATCCACTTCACGTCCTCTTATCCCAGTTCTTATTTTTGCATCCACGAGTTTCGAGGTCTTTCTTCTTCCAGATGGACACAATTCCAATGTTTTTCTGCATAACCTTACTTCTTGAATAATAATAATAATAATAATAATAATAATAATAATAATAATAATAATAATAATAATAATAATAATTAATAATAATAATAACAGACGAGAAAAGTATACGAATAATGTTCAGAGAAAAAGTTTTAGAAGAAAGAGACAGGCGAATGGAGAAGACTACATAACAGTGAATCATGATGTTTATAGGAAACAAGATATTATAGGAGTTGAGTCTCCTAGACTCTGGACGTTACCGGTATTTAACTTAGCGGACTCCAGGACCAGTTTGGACACAAATAAATAAAGAAAAATCTTCACATCACCGCTATCCAGGATTGAATGTGGGTCGTCCCAGCCCGTCGTCAGAAGCAAAGTTAGTAAAGATAGCCTCCTCTGTTATGGACAATGATACTGGGAGCATGAACTCAAGAATAATCCAAGATTCTTAATAAACGGCTTGAGGGAGAAGGATTGTTTGTCGTACGATCCAAACGAATTTACCTTCCACGTTTGAAAATATTCCCGGACCAGTTTGAATGTAAACGAGCGAAGGAAAATCTTAAATTTCCTGCTAACAGGATCTAATCCTAGTCGTCCATCCTGTCGTAAGACGGCAAATTGGTAAAGGTAACCTACTGGCTATATAATATTCTAACTCTGTGATTAATACATGTGGATGTGAGGCCAGCAGCCGGATGGTAGGCGAAGGGCCTTCTGGGCCTGTCGCGCGCTTGGAGAGAGAGCCTACTCAAGATACAAGATATAATGATGCAATGAATTTCCCTGCGACTGGAATAACCTGTATTCCAGTGATGGATCAATTCTTCGGTCCCTCTCTTGAAGAGAGCCCATTTACGCTGGTAGTGTTCAATTTTGGGTGTTAAAATAATAACTATTACTGCTGATAGCTTTCGAAATAATTATATGTTATTGATTAAATCCATTGCATTAACTTTTTTTTAACCAATTTGTTTCGAACATTCAACATTTAAATTAATTAAAAAAAGAACTGAATTTAATTTGGAAACGCATTTGCTGTTTGTGGACTATATTAAATCGTTCGATAATGTATTTAAGAGGAAAACTCTTGACAATAATGACGGGCAAAAGATATCCAAAACATTCTATAAATATGATTAAAACAATGTTCAAAGATACAACAATTACTATAGACAATGGTTATTCCATTAATTTCAAAATAGAAAAAAATAAATTTAGGAGTAAGACAGGGCTGTCCTCTCTCGCCGACTTTATTTAATATATATTTAGACACAACTGTAACAGATTAACAAACACAGCTAAGTAAACATTTTAAACTAGGAACTACCATTGTAGACACAATTATGTTTGCAGACGATCAAGTCATATGTGCAGAATCAGAAAATCAATTACAAAAAGCCACACTACTGCTCAAGAAAACCGTGGAGAATATAATCTCAAGATTTCAACGAAGAAAACAAAAACAATGGCCTTTCGGGGAAAATATGCAGTTCGATCGAAAATAGTTTTGAACGATGAAATTATCGAACAAATACAGAGTTTTAAATATTTAGGATGTCACATATCTTACAATTGGGAAATTATGTAGGCCTACATGAAAAAAAAAAGTATATATAAATTTCAAAGTATGTGTGGGACTATTAAAAGAACACTACAAACAAAAACAACAAAAGAAACAATGCTAAAGTTTTATAAGGTAATGGCAGTTCCCATTGTGACATGGATCAGAGAATTGGGCCATGAATAGATCAGACAGAGTATTACTAGAAACATCAGAGATGAAGTTCCTCAGATACGTTGCAGGATATCCTCTAAGAGACCACATTTCTAGTGAAACAATTAGGCAAGAACTCAAAATGTTTAATCCAAATGAAAAAAATACACAACTATAAACAAAAATGGCATGAACATATTTTAAGAATGGACTCTTCTAGGCTAACAAAACAAACACTGTTGTACCAACCTCAAGGCTATAGAGATGTGGGACGTCCTAGAAGACGATGGGAAGATGAATTCTGAGAGCGGAACAGGCCGACGGCCTACCATGAAGAAGAAGATGATGATGTTTCGAAGATTCCATAAAAAGTACGTAGGCCTAATATAATTCGAAATATAATGTAATTCAAATTAAATCCTGGACTTGACACTTTCGTAGAATTGATCAGCCTCATGGGCTAGTGGTTAGCGTTTCCGACTACTGTTCATGAGGTCCCGGGTTCGGAATTTTTCCTTAAAGGGAATTATTTCTGTGGTTGTCCATGGTCTGGAATTTAGATTAAGTTTGGGTTAACAACTCTCCTGGCGCTTTATTATCATTCATCACCCATCATATCATCAGGGTAACGTAACTCTGCCTTCTAGGCGCCCCAACTTCATAAGTGGGTTACAACTAAGTCAATGCCAAAGGAGAGAACACCAGAATTGTCGAAAAGACAACCTGTGACATTAAAAAAATAAACACTTTCGTAGAATCTAGAGCCTCTGAACAGGCAATAAAGGTCCGCTGGCGCTAGGAATAAGGACTGAAGGATCCAATAATCTTAACGAACCAGCACAAGACAGAAGGGTGGAGAGAACCTGGTACTCATTTATAGACTTGAAAGGATTCCGGGGCCAATTCAGTCACAAATGAGTGAAGAAATCTTCACCCATCTGTTGTCCAGGATCGAATATTTCTTCTATTCCTCCAGCCCATAATCAGATGTCTTGCCGTCTAAGCTATCTGGCACACAACCAGATTAATGATAAATGTTAATTATTTACTAGTTTGTTTTCGTTCGTAAATCCCGTTAATTTTACAAAATTAGAACCAGAAAACCCTACATCAAAATATTGATACTCCTATTCATTTCTATAGCGAACATACATTACATGTAAGTAACCCTAACTAACTCACTGACACTATAGAACACGTAGATTCATATCCGCAAGGACATAAGCTCTCCATACATCCCTATCCTAAGCTGATGTTTTCCAATCATCCCCTGTACAATCTAATTCTCTCAAATCGTGGTTAATGTTATTCTCCCACCTCATCCTTGGTCTACTAACTGGGCACTTTCCATCTGGTTTTCCTACAAAAGGTTTCCATGCTCCTCTTTCAATCCCCGTTCGTGCCATATGTCCTGCCCATCGCAATCTCCGATACTTAACTGTTCTTATTATATCTGGTTTCCTATAAAGATCATGTAGCTCACTGTTAGGAAGTCTTCTCCATTCGCCTATCTCTTCATCTCTCTTTAATCTAAAAATTTTCCTAAGAACTTTATTCTCAAATATTTCTTCTTCTTCTTTACTTCCTGGTTTAGGCATTAGTTGCCTGTTCCGTCTTCACTAACAGATCTAAGACCATCTCTTCCGAGGACTTCCGACATCTCTTCTTCCTCTCGGAATATAATGTAAGAATTTATTTGGAAATCTACTTTCTTCCTTCCTTCCATTCTTTCTACATGTTCTTTCCTCTGAATCTTGTTAAATATATTTTCTTTTATGGAGTAAATCGAAGTTCTTCACGGATATCCTCGTTTCTTATCTGGTCCATTCTAGTGCATCCTTTTACTCTTCTTAAAAATTTAATCTCAGTTGCTTGGATTTTACTTTCTTGTTTGGTAGTGATAATCCAAGATACACTCCCATACAAAAGGACAGGGATTGCCATTGTTTTATAAAATTTTAATTTTGTTTGTTTATGGGCTTTATTATTCAATGTTCTATTTATAGTGCCACAAATAGCTTGAAACTGATGACTTTTATGTTTAATATATTCTCAAATACTCTAATCTCCTTTCCTCCCTTAAAGTAAGAGTCCTTGTTTCGCATCCATATAATATAACTGGGAGAATAACAGTTTTATATATTTTCAATAACGTTCTTTTGAGAGAAGTTGGGACGACAAGAGTTCCTGTAATGCATAATAGCATGCATTTTCAGAATTGAGCCTATTTTTAATTTCATGTGCAATTAACCCATTAATTACAATTTTCACAATTTCGCATTTTTTTTTTTTTTTTTTTTTTTTGGAATAGGTAATATTCTTTTGAATACTGAATAGTTTCTATGCATCTGGTTTTGAAATTGAACGCTTGCACGCATTCACTGCCTTGTTTCCTTTCCAAATAGACCTAAAATTGCTTGTAGAATTTCTTGTAATCGGAAATTAACCTTTCACGCCCCCAGGGGGCCAGTACCCAGTTTTCGGATCCATCGAACAAGAGAGGGGAAGGGCAACTGGTGTGCACACAATTTAGTATTTGATATGTAAACAAATTGGAATAACACAATGAGTCATCCAAGTTTTCTTTGCAGTCCGTGATAAGTAAATGTTTAGCCATAAGCAAGTACTACACAAACTTTCAATGAGTCTGGAGACGATCTCTGGCCAATCAGGCGTATTGAGGGCACCCCACCCGCTATATAATATTTCCCGCGATCCCCTCACACAGTCGTGCCAGTGTGGCGGCCTCCACGTGGTCTCGCCGGACGATCTCATGGGACTGTAGTTATGGTACGGCTCTTCCGACTCATTTATCACTACACAACAATACGACGTAAGTAAAATATCGATATCACGATTTTCGAATCTCTCGCGGTTTCAGCGGATGAGTCTGATAAACTCACCACTCGTCAAAAATGAGGGATATAATATTAGTAAGACTAGAATTTTTTATGTAATATTAACATCCACAATAAGTACATATTTTATGTAATAATATTAGGTAAAATATATAATGATATATGAACATTTATTGAAGTATCGTATGTAATATTAAATAAGCCCCTACATTAAAATTCAAGTTTTATATAGGCCTTCATTTTATATTTAACCATAAACAGGAATGAGATGCACAAAGAAATAAAACATAGGCTCAATTCTGGAAATGCATGCTATTTTGTATTACAGGGACTCTTGTTTCAACTCCTTTTAAAAAACGTTAAACTGAAAATATATAAAAATCTTATTTTCCCAAATATATGGATGCGAAATATCGATTCTTACTTTAAGAGAGGATAAGAGATTACGAGTATTTGATTATAAAGTTCTTAGGACTATTTTTGGACCAAAGAGAGATGAGCACACAGGTGAATGGAGAAAACTACATAAGAGTGAGCTACATGGTCTTTATAGGAAGGCAGATAATGTAAAAACAGTTAAGTCTCGTAGACTGCATTGGGAAGGATATGTGGCACGAATGGGAATGAATGGAAGCTACTTGTAGGAAAACCAGAGAGAAAACGCCCAGTTATTAGACTAAGAATGAGGTGGGAGAATAACATTAACCATGGTTTGAGGAAGTAGATTATACAGGGGATGATTCGAAAACATTACATCGGATAGGGATGTATAGAGAGCTTATGTCCGTGAGACCATGAACTTATGGGTTCGGTAGAGCCGTGAGTTAGTTGGTTATATAATTTATATACATTTCAGGTAAGCGATCCGATAACCATGATTTCGACTCTTATCTCAGTCGTTATGCACATTTTATTTTCCACCTATTCTCATCCCTTAAGGGTTCAATTCCCTAGTAAAGCTGCAAAACATAGCATGAAAATGCTTTGACTACAGTGAAAGACCTGCCCTCGGGCAGAATTGCTATGAAATGGAAGGGTTCAAGGGTTAAACTTGAGCTTAAATAACAGTAACCAATTATGATGTTGAGTGATTCCGGGTTCTGTGGCCGTGGTCCATAGTTGGTGTTGATACCAGACGTTTCGCCCTCAACTGCGGAGGGCATCTTCAGTGGCGAGTGCTTCTAGGCGTGTTTCCTGGTCGGAAGCTCTACTTAGAGTAGAGCTTCCGACCAGGAAACACGCCTAGAAGCACTCGCCACTGAAGATGCCCTCCGCAGTTGAGGGCGAAACGTCTGGTATCAACACCAACTATGGACCACGGCCACAGAACCCGGAATCACTCAACATCATGATTACCGGCCGTGAAAGCCTGCATTCAACCAGTAACCAATTATCTTGGTGACCTCGAAAACTATGGATTCGACACAAATTTGAATTCCTTTTGTCATTTCAGTTTTCACCATTTAACATCCCTCACATGTTTTTGGATACTAGGGGACGAAATTGAGTTTAAATAACAGCAGGACTGTAACTAATGATCTTAGCGACTCTAAAAACTACGAATTCCACAATATCGGTCGTTTAAATTATTTTTAGATGTCACCCCCTCTTAGGACTGCAAGGGATCTCTTACCTCCATGGAACCTTATGCAGATTGTAAGTTATTTGCAAACCGATTTGGTTGAAATTACTCCAGGTGTTCTAGAGTTAAGCTGGAATACATATATATATATATATATATATATATACGTTGTTGTCGATCATTTTTTTAATTTCAAATCTCTCTTACCCCCTAGAGTTTATAGGGTTATTTTACCCCTTACAGCCATTTTCTAGGCCGTAATTTATGTGTGTATCAAATTGTTGTATGTGTTCGAGATTTAAAGCCGGTACATACACACGTACAGTCATTCAATTATTATGTATATATATATATATATATATATATATATATATACATACATACATATATATATACATAATATACATTCCCTGTATACTCTAATGTTAATGGTTAATGTTAAACCCACCTCATTCTTGGCCTACCTATTAATGACTGGAAACCATTAGCTCAGGAATAGGGATGTATGGAGAGCTTATGCCCGAGCTGTCTTGAACCTATGAGTTCGACAGAGCTAGTGAGTTACTATACTGGCTAGATGAACATCTACCTCTGTGATTGACATATGTGGATGTGAGGCTGAGGGCCTTGTAGGCCTGTCGCGCCATGGTATTATATATATATATATATATATATATATTGCAGATTTTCGCGGATATAAGTATGAATATGAAAGTTTTCTTGGGTTATCCGCGTCTTGGATTCAAGTTCGGCCTCTGGCCACTGATTCCGACGTTTAAATCTGTGACTCGAACTTATCATTCCTTGATAATGGCATGCGGGATCATGCCGAAACGTCGGAATCATTGGCCAGAGGCCGAACTTGAATCCAAGATGCGGAAAACCCAAGAAAACGTTCATATTCATTTATATATATATATATATATATATATATATATATACTATTAGCGGAAGAGAACATTGCAGAGCCCCTTTAAAAGTGACTGATATTCCGCAATTTGCCTTGTCCTTCCTGTTCAGTCCATTTAAGAGTGAAAAGTGGCATTTTGTCTAACAGTAGGCACTATAGTTTTAATATATTAACGCTTACTTTTGTTTTCAATATTGGAGCTTATCAAAATATTGTATTCTACAAAGAATACTATAATATTCCCATTTATTATAATTTTTGTGTATTGTATATTCTCGTAGACCGCAATGGGCGGGATATGTGACACGAATTGGAAATGAAAGAAGGGCATGGAAACTTAATGTAAGGAAAACAGTGGGAAAACGTTGACACGAATTGGAAATGAAAGAAGGGCATGGAAACTTAATGTAAGGAAAACAGTGGGAAAACGCCAGTGGTAGGTCAAGGAGATGGGAGAATAATATTAACCATAATTTAAGAAGGGCATGGAAACTTAATGTAAGGAAAACAGTGGGAAAACGCCAGTGGTAGGTCAAGGAGATGGGAGAATAATATTAACCATAATTTTGAGAAATATAAACTATAGGAACACAGGGAATGATTGGAAAACATTAGCTCAGGTCTGTGATGTATGGAGAGCTTTTGTCCGCGCGGCCATGAACTTACGGGTTCGATAGCGCGAATGAATAATTAATTATATACTGAATATTTAGTCTTTTTACAAATAATTCGCCTATTGTTAGTCTGATAAAATTATCATTGTGCTTAGAAAGAACTTGGGCTACCAGTGAAGTTTCTGGCCTCACATCCACATGTGCCAATCACTAAGGCTAGGATTTTTATGTAATATTAACATTGAAAATATGTACATCTTTATGTAAAATATGTAAGGATATATGCAATTTACTCAAAATATGTAATATTAAATATGTTAAAATTATTTTTTTTATAATTTTTATATTAAATGCTAACTTAAAGATTAGACTACTGCCGAAGAAATGCGTTGCTATGTTTCTACTATAAACTGATCCCACTTCAGGTCCGCCTTTCTAGACAGCCGGCACGAGATATCAATTGAGTTTATCAATCCTCAGTGATGACCGACTTTACCCCCAAAACAAAGTCTGGCACTCATTTCAATTTGGAGACTGAGTCGACTCCAGAGATAAGATGCCATCAGAAGGTTTAGGCCTGTTTAAAAATCCAGGACTCAAACTCTCGACCTTCCTGTTTGTAGCACATTACCTTAATCAACTATGTTAGAGCGTGTTTCCTGCACACTTCTACTATTTCATTCATAAATGACTCGATTATTGAGATTCTAAAAGAGAAGTCTTCAGTATCTTCCTTATCTATACTAATGGTTTTGAGTGAATGGAATTCTTGCCTGAAACTTTTTTGGTACGGCTTTGAAAATCTGTTTCAATCTACAACCAGGTACCTGAATTTCTATTTTTTTATACAATTAACAATTGAAAAAAAAATTATTGTACAGAGCATTATAAATTATATTCCACTTATAAAAATCATTTTAAATTAAGAGACAAAATACGTATTTTACATAAAAAAACTTTAAAATATATACATATGTAATAATGATCAAATATACCTATAACAATATGTAATGATCGATTTTCATGTATGATAAGTAAGTTTGTAATTCGTGGACATTCGTACAAGTAAGGGGAAAGAATAGCTAATTACTTGGGGAAGGATTTTGAGATGCGGCACCTTTCCAAAAATATAGCTGTTTTCATACCAATAGTTCAAAATATGTACTTGAGGGGATGAAATGAAGCGAAATGAACACAATTTGTTGCACCTTTTCGTGAGATTATTACATCTGCAAAGTAAATATTGAAATAAAGAACTATGTTTGCCTCTTATGAACTTCCTTGTGAAGTGGAAGAGAAGATCTTACGGTCTTAACTGCATCAGGTAAAATAAATAAATAAAATAAAATAAATAAATTAGGTAGAAAATAATATGCATATTATATAAACTGAGGTCATGTAACTGGTTTAAACCTTAATTCAATTGTTTCAGGAGCGCCTTTTTATATGCATTTCAGAACATTTCTCCCCCGTTTACAACCAAAATTTGCACCTTAAAATCCTTTCCATATTAATTACACAAATTCTAACCTTACCAACCAGTATGGGTGTGACATGCGATACACAAGTAGAGTCACCCTGTAGTCACAGCTGGAGCAGCTACCTATCGTACCTATCCAATTCGTCATTAAGCTGGGTGGGACTGGCAGAAATACCACGAGAAAATGTCTTCGTTCATGGGGAGACAAACCATACGGCTCATAACTCTTGTATTACACCGCTAGACCATGGTCTTAATATGTCATACTGCAATCACGTATAATTTCATTTACGTACATATTTGAGGTAAATAATCCCATTAGGCCTACATGTCTTAAGAGATAATTGGGCTAATAGGTTGAAGCTCCCACTTTTCTATACAATGTGCAATATACTGTATCTAAGGCCTAAGCAAAGTGTTCAGCCCTGAATGACAGCTGCCTTTATTACCAGAACATTTCTGATAATTATGAACAATTACACTGGCCAACATGATTTTTGTCTCATGAGTGCCAATAGTTGTACCTAATGCAGTTTTTTATCGTGTTTTCAAATAGGCCTATGTATTCGGAATTTCTCCATCACCCACAGTTTTTTTTTATTTCAATTTCAATTAATGGATTTAAATAGTTATTTTTTAATAAACGTTTTTTCGCCCATTTGTCCATTGTAAAATAAAACCAAATGAGCTAATTCAGGAGATTTCAGCGATGGAAAAGTGATATCAAGGCAAATGGAAACCTAATATGGTGGCCGATTATTTTTGGACCATCAAGAGGGATGCTCCACAGGCAAAATATAGCAGAAATTCGTAATTTCTTACCTTCTAGGTTCCGAATGTTCGAATATTGTGTAGTTACGAATGTAGAAAATATTAAAGTGTTTGAAATTATACATTTCTGTCTCTCGGAAACCTTGCATGATGGAGAAAAACCGATATCATATTTGAATTCAGGAGAAAAAATACTATCAGAATCACACATTTTTCTTTCTGAGAAAAAAAAAGTTTATTTTTTGTTGCTCAGTGTTATCGTGGCTTCGTCTAAGAGATCGTAGGACTGTCCATTCCCTATCCCTTCTCTATAAAATATTTCACACATCATCACCTAATTATTTATCACGTCGCTTCATCAGACTATCCGACACACATAACCTTGACACTCGATCCCATCAGCACATTGTCCTTTATATCCCTCCTCATCACACTGTGCATTTATTATTCATTATGCTTTACAGTTTCACTTGCCAAAACATGGAATTTCCTTCCGCCCTATGTCAGAGACTGTCAAACTATAACATCGTTCAAAAACAAACTAAAGAATTATTTAATAACAAACTAACTTACACACCTCACTGGTAGTATTCTTTAAACAATAAATAAATTAAATTATTTATGAAAATAATATTCAGATTAACAAATATTTGATTGACACCTGGTGAAATCAATAGCAGTGCATGGATACCAGCCAAGATATGCAAGACCAAGTGTTTCCACAATCCCGGGAACAACTGTGTGTGTGAACTGTGCGAGCAACCATGCGACCGTTATCATGTAACCACCTGCAAAAAAACGAGGGAAATCCCTGGTAGGATTATGCAAATAATAAGCTATGTGAATCAAATTAATGACAAAACGTATGTAACATATATTTTCTGCACAACTTGTGCGCATTTATTCTGTTATTATTAAAATACATCCTGTACAAAAAAATACATCCAAGAGGTAGTGTTAATATACATTATATGAAACGAATCACTGCAATTTAAATGAACTGAACTTTATTTAAAACAATATAAAACAATAAATTCGCACTTGCCGCCATTTTATCCCCGATTGTTGTCACGGCCTGCTGTAGTATCAACTAAATTATTTTAGGAATTTACCGCATAAACAATGGCCAGACTGTTAACATTAGTCACTTGTTTATCATCATCTTCATCATCTTAAGGCACGACAGCTTCAAAAGTGAAATTTTGTCCTTCTCGACAATCCTCCTCCATGTCAATCTGTCTCTTGCCATATTCAAATTAGTCACTTTCATTTTCTTTAGATAGTTTATTATGTCATCCTCTCATCTGATCTTCGGTCTTCCAACAGCTCTGCCTCCTATAGGTTTCCATTCATAGGGCTTCTTGACCAGTCTCTGATCACGCATTCTTATCAAATGCCCAAGCCAACCAATTCTGAGAGATCTTATATGGTTTATTATATTCTGATGTTTTATTAATTTGTTTAGTTCATTATTTGTTTTGATTCTCCAACAGTTATCAGTTCCTCTATTTGGTCCAAATAATCTTCTTAAAATTTTTCTTTAAACAATTAATAATTTCTGTTTTATTGTTTCTTTTAGGACTCAAGTTTCACAAGCATATGTAACTACTGGTCTAATGAGTGTTTTGTATAACCTTATTTTTGCAGTTTTTGATATTAATTTGCTTTTAAATAAGGTTCTGTTTGAAAAATAAGCTTTATTCCCATTTACCAATCTTTCCTTAATTTCTTCTTCTAATGCATTATGTCCATTTACTTTGGTACCTAAGCATTTAAATGATTCTACTGGGTTAATTTGCAAGTCATCAATTTGTAGAATTTCCGATTTTCTGTTGTGATTACTACATTTTAAATATTTTGTTTTCTCTTGATTTATTATTAGACCAGATTTTTTTTAGTTGTTTATAATGAACGCAAATATTTTCAACAAATATGTTATTATTTTTCTTAATTACTCACTGGCACTATCGAACCCGTAGGTTCATGGCCGCCTGGACATAATCTCTCCATATATCCCTATCCTGAGTTAATGCTTTCCAATCATTCCCTGTATAATCTACTTCCCTCAAATCATAGTTAATGTTATTCTCCCACCTCATTCTTGGTCTACCAACTGGGCATTTTCCGTCTGGCTTTCCTACAAGAAGCTTCCATGCAAGTCTTTCATTCCCCATACGTGCAACATCTCCTGCCCATCGCAGTCTACGGGACTTAACTGTTCTTATTATATCTGGCTTCCCATAAAGACCATGTAGTTTATTGTTATACTATATATTATTTTGAAAACACCATCGTTATGTACAACGCACGTTTGTCAAGTGTTTTACAGAATCTCGGAAATTAAAAATCTCGCTTTCGCTTGATTTATAATCATTTCCTCACTTCTGTAAAAACCATCTGCCAATCTCGCATTGTAACATACTATTATTGAGTTACTTATAAAATTAGGCAAGTCCTTAAATCCAACTTCCGTTCGAATACTGAAAGTACAAAATCGCCTGCATAATGAATGGACATGATAAAGCTAACACATATCGGATGGATCATTAACGATCAATAACAAAATTCATTAAGAAAGGTTTATTTAACTCGCCTACTACGTATGTACATAGTAGCACGCATTTACATATTAAACGTGTGTGTGGCTACCCATGTCAGGCCTCGAACTCAAGACGTAGAGGTGAGAGTTCCTTGAAGATGTGTTCCAATTCCGGTGGTGGGTGTGGGACTCGTACAATGCTGCAATTTCTCTTCCACGCGCCATCCTGGCCGCGAAAGTGTATCCAGGGGTGGTCAAATCATGTTCATTAATAATAGTAATAATAATAATAATAATAATAATAATAATAATAATAATAATAATAATAATAATAATACACACACTATTGAGTAACACTAAGAAATTAGGACTGGAAGTAAATATCAATAAAACTAAATATATGATCACATGTAGAAATTCATTAAATAATGGAAATGGACAGCTAATGACAAATGAGGGAAATTTCGAGGAAGTGGCTGAATTCAAGTACCTAGGAACAATAATCACAAATAGGAATGAGATGCACAAAGAAATTAAACATAGGCTCAATTCTGGAAATGCATGCTATTATGCATTGCAGAGACTCTTGATGTCCCAACTCCTTTCAAAAAATGTTAAACTGAAAACTATTATTCTACCAGTTATATTATATGGGTGCGAAACATGGACTCTTACTTTAAGAGAGGAAAGGAGATTACAAGTATTTGAGAATAAAGTACTTAGGAAAATTTTTGGACCAAAGAGAGATGAACAGACAGGGGAATGGAGAAGACTTCATAACAATGAACTACATGGTCTTTATAGGAAGCCAGATATAATAAAAACAGTTAAATCTCGTAGGCTGCGATGGGCAGGACATGTTGCACGTATGGGGAATGAAAGACTTGCATGGAAGCTTCTTGTAGGAAAGCCTCAGGGAAAACGCCCAGTTGGTAGACCAAGCATGAGGTGGGAGAATAACATTAACTATGATTTGAGGGAAGTAGATTATACAGGGAATTATTGGAAAGCATTAGCTCAGGATAGGGATGTATGGAGAGCTTATGTCCGTGCGGCCATGAACCTACGGGTTCGATAGTGCCATTGAGTATGTAAGTAATAATAATAATAATAATAATAATAATAATAATAATAATAATAATAATAATAGCTTTATTTTATATTGTAAAGTTAAGGTCATAAGGACTTGTCTACTACTCAAACAGATTAAAACAATTCAAAAAGTATTCTTACATCTAAATTACAATAAACAGAATTATAACATGATACAGTAAAACTTGTTCAAAGCGGAATCGCTTGGGACCAATATTTTTTCCACATTATACAACATTCCGTATTATAAAAAATCTTAGATTATAGAGCATTGTATATGTCTTCTTATGTACCTTGGATTTATTGTAGTTCCGCCTTTGGAAAGTGAGCGACTTCGACGGTAACGCGCGAAAAAACAGTCCCGTTTCGTTAGCGCGGCAGGAATAATTGCTTATTCTTAATTCGCCTAACCGGAAATCAATGGAATGGAAACTAAAATATTTCTCTCTCTATCTATCCGCCTTATAAACACTTTTTTCATGAATTGTGTAAAAATATCCTTCCGTTTCCGCGTTGGACAGACTCCGTTTTATACAAAATAAATACACGTAAAATTACTATTATTTTGCCGGGACCAATAAATTTGTTCACATTGGACAAATTTCCGCATTATTCACGTTCCGGAGTTTTACTGTATATCTACAATATAATTATTATTTACAATATATTTTGATTTAATCTAGATTTAACGAATTAAATATAAACTGTACAATCACAAAAAATTAATGTTGTAGAATAAATTTAGTTATCGACAAAAATTAATTATTTAACAACAAATAATTATATATAACGGGAAGAGTAATAGTTTTATATATTTTCAGTTTAACGTTTCTTGCAAAGATTTGGGTAAAAAAAAGAGTCCCTGTAATGCATAATAACATGCATTTCCAGTATTGAGCCTATGTTTAATTTCTTTCTGCATCTCATTCCTGTTTGAAATGATTGTTCTAGGTATTTGAATTCAGTCACTTCTTTAAAATTTCCTTCAATTTTCATTAACTGTCCATTTCCATTATATAATGTATTTCTATGTGTGAACACATAGCCAACCTAAAGTTTTAAAATATTTAATGTAGGCATTGAAAATATATAAAACTGTTATTCTACCAGTTATATTATATGGATGCGAAACGTGGACTCTTTAACGGAGGAAAAGAGATTACGAGTATTTGAGAATAAAGTTCTTGGGAAAAATTTTGGTCCAAAGAGAGATGAACAGACAGGTGAATGGAGAAGACTGCATAACAATGAACTACATAGTCTTTATAGAAAACCAGATATAATGAGAACAGTTAAATCTCGTAGACTGCGATGGGCAGGACATGTGACACGAATGGGGAATGAAAGACGTGCATGAAACTTCTTGTAGGAAAACCAGAGGGAAAACGCCCAGTTGGTAGACCAATAATGAGGTGAGAGAAGTAGATTAATGAGGTGGGAAGTAGATTATACAGGGAATGATTGGAAAACATTAGCTAAGGATAGGGATGTATGGCGAGCTTATGTCCGCGCTGCCATGAACCTACTGGTTCGGTAGTGCCAGTGACGTAGTTATATATTGGAATTAAGTATACAAGAGCGCATAATGAATTTAAAGATACTCGAGATATTGGTTCAACTTTCCAAATCGCAAACATCGGAAGAGAGATTGACAAGCAGTCCCATTATCATTCAACTGTCAAAACCTAATTGAATTCCGCCCACGCTGAGAACGACACGCTAGATCTAGTTAGGAACTTACAATTGGATGAATATCTCACAGCATTTGCTTCAAGGGACAAAATAAATGTACTTGGATCACGAATTCTTCATAGTAAATAACAAACTGACTCACTGGCACTATCGAACCCGTAGGTTCATGTCAGCGCGGGTATAAGCTCTCCACACATTCCTATCCCGAGCTAATGTTTTTCAATCATCTATTGCATATTCTACTTCCCTCTAATCATGGTTAATGTTATTCTCCCACCTCATTCTTGGTCTATCAACTCGACGCTTTCCCTCTGGTTTTCCTACAAGAAGCTTCCATGCCCCTGTTTTATTTCCTATTCGTGCCACATGTCCTGCCTATCGCTGTCTACGAGACTTAATTGTTCTTATATATATTTTTAGGACGGAAAAATCCAAGGAGCAAGTCCTCCGGGAGGGACTTTAAGCCGTGAGTCCCGAGTCTGAAGATTTTCAGGCTCGTAAAAAATCTTTAAGCCTGAATGAAAAGGCCTCTAAGCAAAATTTACCAAATTTTCCCGTCCTAGTACTACCTTGGTTTCCTAGATGTCAGTATGAGGCAGAACGCTGACCACGGACCACTCAAATGACATCTATACGAAAACAAGTGTAACTAAATTAGTATGGTTCAAATTCTTCCCTGTAGGGGGAGAGCGCCTAAATATCTGTTAAGGGAAACATGGGCTTACAAGATACAAGAAGATAATTATAATACAAATCTTTCTGATTCTTAACTACCTTCTCCTGGCCATCTAACTTCCTGTAAAGCGACTGTATCCAAGGGTGATGTACTTAATTCCCGCGACAATATTTCTAATGACCCAGCATTATATAATATTCCAACATTCCATGTTCCTAGGAACATGTCTCTATGTTTGAGCCTTTGGTATGGATTCCCTGAAATAGTCCCCGCCCGAGGAATCGAATGGGGAGACATTCAACCTCTGGAAAATTTTACCCCAGTGGAACCCATATCCGCGTTTCTTGGCGGTGGTATTTTACGGTAAAAGATCGTCACTCTTTCTACTTTTTTCGTCTGGCTTATCGCCTTCGACCTGTCCGGGATAGATACTTTTCGGCAGCAATGATACCGCCGACATAGCTAAGCAATAAAATACTTTTTTGCGCGATAGTGCGTTTTGTCGTTACTTACCAGCAAAGGCGACCATTATTGAAAGTTGAACTTCCTACATTTCGGGGTTGCTAACCTAAATAACTATACTGTAATATTACATTTACACCCACGTGCGGGAAGTAAAACCACTGCCCTCTATGTATACTACGTACAATGTATATACGTACAGAACATATCCAAAAAGGTAGTGTTAATATACATTATACGAAACAAATCACTGCATTTTAAATTAACTAACATTATTTGAAACAATATAAAACAATAAATACGTACTTGCGGCCATGTTATCAATAATTGTTCTCAAGGACCTCCTGTTGCTACAACTAATAAACATTGCCCACACTGTTAACGTTAATCAATTATTTATAATGAACGCAATTATTCTAACAACTATGTTATTATTTTACTATTATTCATTATTTTGAAAACATCATCGCGCAAAAAATAATGTACAACGCACATTTGTGAAGTGTTTTGCAGAATCTCGGACAATAAAAACCTCGCTATCGCTCGGTTTTTAACATTTTTCCTCGATTCTGTAAAAACCACTTCCCAACCTCGCATCGTAATCGAGGAAAAATCCGTTCCCTAGTCATTACATTAGAAAACAACACACGGTGCAATATTCAAGAAAATCTTCTTCTTCTTCACTTCACGGGCTAGGCAAAAATTGCCTGTTCCGCCTCACAGTTCTTCTGTCCATTTTTTCACTGGCCTTCCTACATTCCTTGAACCTCTTGGCTTGTAGTTGAATGCTGCTCTTGGTAATCTTGTTACATTCATTCTTTCCACATGTGTAAACCATTTCTCTCTATATTCTCTGATTTTCTCGTTCAATGGATACATATATTTAACTCTGTTCTTATATCTTCATTTTTTATCCGATCCAATCTTGTGCAGCCTTTTGTTCTTCTAAGGAAGTTAATTTCTGCGCTCTGTATTCTACTTTGTAATTTTTGGTCATTACCCAAGTTTCGCTCCCATAAAGTAATGCAGGAACTGCCAATGTGTTATGAAACTTCAATCTAGTATCCCTTCTTGTTTTATTCTTTAATGCTTTATGTATAGTACCGCATATCATTTGAAATTTCGACAGTTTCACATTTATGTCTCTTTCAGTTTTTGTGTTTATAGTAAAACTACAACACAAATGATTAAAATTTGTTACTTGTCCCAGAGGTTTGGTGTCTATTACGATTTTTGATCTTATATGTTCGTTTCCCCAAAAATGCCATTATTTTTGTTTTTTTTTAATATTTTGAAATTATATTCTTGGCATAACTGATATAATTGATGTAAAGAGTACTGCAAATTATTTTAATTTTTCCTGAATAATAAAACGTTTAATATTTTAAAACGGTCCATTCTTATTCCTATATTAACAATACTTTTCCAATTTTGGATGATGTCATTAATATATAGATTAAAAAGAGTAGGTGATAAACTACACCCTTGTCTTACACCTCTATTTATTAAAATAGCTTCGGTCTTTGATGTGCCTATGTTTATTATAATTTGAGGCTTTACATACAAACTTTTTATCACATAAATTAATTTTGCGGGGTAGGCATGTATTTCCATAACTTATCTCTATCAACACGATCAAATGCCTTCTCAAAATCAATAAAAGCAACATGCGTCTGTAGGTTATGTTCTCTTCTTTTTTCAAATATTTGCTGTAATATGAATAAATTACCTGTTGTAGATCGCCCCGTTCTAAAGCCATTTTGTTCTTCTTCAAGTATTGCGTCTGCTATTATTTTAAGTATTTTATTTATAACCCTTGCATAGATTTTATAAATTGAATTAAGTAGGCTAATTCCTCTATAGTTCTTACATTCTCTTCCATCTCCTTTTTTAAATAACGATATGACTAATGTTACATCATTTGTTGAAAGCTAATCCAAATTCTTCTTTATATAATACACAAGTACATTATTATATTCAGTGTTCACTCCTGTATGATAAGTCTGGCGCATAACTTGTTTTGTTTTTGCTTGTCAGTCTCATAAATACAATAAAGACTATCATTAAAAACTTTCTTTGTGAGTAAATTATGCAATAAGTTATACTTGGAGACATCTGTCCTATAAAATGACGCTTAAGTTATTCCAGGAAGTAACTTGTGATTTTAGCGCTAATATTAAGTAATTTTATTGGCGTGAATACAATTAGGACATGCTTACTTTCTCTCCCGTAATGCTACAATATGAAAACAAGGAAAGTAGTTATAATATTACTTGCTAAAGCCCGGCGTGCGCTGTTACGCGTAAATAAATTAAATATGATTTTTAAATTTTCGTTTCAGATAAACTGCTACACTTAATGTTTTTTTTTTTTAGCATTATAGCAGCTAAACACTCGCCGTACCTGAAAATGTGTATCCACAAATTTATACATTGCGACAAACCAAACATGGCGGTTTGCTAGAGTCAATTCTTATTTTTCGGATTTCAGGAAAAGCCCCACTTCTAATGGTCGGATTTCCCTGAGTTCTGGTTAATATCTACCTCGGTTTTTTAATAGCATATACTGAGTTTCGTTGTGATGTATCGAAAATTGCGACCGCTAGAGCGACTTTTTTTAATTTTTGTTTTAAATGAACCCCTACACCTACTGGTTTTCCCAGCGAAATAGATAATGGTTAAACACTCGGTGTACTTGAAAATATGTATGTATAAATTTTCATGAAGTTCGGTTCAGCTGTTTAGAAATCTATAAGTCACAAACATATTAACGCTGAATTTTTATATATAAATATTGAAAAGGTTTGAAAATCATAGATCGGAATCTTAATACCTTTTTTCTGCTTTACTCCCTTTTCTGTTCTATTTTTTGTTATTTTTGTTTTATTATTTACCCCTTCCTATCCTCTACGATAGGGCCTATATAGACACAAGAACATGGTATAACAAGAGAAGAAGCCATATCCAGAGTCAAGATGTGTGCGTTTGTGTAGCCTATGGTATATCCCATAAGCCCCGCGTGGGGACAGGAACGTGAGTTTCTTAATCAAACTAATTTTGTTACACTTATTTACCTACAAAGTGGCTGAATTCAAATACCTAGGAACAATCACAAATAGGAATGAGATGCACAAAGAAATTAAACATAGGCTCAATTCTGGGAATGCGTGCTATTATGCATTACAGAGACTTTTGATGTCCCAACTCCTTTCAAAAAACGTTAAACTGAAAATATATAAAACTATTATTCTACCAGTTATATTATATGGGTGCGAAACATGGACTCTTACTTTAAGGAAGGAAATGAGATTACGAGTTTTTGAGAATAAAGTTCTTAGGAAAAGTTTTGGACCAAAGAGAGATGAAAAAACAGGTGAATGGAGATGACTACGTAACAATGAACTACATGGTCTTTATAGGAAGCCAGATATAATAAGAACAGTTAAGTCTCGTAGACTGCGATGGGCAGGACATGTTGCTCTATGGGGAATGAAAGATGTGCATGGAAGCTTCTTGTAGGGAAGCCAGAGGGAAAACGCCCAGTTGGTAGACCAAGAATGAGGTGGGAGAACATTAACTATGATTTGAGGGAAGTAGATTATACAGGGAATGATTGGAAAGCATTAGCTCAGGATAGGGATGTATGGAGAGCTTATGTCCGCGCGGCCATGAACCTCCGTGTGCGATAGTGCCAGTGAGTAAGTAAGTAAGTATTTACCTACAGATATCAACGAGTGGCATGTGATTATAACATCGCTTCAATGAGGCATCTAGTAGGGAACTAAGATATTACTTAGATGGATGAAGGTCGGTTAAATTTTGCACAGATGCATTTTTATTCAGGCTTGCGGTTCTTTCACGAGCATGAAAATCTACAGAATCGGGACCCACAGCTTACAAAATCCCTCCCGGAGGACAAGTCCTTTGGATTTTTCCATGCTACAAATCTATCGGTCCCGGCCAGGTTTGAACATGGTACATTCAAATTGCTGACAAATTCAATTAGTCTCTGCGCGACGGACTCTTTCTTCCTGTGAATAGACTACAGTACTTTCTTCGATTCAAACATACCTGCAAAACTTCTTTCGCCTACATGTTTCGAAGAAAACAAAGAGAAGTGTGAGATTTGGAAAACTTAGTAAGTTAGATGTTAAAGGATTGGAATAGTAACTTGGAAAGTTGTGATGAAAGAAGACAAATGATATTTGTGATTGTATGAATGGAATCATGGGAGGTCCGGTTGACAAAGAAATGCGATACTCTCACTTTCACGATGTGACCCGTAGCCTGGGGGGAGGTTGCACATTCTACAACATCCCACACTTTTCTCCCCATTTGTACCTAGTTCAGAAGTACTATGCATGTTTTGTTAATTTATTCACATATCTGTAAGATACATAAACAAAATGAAATTATTTATTCTCTAATATACAGATCTTTATATATAAAAATTCATCCTGCATATCTTTGTGACGTATATACTTCTAAATCCCTCAACCTATCTTCATGAAAATTTGTACATATATTTTCAAGTACGCCGAGTGTTTAGCCACTATGTATTATGCTCTAAACCCATTAGGTGTAGGAGTTAACCTGAAACGAAAATTAGCGGTCAAAACTTTCGACGTTTCAGTATATGTTATTAAGGGGGGTGATGGATGAAATTTCTATTTTCTATATGTTTTGAGCTAGAGACTTGTTTTTTTGTACAAACGTTCACTGCATGATACATAATGATGTATTTAAATTTCATTCATGTGGGACATTTATTTTACGAGTTATTAAATATTATATTTAAAAAATGCATATATTATAATTAATTAAGGGTCCGTCGCCGTGGCGTGGTCGGTAGAGTCCCTACTTTCCACTCCGGCGACCCGGGTTCGATTCCCGGCGGGGTATGGATTTTAAAAAAAATCTCCACCTTGGGTCTGGGTGTGTGTGCTGTCCCTAATGCTCACCTGAGTGCACATTTCCTAATAAGAAATAATTAAATGGGTTCCACAATTTTTTAGTAAAATGTCTGATTTTTTTTACAAGACCCCTAAAATATTTAGAAAAACATCATGCATTAGAATTCTTATAATGTGAATACAAAGGGAGAAAAAAATAACGTTGTACCTCATGTGTGGAATTACAAAAAAAAATTAATAATTGCATACATTTTATTTTTTATTTCTTAAAATACACTGCTCAAAAAAATTAGGGGATATTGTAGAATAACCTATTAAGACTATGTTTTTAGGAACAGTATTAGATGCAATCACTTTCTATTACACCAAAAGAATGTAAACAAGAGTTTGAAGTCATTACGTAACCTCTGTACCACACCAGATGTCAAAGAGATCCTGATTAGGAATATGGCAAACAAACAAAGCAACATTAACATGGGTGAAAATGTTTCTTTAGTATGGTGTATGGTCTCCTCGAACGGCCAGCACTGCCTCACACCTGTGTGGCATTGATGCAATGAGGTTAGCAGTGAGTTCTTGGGGGATACGTGGCCACTCTTCCATAAGAGCAATGTGCAGCACTGGAACAGTTGTGGGAGGTGCTGGTTTGCCTGCAATGCGCCTGCCTAATGCATCCCACACATGCTCAATCGGATTTAAGTCCGGGAAGGAAGCTGGCCATTGCATACGCTCGATACCCTCCACTTCCAGCATGTCGTCCACCAAGCCAGCTCTGTGGCGTCGTGCATTATCGTCCATAAAAAGGAAAGAATCACCTATGGACCAGCATAAGGCATGACGAAAGGTCGGAGAATCTCATCTCTATACCTTACCGCAGTCAAAGTACCACCTTGGATGACATAGAGGTCCGTACGTCCACCACTACTGACTCCTGCCTACACCATCAATCCACCGCCACCATATGGGGATCTTTCACGTACAAAAGCTGGATTGTTTCGTGTCCCTTTTTCTCTCCAGATGAATACACGCCGACTATCACATTCCACGTTGAATCGCGACTCATCAGAAAAAAGAACTGGTCTCCATTCAGCATGCCTCCACCCACGAAATTCCTCCGCCCAGTTTCTGCGATCTCTACGGTGTTGTGGAGTTAACCTGGTACACACCATGGGCCTACGGGCATAGAGACCACTTCCATGCAGTCGATTAGGGACAGTTTGAGTTGACACCCTGCGTCCTGTTGCTGTTTGAAGTGTATTTCGCAGTTGAGTTGCATTCTGCTGTCTATTCCGACGGGCTGTTAACAAGAGGTAACGGTCATCCCTTGCTGTTGTTGCCCTTGGTCGACCTTGTCCGGTTCTTCTGTGAACAGTATGTTCTTTGAAAACGATTCCAAAGTCTGGAAATCTCGCTTTGAGACACCCCAATGGCTTGTGCCACCTCTTGTTGTGTCTGTCAAGCTTCCATCCTTCCTATGGCCCTCCAAAGCCATTGGTTCAGGTAAATCACGTTATCGAGGCATCACTGTCCCTAAGGCAAGTCATTCACTAACTGAAAACTGGGCTGGATTTAAAAACAGCAACGAAACATTCACCCCCATACCGCCCTTTCACATCAACAGTACAGACACTGCCCTCTGGTGTGGTACCGAGGTTACGTAACAACTTCAAACTCTTATTTACATTATCTTGGAGTAATAGAAAGTGATTGCATCTAATACTATTCCAAAAAACATAGTCTTAATAGGTTATTCTACAATATCCCCTAATTTTTTGAGCAGTGTACTACTTCAATCACGAAACCAATGCACTACTTTGTTACCCATTGTTTTTAGGACATGCAGTAAAAATTTGAACCTTCTAGGACAAGATTTCTGAATTCCATTCAATTTTGAATATAAAAAATGCAGTGGAAATAAAAGTGTAGAAAAACAAGTTTAAAGATTTGCATGCAGGTAGTATTTAACTGGCGCAGCCTTTTAACTCTGACGTAATTTAGGGCGCTTAGAAGCGCCATAGGCGGCTGAAAATTTGCCAACACGTACATTAGAGCACAGGCTATTTTTTAGTACAAAAAAAAAACAAAAAATGTCAATTTTGATCTCAAAATGTCAATTTTGATCTCAAATTGTCAATTTTTCACCCATCAGCCTCCTTAACACTCAGTATATGTTATTAAAATAATCCGAGGTATGTATTACCTAAAACTCAGCGAAATTCGACCATTTGACGTGGAAGTTTATCTGAAATTCGAAAATAAGACAGCCATGTTTGATTTGTCGCAATGTACAACTTTGTGTATATACATTTTCAGGTACGGCGAGTGTTTAGCTGCTATTGTGTTCTAAAAAAAAAACATTAGGTGTAAGAGGTCACCTGAAACGAAAATTTAGAAATTATATTCAATCTATGTAGACATAGCAGCGCACGCCGGGCAATATCTAGTATTCAGATAGCCTAATTAGAATGATAAACATGTGAAACGAATAGAGGATGAAAGGTAGCCAAGAATATTTTTGGAACGGGTTCTTTAGGAAAGCAAGAATTATGTAGATCTCAAAACACATGGATTTATCAGTGGAATATAATATCTGTAAGAACGGGGAAAGGAAAAGAGACACAATTGGAGGAAAATATCAAAATATGAACAATGTTCATACAAAATCTACTAACTCATTAATAAATAATATCTTATTTAATAATAATAATACATTTTAATACCCACTTGATGTGAAAACAGGTCAAAAGACCTAATTTTCATGAAGTAGAAGAAGAAGAAGAAGAAGAAGAAGAAATTTTAACGTTTATTTTTAATAATAGATATTACTGATACATAGGTTTCTTTTCAACCAAAATTTTGTTACATATATTATACCTTATGTTTGACAATTTATAGAACTATAAACTTATTTTCCCATACATTTTTGTCTCGAGTACCTTCTTCTGATAGACCAAATGTTTGCATAGAATATTCAGTATTGTTCCGCCAGGCTATTTTGGTCTACCATGTGGTCTTCTTACAATCATTTCCCATGCAATAATTTATAGATCCATTATATCTCCATTCTACGTACACGTTCGTACCATCGTATTTTTTTTTTTTTTTTTTTTTTTTCCATTATTGAAGTTACATCTTCTTCCACTTCTCTTATTTTTATCTCTGTTTGTTTTATTCATTCTATTCATATTTTTTGTAGATAATCTTCTTAAAATGCATTCAGATAGGTCTGAATGCTTTATTAGGTTGTTAATTCTTTGTCCTAAGCACATAAATAGAAAGCAATAAGATATTCAAAATAAAAAAGAAATAAAAAAAAAGAAATAAAGTCATACTAGAAAAAAATGAAGATTTAATATTCAATAGTAGATTATATAAGATAGAAGCAGTTAAATTGGTATGGGCATGTACGACGAATGCAAGAAGGGTTACCCAGAAAAACTTTAGAAATTTTTCCACCTGGAATAAGAAAGAAAGACGTCGAAAATCATGACTGCAAGAAATAAGAACTGGAATGAGAACAAGAGGACTGGAGGACGAGGAGTGGATGGATAGGGACGAGTTAAGAAGGAAAATAAAACTGTAATCACAGAAAGATGTGTAAACATTAACATTTGTATATAAATGAAATTATTATTAATTGTGAAAATGATCTTAGTAGTGAAATTTCAATCTAGGCCTAACATGTGTCTTGAAGATTCGCAAAATCACGCTCGAACTCAAGTCTGGTCAGTGAGCAATGGGATTTCAACTCAACTATACAGTCTCAACCAACTCACTGAATGCATTAATTTATCTACTGTTATAACCAGAGTCCGGATGTTAGGCACTTAAAAAGTTCAAAATAGGCAGGCAAAAAGGCACTAAAATTAAACATTATAGCAAAACTTCAAAAAAAATATTTTAAGTAAAATTTTAACATTTATTTATGTAACAAGATTAGCCTCAAATGAAATATTTAATCTATCTACAAAACGAATATTAATTACATCTATTCTATTAATAGTTTCCTTTCCACTTTTTTATTGACTGAATATCATTAATATTTATGGGATTTGTATTTTTTATTTCTTCTTTAGTTATTCTTTATAGAGATGATTATATGCATGGAGACTTAAATATTAATCGATTTATTTTCCTTAGGAATTGTTATTGGTGGTTTAATAACTTTAACTTATTGAGGGTATTGTGGATCTTACACTTTAATAATTGCCCATGGTCATTAATATAGGCACTAAAAATTCAAAATAGGCTCTTACAAAAAATGGACAACAACATAACTTTTTACAGTTTTACGTTAAGAATACAAACATATGCTATCAATAGCATGCGAAGATATCAGAGATGCTTTTGGAATTTGTTTTGTCTTTTTACAAAGAGCAGAACCGTCACTTGAGAATATTTCCACGCCAAATTCGTTTCACGAAATTGGTCTGTTTATCTTTTACTGTTGTCTGCTCTACAGGTATCTTAAAAAAACTGTTCTAAAGGCAAAAATTTAAAAAAAATGCATTTGCCTCACCACTTTGTCTTTGAATCACCTGTCTGTGAATGAGGACTACAGACTGAATTCAGTGTTACCAACATCAAAAATAATATTGCTGATTTCAGCACCAGGTTGTGAGACAAAGAAAGAAAGCTTGAGCCATCTACCCTCTTTGTCCACTCAGCAATGTTTGTATTGAAAAGAAGCAAAGAACTTTTCTCCAAGCCATAGAGCCGGAGTATAATACAATAGGACATAGCTTAGAGCTAGTTCACTTAACGTGAATGCATGAGGTGGAAAAAGTACAATATTTACCTAATGGGAGTGCATTGAGGGGAAAACCATCTACCTGCTAGGTTATTGGGTTATTGCCACCCTTATCCTAAAATATTCTAAGGAAATTTATAAAAAGAACACTTGAAAACTTGTATGAAATGATTTGTGCCATCAAGTTTGTCCATTTGAATTGATTTCATTGAAATATTGAGTTAATTTCCAGAAAAAATTGCAAATAGGCATTTATAGGCATTATAAGCTGAAATAGGCATTTATAGGCAAAATGAACTCAATGGAAAACAACTCTAGGGTCGTTGGTATGAACTTATATGAAGTCACTTTTACAATATATATAATAAATAACTATAGGCATTTTCTCTAACATCCGGTCTCTACTTATAACAATCAGTGACGTTTAGTTCGTAGTCACTAGGCAACAAAACCTATACTTTATATTCTAACAAAACAAAAAATACACTATCAAAACATAAAATACAGGTTCAACAAAACGTAAAATATATTTTAATGATGATTGATAGTTATTGTAATATTACTATAATATAGACTTTTCTGGAAGTATATTAACAGTTGCATCTGGGACTCTTTAAAAATTTTCCTGATGAACCGTGAAAATCACCTTCTCAGCTCATTATTACTTTAAATTCCCCCCGATTGAGGGTCTTTCCACTTTTCAGCGGTTGCCCTTTTACCAGCCGGCTGCTGGCCCTTCACATCCACATGTGTCAATCACAGAGGTAGATGATCAACAGCCAGTGTAGGGGTGACATGTGGTTAGCATGTCGAGTCCCCCAGCCGTTATAGCTGGTTCCTCAACCTGGAGCCGCTACTTATTGTAGCTACCCAATTGCCTCACGATGCTGGGTGGGCACCGATCCCATACTGGCCGAAATACCATGAGAAAATTTCTTCCCCCATGGAGACTCGAACCAGCGCAAGTCCCGTAGCTCTGAGCCAAGGCTTCCTACCTTAACCGCTCGGCTACGGCGCGGACACTTTAAATTCACATATGAAAATAGTACCCAAAATGCAGAACATAACAACGTTTATTGAGTAACGTCCCGCGCCGTAGCCGAGTAGTTAAGACAGGAAGCCTTGGGCGCAGAGCTACGGGACTTGCGCTGGTTCGAGTCTCCATGGGGAAAGAAATGTTCTCATCTCTACATCGTGAGACATTTGGGTAGCTACAATAAGTAGCGGTTCCAGGTTGAGAAAACCAGCTATAACGGCTGGGGGACTCGACATGCTGACTACATGTCACCCCTACACTGGCTGGATGATCATCTACCTCTGTGACTGACACATGTGGATGTGAGGCCAGCAGCCAGCTGGTAGGCTAAGGGCCTTCTATGCCTGTCGCACCAGGAGTTTGTTGATTTATCGTTTTTTTTTTGAAATTTCACATTACTTTTTCTCTAATATATCGTTTCCGCAATAAATAAATTTCATTAAGGATCGGTTTCATCAACAGAGATAACTGTATTACGCCAGTTCAAGCAATGTATTATATATGGGGAAAACTGGCGTAATACAGCTACTCTCTTTTGGTGAAACTGGCCCTAAATATGCCTATACTAAATATACATTGTAGACTGCAATGGATAGGACATGTGGCACGAATGGGGAATGAAAGAAGTGAATGGAAGCTTCTTGTAGGAAAACTAGAGGGAAAACGCCCAGTAGGTAGACCAAGAATGAGGTGGGAGAATAACATTAACTATGATTTTAGGGAAGTAGATTATACAGGGATTGATTGGAAAACATTAGCTCAGGATAGGGATGTATGGAGAGCTTATGTCCGCGCGGCCATGAACCTACGGGTTCGATAGTGCCAGTGAGTTAGAGTTATACTAAATATACAACATATACTGAAATACTCTGAAATTCAATAAAATATTATAGAAAACACGTTACTAAATTAGGTTTAGTAACTTGAGCATCTGCTTTAGTAACTAGTTGTCTACAGGGTGGACCGCTCGAATGGACCTAATTTCAATTGCTTGTTACTGGCAAACGGTTGAAGATAGAAACTTAAAACAACGTTCATAGTACAGAAAAACTCACCAAGTTTCGAATCCTGTCGGTAGATGGCACAAAGATACGTTTCTCGTTCTTAGATTTAATTGTTTGTGAAAATGGCGACTCCGCAGATGAAAGCGCAAGCTGTTTTGTGGTATGCGGAGTTTAAATCAATCATTAGAGTTCAAAGGGAGTTCCGGCGGTGTGTTTAACCGTGATGCTCCAACTGCTAGAAGCATAAAAGAAGTGGCGTGATACATTATTAGCTACAGATCTGTGTTGAAGAAGCATGGTGGTGGTCGCAGAGCATCCGATGAAATGGTAGCAAATGTTCAAGCCGCATTTGAGCGAAGCCCCCGGAAGTCATTAAGAAGAGCTTCGCGGGAACTTCAAATACCAAAATCGACATTACAATGGATTGTCCACAAACGCCTCAAACTGCACGCATATAAAGTGCAGTTAGTGCAACGTCTGGAGCCGAATGACATGCCGAAACGAGTGGAATTCGCCAATACGATGCTGGACCGTCTCGGCGCTGATCCTGACTTCATGACCAAGATTTTCTTCTCGGACGAAGCCACTTTCCATTTGTCAGGCAAGGTAAACCGGCATAATGTGCGGATCTGGGGATCGGAGAATCCTCACGCTATTCAAGAGCATGTTCGTGATAGTCCGAAGATGAATGTTTGGTGTGCAGTTTGTCACATAATAAGGTCATTGGACCGTTTTTCTTCGCCGGAGAAAACTGTTCGTGGTACCACATATCTTGACATGCTGGAGCAGTTCTTCTTTCCACAAATTGAACAACTGCAGCCTAACATCGTTTTCCAGCAAGATGGTGCTCCTCCCCACTGGTCCAATGAAGTTCGTACGACTTTGGACAACATTTTCCCTGGCCGTTGGATTGGTAGGGGAGGACCAATCGCGTGGCCCCCGAGATCTCCCGATTTAACACCACTGGATTTCTTTCTCTGGGGCTATGTCAAAGATAAAGTTTACACCACCCCAGTCAAAGACCTTCGTGATCTTCGTGAGCGCATCATAGAGGCTATTGAGAACATTCCAGAAGACATACTCCAACGTAATTGGCAAGAAATTGTTCATCGCTTTGATATCGTCACAGTGACTGCTGGGGCTCATATAGAGATGTGGTGATCTGGATATCAAAACTTGGTGAGTTTTTTCTGTAATATGAACGTTGTTTTAAGTTTCTATCTTCAACCGTTTGCCAGTAACAAGCAATTGAAATTAGGTCCATTCGAGCGGTCCACCCTGTATAACTATTAAAACATTATGGAGAAATAATTCAGGGAAGTGGGTCATGAGTTGGAAAATATCCTTAGGGCGTGACAGAGATGAAAATACGAATACTCCTACGATGTAAAACTAGGCGTTGAAAGTATCAGAGAATAAATTAAACATCGATATAACCCTTAGGATGTAATTTCTAAGTTATTCCAGGAATTACTGTCCAGATGCGAGGATCGTTATTTTTCGCGTAGTAAAGGAGCCCATACCTGGGGAGGATTCCAGAGAGAAGATGGACCGCGACGGAGATAGTAACACGATAATGTTCAGCGAGTCACGATTAGATTTATATATGTTGAGATCATCAATTCATATCCAGTTTAGTTTTATATATTCATTAAACGGTACAACTTTATCAGTATTCCATCTTACCATGAGTTTCCAAACCGCATCTAATCCATCTTCCATAAGCACGGCTTTATTATTATTATTATTATTATTATTATTATTATTATTATTATTATTATTATTATTACTATTATTATTATCATCATCAGCATCATCACCATGCTGAAATAATGAGAGGATACATAAGAGCAAATTTGAAATATCAAAATTAATTGATTTTTTATGGGATCAGAATATAAGTTGTAAAACAAAAACAAACTTTTGTATTTTTAATACAATAATAATACAATACAAATAAGGAATGCAGTGACATACGGTGCAGAATCAGGGGAATAAAATGTAGAACAAGTAAATTAAATTCTGCAGAAATTGATTTTTGGATGTGTTCAACTGGAATTCATAGAACAGATAAAATATGAAACAGTTTAATAATTTGTTTAATTTTTAAACAAAAGATGAATGTTCAAACTTCAATTGTGTATTTCATTAAAAACAATTAAAATGGTATGGTCATGTAAGAAGAATGACAGAAGACAGATTCCCAAGAAGAATAATAGTATTAGTGCCACTTGCTGGAAAAAGAAGAGGACGGCCAAATATAACATGTATTAATGGTGTTTTGAGCAACATGAAGGGAAAAGTATTGGACGATGGAAATTGGAATGACAGAAAAAATGTGGAGGAGAATGACAGAGGATTAATTGGGCGCAAGAAGATGTGAAACCTGCTAAATAAATAAAATAATAATAATAATAATAATAATAATACTATTATTATTATTATTATTATTATTATTATTATTATACACGCCGTAGCGTACTGGTTAAGGCACTACACTACAAGCCGAAAGATAGAAGGTTCGTGTCCCAGTGGGGTCAGGATTTTTAAACTGGCTCAAACCTTCTGGCGGCTCTATGGTCCTGGGGTCGACTCAGCCTCTAAAGTAAATGAGTACCGGACGCTTGTTCTGAGGGTAAAGGCGGCCGTCACGCAAGGCTGACATAAAGTGCCGATTGTCTAGAAAACGTGGGAGCCTTAACCTCCTACTATTACCCCAAGGGCCTCCTGAGGCCTGCAGTGCGATTTAAAAAAGTATTATTATTATTATTATTATTATTATCATCATCATCATCATCGATGCAAGTATTAGGCCGTGTGGTCTGTTACGGTCTCAAAGAGGAATTTTCCATCCAGCGCTTTTTTGGACGTCCCAGCGATCTTTTGCCCTGGGGGTAGTAGCGAAGTATGGCTTTTCGAATTCTATGAGACGGCATTTGTTGAAGATGGGCTTTCCAGTTGTTCTGGTAGTTTTGTATATGGTGAAGAATGGGTTCTACATACAACTCTTCCATAATTTCCTCATTTCTTTTATGGTCCCACTTTGTGTAGCCTGCTGTACGGCGCATAAATCGCATTTCATTTGCTGTTATTCGGCTTTCATCACTTCTTCGTATTGTCCACGCTTCACTACCATATCTTAATACTGGTCTTGCGATAACCTTATAAAGCCGTAATCTTGTGTTCTTCTGTACTAAAGATGGTTTCATTATATTGTTAATTATCCACGTTGTTTTTGTAAAATTTATGATTTTCTTTGATATATTAGCTTCATCTTGAAATGTTAAATTATAACCCAAATAATTAAATTCGTTTACTCGTTCTAAAATTTCATCATCCAAAACAATTTTGCTATATATTTTTTTTAAATTGCGGATGAGCCCATGTAGGGCCACACAAAGTACTTAAAGGCGTTTCCTTTGAGCCCAAATTTCTTTCATTCTTTTGCTATGAGCTTGTTTTCTCTCATCTGTCCAAGTTGTTCCAATTTTTTTTTCTTCGGTTTGTCCTCTTGGTCAACTTGCCACTTATTCACCTTAATTCTAAATATATCTCTGTTTGGGATATCTTCTTTAGTAATTCCTGCCAATTTTAAGTACTTTTTGACTTTATCAATCCACTTCATAGTATCCACTGGAGCTTTACTTCTGTTTTGTAAGCCTATTTGAGTTCATTCGTTTAATATGACCATAAAAGTTTAACCTTCGTTTTCTAATATCACTATGAATGCCTGTATATACTTTTATTTCCTTTTTACCTCTGAGTTTAAATGGACCTAAAACTTTTCTTATAATTATGCATTCTTTTTTCACCATATTTTCGATATCTTTTTTTCTGTTCAAAATTAATGTTTCTGCTCCATAGAGACACTCTGGTTTAATTACAGTGTTATAGTGTCGTAATTTTGTATGTAATTTTGCTATATTATTATTATTATTATTACTGACATTTGACAACTAAAAAGTGCAGAATATATTATTAGGAACGTGCTGTGATGGAAAGTGAAGCGACTGCGGATTAGAAGCGGAGATCAGGTGTTTGTTCGAACTTGAAAGTACTTGCAATTAATTAATATTACAGTGTGTGTGGGGGGGGGATGCTTTCAGGCGGAGCAAACACGTCTACCAGGTGTTGTCTGGGTGTCATATCACACATCAATCATATCTACTTAAATCATCAACAACTTTATTTCATACCTCTGACCTCAAAAGTAGTGAAATTTTTAGATTAATTAATGTGTCCCAAAAAATGGTCTTTACAAAAGAATAGAATTAGAACAATTGAATTTCATTATATATCTTAGAAGAAGTCTTCAAAAAACAGACAGGATAAAATAAGATATGAATTTCTTTGGAGAGAAATGAATGTCACCACATCTGTTGTTAAGAGGATTGAAAATCAAATTCTTTGGCATGGTCGTGTACAAAGAATGGAAAATGAAAGATGGCCAAAATATATATACCAAAGGCCATCCCCTGGAAGAAATAAACGTGGCAGACCAAGATGGAAATGGAAAACCTATGTCAGAACTATAATGGATGATAGGAATTTGGAAGGAGATTGAAATGATAGAAATTAGTGGAAACTAAAGATGGCAAACCTATAAGTGGGGGAACACCGAAGAAGAAGAGATTAATGTGGCCAACGAGAAAGGAATCTAGGTAAACAACTGTATTGTAAAGAATATTTATAATAAAAATATTATCATTAACTAAACTAACTAACTCACTGGCTCTATCGAACCCGTAGGTGCATTCCCGCGCCGACATAAGCTCTCCAAACATCCCTATCCTAAGCTAATGTTTTCCAATCATCCACTGTATAATCCACCTCCCTTATATCGTGGTTAATGTTATTCTCCCACCTTATTCTTGGTCTACCAAATGGGCGTTTTTCCCTCTGGTTTTCCTACAAGAAGCTTCCATGCACCTCGTTCATTCCCCATATCTGCCATATGTCCTGTCTTATAATAATAATAATAATAATAATAATAATATTATTATTATTATTATTATTATTATTATTATTATTATTATATAACCAAAATAGCTTTGTTAAGTACTAGTATAGACAGATGGTACAAATGAAGAATTTATAATTAGTTTTTCTCCACTCCCGTAACATTTAATTTTTTCGATTCACATTTTTTTAAAAGAAAGGTGACAATATGTTAATTTCGATCGTATTATTAGTCTCTCTCGCAATATTTTCCATTTTGAAGGTGGAAAGTCGCGATGTTCCTTTATAAGTGACTATGATTGTTAACACGAGGGCTTAGATTGAAAAAGAAGACAAGTGAAACTGCATCATTATTTAAGAGTGACAGTGTAAAATGAATAGAGAAAGGTTGGTATCATTTTATACAGGTATTATTAACTTCTCTCTCCAATGTCACAGTCGCTATAACAAATGACTTACGGTTCAAGTTCACAGTATGAACTCATTCCAAACAGCACGCTAAACACATTAAATAACTCTAGGAATTATCTGCTTGCTCAATCTTTCACATATTACGGCTACTGCACGCACATTGTTTCAGATTATAAACATATGAGCTTACGAAGGAATTGAGACTCGAAATAAACATCAATAAAACTAAATGTATGTTCACACATAGAAATACACTATATAATGGAAGTAGAATGTTAATGACAAATGAGAGCAATTTTGAAGAAGCGGCTGAATTCAAATACCTAGGAACAATAATTACAAATAGGAATGAGCTGCACAAAGAATAAAACATAGACTCAATTCTTGAAATGCGTGCTATTATGCATAACAGGGACTCTTGTCCCAACTTCTCTCAATAAACGTTAAACTGAAAATATATAAAAATGTTATTTTCCCAGTTATATTACACGAATGTGAAATATCGATTCTTACTTTAAGGGAGGAAAAAACATTTGAGAATAAAGTTCTTAGGAAAATTTTTGAACCAAAGAGAGATGAACAGACAGGTGAATGGAGAAGACTTCATAACAGTGAAGTATACATGATCTTTACAGGAAACCAGATATAATAAGAACAGTTAAGTCTCGTAGACTGCGATGGGCAGGACATGTGGCACAGATGGTAAATGAAAGAGGAGCATGGAAGCTTCTTGTAGGAACACCAGAGGGAAAATACCCAGTTGGTAGACCAAGAATAAAGTGGGAGAATAACATTAACCATGATTTGGGGGAAGTAGATTATACAGGGAATGATGGAAAATATTAGCTCAGCATAGGGATGTATGAAGAGCTTATGTTCGCGCGGCTATGAACATATGCTTTCAATAGAGCCAGTGAGTTTATTAGTTTTAGTGGAGATTTCTCAGATAAGAAAAGAAGGTCTAATTTTATTTAGTATTATCTTCTAAATTGAAAGTCATAAACTGCTTTAAAAAAACTCCTATCTGACAAGGGAACTGTCAACCATTGCATGCCGAGACATACCTTGAAAGTTCTCCCAGATAAGCGTTGTGTTATACCAAGGTCGTGTCAAATAATATCTGCCGCTTTTTAACTGCAAATCACTAAAACCTAGCGCCAAACCTCTCATTTAAGCTACATGTAAGTTATACAAGTCCTGACTTGGTGAATTGAATAACCCTGACAACCTGCCACCGCGCCACGTCCCGCCCCACTCTAATTCAGTCTACTCACGCAGGGCCGTCCATCTGCTTTGCACTGTGGATTGCTATTCTTGGATCTGGCTTCGATTTCTGTGCCTTGCAATTAAAAGCGGCAGATGTTTTTTTACATGACCTTCTTCTTCTTCTTCTTTAATAGGCGACTACAACCTCATTGAAGTTTTGGCCTGCTCAACAATTTTTCTCCACCTGGATACAGACTGGCCAATTTCCATTTCTAATATATCTTTTATAACATCATCCTGCCATCTGTTTTTTTTTTTTTTTTTTGGCGTCCAGCTGTTCTGGTGCATATCGGTTTCCATTTGTATATTCTTCTTACAAGCTTATCTTCCTGCATTCTATTTATATGTCCAAACCAGCGCAGTCTTTGAGATTTAATGTGGTTTATTGCATTTTTATTTCGTATTAGATTATTTAATTCAGAGTTCATTCGTATATGCCATGTGCCATCGCTTTTTCTAACTGGTCCAAAATTTTTCCTTAAGATCTTCCTTTCAAATATTAATAGTTTTTTTTTGTTTATCAGACTCCTGTACCATGTTTCACAGACATAAATCACAATCAATCTTATTACTGTATTATACAGTTTAACTTTAGTTAATCTGGAGACAAGTTTACTTTTGAATAGTATAGGCCTACTATTTGGGGGCACGCCGTAGCGTAGTGGTTAAGGCACTGCACTAGAAGCCGGAAGGTCGAGGGTTCAAGTCCCGGTGGGGTCAGGATTTTTAAACTGACCCAAACCTTCTGGCGGCACTATGGCCCTGGGGTCGACTCAGCCTCTAACGTAAATGAGTACCAGACACTTGTTCTGGGGTAAAGGCGGCCGTCACGCAGGGCTGACAACCCGGCTGACATAAAGTGCCGATTGTCTAGAAATAGTGGGAGCCTTAACCTCCCACTACCCCAAAGACCTCCTGAGGCCTGTAGTGGGAATACTTTACTTTACTTTACTATAGGCCTACTATTTGCATAGTAAGCTGTATTGGCCAAAGAAATTCTTTCACCAATTTCATCCTCTATAGGCATATATAATATATATATATATATATATATATATATATATATATATATATATAGGCCTATATATATATTTTTTTTCCCCCCCAGTTGAACCAAGATATTTATATGATTCTACTTCTTCTATGTATTTGTATGGACACGACGTTAGTACGTCAAAACGCTTTTCTGGAGAAATTTCAATGTAGGTTTCTGCATACAATGATTGACAGTTTATTGTCAGTGCTATAAATTCATAGCTTGAAAGATCCAGAAAGCGAATGGTTAAGTGCATTTCAATAAATTTTTCACAACAATATTTTATGCTAAATGTTCTGTATCTCCATATATTAGTTCATCATCGACATCAAGTTTAGGCCTTTTGTTATTCTAGTTGGTGACATGTGTTGAATATGGTCTCTCCAATTAGTCCTATATTTTTCGATCATTGCCGTAATTGGTTTGTATATTTCAGTTCATTCCTGATGTATATGCTTCTTCTATGTTCTAACAACGTACACTCTACAACAAATCGAAGAAATATCAGCTTCTATTTGTTTTACCTGCAGTTAATGTCCAGTTGTCACTTCCATATGCAATGCAATCACTTTATAGAACTTCTGTAATGTTTGTTTTTGTACTCTGTATTTCTATGTTCTCCATATATTAGTCATCTAATTTATATTACAGACATTTTACAGAGCCCGCTTTTTATCAGTTTTCAGTAATAGCCTATATGATGCAAAATATCAGGGTTGTATCAGACATGCACAAGGAGAGTCTCAAATTTGGTAAAACCGGACTTATCTCTTTCTTTTATATGTTGTATTTGTAAAAAATGACACAGCAAATTTATTTAACTTTCTTCTTAACATTTAAGCAATATAAAAACTAACCGAAATGTGTCCTAATAACTAATGCAGGACTGACAACCCGCCTGATATCTCGAGCCGATTGTCTAGAAAGTTAGGATCCTTAACCTCCTACTACCCCAAGGGCCTCCTATAGCCTGTGGTGGGAACACTTTACATTTTACTGTTGAAATCGAAAGCAAATTTATAATTTTATTCTTATTTTGACAAGAAACCCAAATCTGTGTAAAGTCTTGCTCATAACAATACAAAAATAAAAGTTTTCAAAAGGAATGCAAGTATACTCTTTTGCACCCTCGTGTCTAATGGTAAACATCGTTGCTTCAGCCGAAGCGGGCCCCTATTCGATCTCCAACCGACAAGTTTCCTAGGTGAGATTTCTTTTTCTGGCTTTTTCCTCCCCTGTAAGACAAATGTCAGAGAAACGTAAGGTCGCAAATAGTTTCCGAACACTATCATCCATATCATTATATGCCTTGTTTAATATGAATGCATGAGTAAATTGTGTGTGTCTTGTCTTAAATGTTCGCATTGTCTCGGAGGTGGCTCTGGCATTGAGCTGATCACTAGAGTCAGGAGTTTTATATAATAAAATGTAAGATTGCAACCTGGTATAATGAGAAGATACACTTAAGACTTTCTTTTGTTTTGGTTTCACATACAAACAGTTGAATAGTATAATGAGAAGTTAGACTTATGATTGTCTTTTGTTTTGGTTTCACATACAAACAGTTGAATAGTATAATGAGAAGTTAGACTTCTGTCTTTTGTTTTGGTTTCACATACAAACAGTTGAATAGTATAATGAAAAGTTAGACTTATGACTGTCTTTTGTTTTGCTTTCACAAACAATGGTAGAAAAGTATTATTAGATGTAAGACTTCTGTACTTAATCTTGGTTTCACACATAAACAGTTGAATATTATGTACTATCTGTAGTGCAATCTTATCTGTTATTACATAAAAATCCTGACTGGTTATCACTCATCCAGGATGGTCTCAATGTCTTTGTGTGGTCAAAAAATATGTGTGGTCCAGTTAAAATGCTCTCCCGATAGGTCATGATCCCGAAAGGCTTATGTGGCGTGTGGCATGTAAAAGTACCTACAAAGGGAGAGATTAAACTAAGATAAAGAAAGAAAGAATTGTCGATGACGTGAATAAAATAAAGTAGCTTTTCTATTAGCAAATTGAATAACAGTACTCTACCAAACCTGCAGTAAATCATATTATATTATGATGTCATGGAGAAGTAACAGACAAATCCAAACAAGAGGCTACGCCCCTGCCCCACCCAGTATACCGACCCTTCATAGGAGGGTGGTTCATTCACTCGGAGGCATGCGCAAAAGAATGCGGAAATTTGAAAGCTTAAACTCATTCTTGGGAAAGGGTGAACAGAAACTTAAGACCAATAATGATAATTTAGGTAAAATATACTAAAAAAATAAACAATATATCTCATTTTACATTTATTTCATTTCTATTTATAGACGCTTTAACATCTAAGGTCCATCTTGATCGTTATGATCCTGTGGCTCCAATTAGGAGCATAGGACTTCTGTAAGAGCTTTCCATCGGACACGTTTACTGGCAACAGCCTTCACTTCATTCCAGGATTTTCCTATCATTTTCATCTCACCATAGACAGTTCTACTAGGCCTATATTTTAAGTTTATTTCCATTAATGGCAAATTCATGCTAATATTATATATTTTGACGGTATTTGTACAGATTTTTAGTACGGACTAACTATAGATTTTTTTGTGCTTAACGAAGGACTAATATACATCATATTCACAAACCGAAGCTTTGCACAGTGACTAAATGTCGGTAAACCAGCTTAAAGTTTAGTCTTCCTTGAGAGGGTGGATGGACGATCTTTTGAAAAATGACCAACAATCTAATTGTGTATTATTTACGTCAGTACTAAATTAAAATAAATTAGATAAAAATATATAATAAGATAAAGTGAAAGTACAATAAATTTAAAGGTTTTACTCAGCATAAATTTCCTATGATAGTAAAATAACAGTCGAAAGTGTACTGTTATACGGGAGGAAACCCGAAAAAAAAACACACACACACGCAGAAGCACTGAATTAAATTATTTGGAGAAGGGTTAGGCTTGGTTTGAAACATGAAAGCAAATGTAAATTTTTCGCTCAAATTTCACAAAAACAACGGGGATAATTAACAGTATAATGAAACCATCTTTAGTACAAAAGAACACAAGATTACGGCTTTATAAGGTTCTCGTAAGACCAGTATTAAGATATGGTAGTGAAACATGGACAATACGATGAAGAGATGAAAGCCGAATAACAGCAAATGAAATTAGATTTATGCACCATACAGCAAGCTATACAAATGGAACCATAAAAGAAATGAGGAAATTATGGAAGAGTTGAATGTAGAACCCATTCTCCACCATACACAAAACTACCAGAACAACTGGAAAGCTCATCTTCAACGAATGCCATCTCATAGAACTCCACCCCCAAGGCAAAAGATCGCTGGGACGTCCAAAAAAGCGCAGCATCTTCCTTAATATCATCCTCCCATCTTTTTTTTTTTTTCAGTCTTCCAACTCGTCTATTCCCCATAACACTTGCTGTAAGCAACTTTTTTGGTGCTCGGTCTGTTGAGATCCTTTGTACATGGCCACCCCATTCCAATTTTTTTAATTTAATAAAAGTGACAAGGTCAGGTTCATTGTATTTGTCGTACAATTCTTTGTTGTATCGTATTTTTCACTCACCATTAATATTTATCGGTCCAAGTATTTTCCTGAATACTTTTTTTTTTTCAAAATTATTTAGGGCTACCTCTGATCTTCAAGTGAGGCTCCATATCTCACTATCATAAGTCAAAAATTGTTCTTATTAAAACTTTATTTTAGTAGCTGAGTTTATGTTATTACTCTTCATTATTTTATGAAGTGAATAATAAGCTTTGTTGGCCAGTTTCAGTCTTCTTTGTACTTCAATGTGTTGGTCGTTATTATCTGTACTGCATGAGCCAAGATGGTTAAAAAATGTTCACAATGTTAAAACCTAATTCTTTCATGCTATTAGATTGCTGTTCTGTCATTGGTTTAACATCTGTCTGTATCATAACTTGTGCTTTTTGCATGTTCATTTATAGGCCTATATATTCTGTGGGTGCTTTAAATTCTGTATACAATTCTTGAATGACTTTATTACTTCTGCTTAAGAGAGATAATGTCATCCGCATACCCTATTATCTGTATAGTGTGTATTCTAGGGTCCTCTTAGTGTTTACTGATAGTTTTCTAATGGCAAAATAAACTACAATAATGCCATATGTGTGTGTGTGTATATATATATATTTTTTTTTTCTGTCTTACACAAAGCAGAAAAGATGATATTTGAACACACTCCTATCAAGCAACTTTTTGATGAAATTCAAGCAACGATTTAATCATTTTACTGGTTTACGTTTTTTTTTCTGTAGATAGGATACCATTTCTTGTCTCTGGTCCCGAAGATCGGGGGTCAAACCCAGCCGGGGTCGACTGATTTTTTAGGATGGAAAAATCCATGAGCAAATCCTCTAGGAGAGACTTCTAGCCGCGAGTCCCGAGTCTGATGATTTTCATACTTGTAAGAACAGCAAGCCTGAATAAAAAAAGACCTTTGTGAAAAATTTACCGACCTTCTAAATCCTAGTAATACCTTAGTTGCCTACTAGATGTCTCATTGGGTTGGTGTGTTGACGCATGACATCTCTAGGAAAATAAACTTAACTAAATTAATTTGGTCTAGTAACTCCTAACAAAGGAGAGGTTAAGGCCTAACATTGGGCTGTTACGCCATTGTAGATGCAGAAATGAGATACCGATATATTTTTTTCACAATATAGAATTTAAACATTAAATTAAGTGTGAATAATCTACAACCTTTTGCTGATAATGAAATTCGTTCCTAAAAACAAAAACAAATTGAAGAATTATTTTTATTTTTACAATATAATATTGTAACTGATACCTCAACGGAATATTGTATATTTCAATAATAAGTTCTACACATTGATGACATGCAAATTAATACAGTAGAATCATTTAAATGCCTAGGTACCAAAGTAAACAGACATAATGCATTAGAAGAAGAAATTAAGGAAAGAATGGTAAATGGCAATGAAGCTTATTTTGCAAATAGAACCTTATTTAAAAGCAAATTAATATCAAAAACAGCAAAAATAAGGTTATACAAAACACTCATTAGCCCAGTAGTTACATATGCTAGTGAAACTTGGGTCCTAAAAGAAACAATAAAACAGAGATTATTAATTTTTGAAAGGAACATTTTAAGAAGAATATTTGGACCAAATAGAGGAACTGATAACTGTTGAAAATTCAAAACAAATAACGAACTAAACAAATTAATCAAAAAATCAGAATTTACTCAACCATAAAAGCTCTTTCATTTGATAAGAATGGATGATTAGAGACTCATCAAGAGACTCTAAAATTGAAACCTATAGGAGACAGAGAAGTTGGAAGACCGAAGATCAGATGGGAGGATGACAGAATGAACGATCTAAAGAAAATGAAAGTGACTAATTTGAATATGTCAAGAGGGAGATTTGCATGGAGGAGGATTGTTGAGAAGGCCAAAACTTACATATTTGAAGTCGTCGCTCTTTAGGATGATGCATAATATAAGTTTTCGTCTAAATAGCTAAGAATAGTAGAGTGAGAGAGAGAGAGAGATGAGAGAGAGAGAGAGGGGGGGGGAGAGGAAAAGAGAGACAAAGAAAGAGAGAGGCAGAGAAAATGAATTGTTAGGCATATTAGGGAACTAGTTACTTTTTCCTTACAAGGGAATGATGTGACACACCCACACACATACAGATGCACAATCCAATGTGTCGGAAGTATCAGTGATCTGAATATCATGTTAAATCGGCCAAGGAGACGAAAATCCGGATTGAAACATGTGATGCAATCGTAACCCGTCATTTCCATCATACAAGTTTGAATAAATTACCCCCATGAGGGCAAGATATAGTATGCTGTGCAAGTAAAATTATTTATCAGGTATCATTTCATCATAATAATCATTTCAAAACATAATGAAAATGAAATTAGGCTACTGAAATTTAATAGGAAATACATGACAACACAATAGAAAAATATACTGTCTGCTGGATAAATAAATTAGTATGTAAAATTATGGGCTTTCACAGCCAGTGTCTTGATTTTTGTCGAGTTGATCTTCCGGGCTGAATGGCTGTGGTCCAGTTTTGTTTAAATTTGACGTTTCGTCTGCTGCTGCGATAGACATCTTCATGAGATTCTGCGTGTGATGTGATTACCTGGCAGAATCTCTTGAAGATGTATGTCTACCGCAGTAATAAACAAAACTGGACCACGGCCATTCAGTTCGAAAGACCAACTTAACAAGAATCAAATCTACGATTTATAGATGCGATATCATATCAGACGTTAATGCATCCACATTAAGGGTCGTATCTATGAACGCATTAGACCGTAAAGGTCGTTCTCTGCTGTGAAAGTTGCATCCAAAGACATTTTTGCGTACTCAAAAATCTGTTCATGCTATAATAATTGTCGAAATTCCGAAGCTACCTGGCAAGGTGACTTTGCAGAGAACGAATCGTGAGCAACCCGATGGGAACCGATGTACTTTGAAACCTTGCAGCGTACCTTACTGCTTTATCCAAGATGTCGGACCTTGAAGACTTCGATCATGTTTTCGGTATACGCGGAGAAGAGGAATTTGATAGAGTCTACCAAAGAATTCAACTGGAAGAACAGGAGAATCGGCGTAATATCGCGCGACGCAGACGTCGTCGCATACAGTATTATTTGTGGGACGCAAGCGTAAATGGGTTCCTCTAGCAGACGAAAATAACGGAAGTGGTTTTATCGCTGAGAATTCTGGGTAATTTCTTGCCAATATTACGAAAAAACTACTTTTATGCATGACCAGTCAGCGACTCGCTAATTCGAACTTTGCACGTTCTCACGGAAAACTCAACTCACAGAGACTAATGTATTTGCATGCGGCCCTAAATGTATTTATTGATATGAATGCAAAACACGTGCTCTTACTTTAAGGGAGGAGAAAATATTACGAGTATATGAGAACAAAGTTTTATGGAATGTTTTGGACCAAAGACAGATGAATGGAGAAGACTAACCTACTGATAAGTGACCTACTGATATTTATGGGAAACCAGATACAATAAGAAGAGTTAAATACGTAGATAACGATGGGCAGGACATGTGGTACGAATGGGAATGAAAGAAGAGCACGGAAACTCCTTGTAGGAAAACGAAAGGGAAAATGCCCAGTTGGCAAGCAAAGAATGAGATGGTATTATCGCCTTACTATGATGGTTGACCAGCGGCTCGCTTTGTTTCCCTGCAGTTGTTACAAATATGCCGACAACCGCCACTATAATAATTCCACATGTTACTCATTGTCGCGCGGCACCCGCTTTTATATAAACGGACAACCATCATAGTGAGGCGATAATAGAGTAACACCAACCATGATTTGAGGGAAGCAGATTATACATGGGATGATTGGAAAACATTAGCTCAGGATAGGGATATATGGAGAGCTTACGTCCGCGCGGCCATGAACCTATGGGTTCGATAGTGCAAGTGAGTTAATTTAATTATGGGGGCTCCGTGTCGCAAGAGGTTAGAACCTCGCCTCTCACCGCTGGGATCTCGAGATTGAGTCTCGGTCACTCTATGTGGATTTCGTGGCGGACAAAATGAAGTTTGGGTAAGTTTTTCTCGAGGTTTATCCCGTTTTCCCCTGCCACAAATTCCCTTACACCATTTCTCCATACATTTCATCGATTTTGTTTCATTTTATTCATCCGTCCCTGTGACGATGCGTCAGGCGTGGTCGGCTGATATTCTTGTCGCTCACAGACCTTCATAAATATAGGGGCTTCATTTCAACTCATCCCTCGACCCGATCCTGAGTTGGTATTGACAAAGTTTTACTTTATGAAATTAAATAACAATACTTCATATAGAATAAAATATGTTACAATGGTATGGATGATAATAGACTACAAATTTACACTAATTTTGATTAAAATCATCATCATCAACAACAAGGATTAAGCCCAATGGCCTGTTCCGATCTCATTATAGGTCGAATTGGTCCTTCCATCTCTTCAATGGTCTTCCCAACATTCTTCTCCCTTTTGGTTTATAATTATACATTCTTCTTGGTATGCGCTGTTCATTCATTCGTAATACGTGCTGAAAGTAAGCATTTTGATAGTATTTCAATCTTTCACAGAGATTAAATATATTAAGTTCTGTTCTTATATCTTCGTTTTTCTTTTTATCGGTCCTTTGGTATCCTGCTATTGCTCTCAACATCTTCATTTCTGCAGCCTCTATTTGTTTACTATCTGCCTTTGTTAATGTCCAGGTTTCACATCCATAGATAAGAGATGGAACTGCCAACACTTTGTAAAATTTTAAAATATTTTATTTTCTAGTTTTATTCAATAAAGTACGGTTAATTGTGCCACATGGATAATCGAATCGTTGTATTTTAGTGTGTTTATCTAAATTTCTGTCATTACCTAAATGACATCCCAAATAATTAAAATTCTGAACTTGGTCTATAATTACATTGTTTATCATTATTTTTGTTCTTATTGCACATTTTCCTTTCAGAGCTAATATTTTTGTTTTAGATGTAGATATTCTTAAATTGTAATTAATTAAAATTATAGGTGAAATAGCATCAGTCATCACCATCATCTCCTTTATCTATTAGGAGCATAGGGCATCCACAAAGCATTGCCAATAAAGCCTATTCTGAGCCACTTCTTTACTTCCCTCCAGGTTTTCCCTCCTTTGCAATTTCTTCAAGGATGGTTCTCTTCCATGTCTGTTACGTTCTGCCTCTTCCTATGTGTCGTTGTGGGTTCCAATTCAATGCAATTTTTTTCAATCAAATTATGGTCTTTTCTTAATGTATGTCCTATCCAGTTCCATTTTCGCTTTTTTTATTTCTATTTTAATTTATATCTGGTCAGTTTTTTTTCATAACTCTTTATTTGATATTTGACATATGATAGGTTATGTATATTCTCCATAAGGAAACTGAATCAAAACCGGTATATATTTTAATGTGCTAAATAAATGATGATGACATGTTACATGGGTTTAGTTTGTACTTTACAATGACATCTTGTTTGAAATAACATAATCATTCGAAATGGGTGGATCACCGATGATGATTCAGCAGTGAGAAATGCTACATCACAACAGTAACTGTTAAATGAATTAGTTTAACAATTCTTCACTGGGGCGTAACTTCTCATGAGGTACCACGTGAGTCCTTATTACTCTCAAGAAGACAGGTTCATGTTGAGTGTGTCAGTGGGTGCTTTTAAAATTCACTTTCCCCACAGCAAGACACCTTATAAACATGCATACATTATTTAACATTGTTCAATTTATGACCATAAAATTAATCTTTGCTACAGTTCTCAATATCAATGCAATGTCCCACGGTGTGGCCGAGCCCCTAAGGCACCATGTCTTAAAGATCTTCTTGTAAGCCCATGTTTCCCTTAACAGAGATTTAGGCGCTCTCCCCCTACAGGGAAGAATTTGAACCATACTAATTTAGTTACACTTGTTTTCGTATAGATGTCATTTGAGTGGTCCGTGGCCAGTGTTCCGCCTCATACTGACAGCTAGGAAACCAAGGAAAATTCGGTAAATTTTGCTTAGAGGCCTTTTCATTCAGGCTTAAAGATCTTTTACGAGCCTGAAAATCTTCAGACTCGGGACTCACGGCTTTAAAGTCCCTCCCGGAGGACTTGCTCCTTGGATTTTCCATCCTAAAAGAAATCCATCGACCCCGGCCGGGTTTGAATCCGCGACCCTCGGGACCAGAGGTAAGGAGCATAACCACTAGTCCACCGCGGCCGATAAAAATTAAAAATGTACCTCTTGGCAGTAGCCGTCATCCTCAACATTATAAAAATGATGTATTAAAAATATTATTTTGAGGCCTTTCGAAAGTTAACTTCCGTCATCAGCAGGATGAGTATGCGCTACTAGTTGATGTATTTAAGATGTTGTAGACGTAGATGGTCTTGATTCGTCGCTAGTACTAGTTGCTACTAACGTCTACAACATATATCAACTAGTAGAGCATACTCATCCTGCTGATGATGCAAGTTAACTTCCGAAAGGCCTCCAAGTAGTATTTTAAATACATAATTTTAATAGAGTTGAGGACGACGGCATTTGCCAACAGGTACATTTTTATTATTTTTTTTTATCTTATGACAATTCACCTCAACGGAATTTGATATGAATTTTATTAGTATTGACCATGTCTTATCGCAGCGCTACGGGACATGTGCTGGTTCGTTCCGATGGTGGAAGAAATTTGGCTATTCTATGCCACAGTGCCACCAGGGAATATTCGATCGGAGAACAAGTAACTTTTAGTATCGTGTTGGCCAATGTGATAACACATGTTCCCGCTAGAGCCAATTGCCAGCATGTTTGTTAACATATAGGCAAATTCTATCCTAAGAGTCCACCTACAGTAGTGGGCAAGTTAGAGTGAGAAAATGAGCAAGTTTGTGTTGGGTGGGCAAGTTGGTGATAGTGTGGGCAAGTTAGGGTTCGAAAATGGGGAGTTAATACACCAGATTAGTTTATCATTCACTTTTTTGTTGGCGGGTTTTTGTGATAAGTTGGCTACACTGTCTGAGGAATGACTAATACATATTTTACATTGCAAATATCAAATATCTTGAAGTCGGAACGGGCCATAGGGTCTAAGCCTTGATAGTGATGATGATGACATTGCAAATACTTTGAGCATAACTTCTCACTTTATTTTAAATCATTTTCACATTTTTTGGGAAAGAAAATCAACATATATATCTCAGATAATTATTCACATACTGCAACAATAAATTGTGTTGATTCATGCAGCCGACATTTGAAAAGTTAGGAGGTCAAAGAGCACGCATAATCTCCTGAGGATATCTTCCGCAGTAGTAGACGAAACGTTGAGTGTTAATAAAACCAAACCACGGCCATTTAGCCCGAAAGACATAAAATACAAGAATCAAAACACCTGCCGTAAAAGTCTACAATTTTATATAATAAATTGTGTTTTTTTTTCTGTTTTTTATTTGGATTTATATTGGTGGCATGGTGAAGTAGAGTCTCCAGAATTTTTTCATGGAATTTCAAGTAATATAGGACTGGTGTCCACCAAGTATTGTGAGGAATTTTGGCAGCTAAAAGAGGTATAGTAGTCGGCCATAGTGGACTAGTTGTTATGTTCCTTGCCTCTGGTCCCGAGGGTCGCGGGTTGAAACCCGGCCGGAGTCGATGGATTTTTTTTTAGGGTGGGAAAATCTAAGGAGCAAGTCCTCCGGGAGGGACTTTTAGCCGTGGGTTCCTAGTCTCAAGATTTTCAGGCTCGTAATATATCCTTAAGTCTGAATAATGAGGCCTCTAAGCAAAATTTACCGACATTCTTCATCCTAATAATACCTTAGTTGTCTATTAGATGTCTCATTGGGTAACTAAATTAACTTGGTGTAGCGACTCCTAACAAAGGAGAGGCTAATGCCCAACATTGGGCTGTTACACCATTGTATATGTAGAAAATACAGTCCACCGACGAAGAATATGAAAGCAGTAGGTATTTCATACTCAGTACATTATATCATGAAGGATTGTACTATAACTTACCTTCATTTAGATGCTGAGCGGGCGTGTTAGTTCCGAGTCTGTCGGACACACTTCAATATTTTAATCATCACCCTTACCTCACAGTGAACTACGAAACATTAAAATATAAAGTAACTAAACTGAATGAGAAGAGCAAATTTAATTACCGTAAAACACAAAATATAAAACATAAAATTGAATACGCCTGAAATAAACTACAGATGTGAGTGACATCATGGACTGTTTCTATATTCTCAGGTAGTAAGCCATTGTATCGCTTGCAATTCCCCGTGCCCCCCTTCGTCCCTTGCTTTCATTCTTATCGTCTGTGGACTATAGGTCTTGTATACTGCGGTAGGTAGACATGTGGCACGAATGGGAAATTAAAGTGGAGCTTGGAAACTCTTTGTAGGAACACAATAAAAGCACCCAGGCCTAGAATGAGGTGTGACAGCAGCATTAACCATGATTTGAGGGAACTTGATTATACAGGGAATTATTGGAAACCATTAGTTAAGGATAGAGGTGTATGGAGAGCTTATGTCCGCGCGGGCATGAACTTACGGATTCGATGGTGCTAGTGAGTTAGTTCGTTACAATAGGTAGATATTGAGAAGACTTGTTTATAAACGGTTGAAGACTCGACATGCTGACCACATGTCACTCCTACACTGGCTGCATGATCTTTCATACAAGTAATTGACAGACGCGGATGTGTGAGGCCAGCAACTGAATGGTGGGACAAGGGTTTTCTAGGCCTGTCGTGCCATGGAATTTAATGTCACGGCAATAGTTTAAGAACGTAACAATTTCTCGATGGGGTAAGGGTTTTTTAACTGATCTAAACATTCTGACGAACTATGACACTGGGTCGAATCAGCCTTAACGAAAATGAGCACCAGACGCTTAATCTGGTAGTAAAGTCAGACCAGCCTCATGGACTAATGGTCAGCATTTCTGACTATTTAATACAGTTCACGAGGTCCCGGGTTCGATTTCCGGTCAGACAATAGGAATGTTTCCTTAAAGAGAATTATTCCTGTGGTTACCTATGGTCCAGAAATTAGGTTAATTTTAAGTTAAGGACTCTCTTGGCGCTTCATTATCATTTATCATCCAGCATCTCATCTTCGTCTTCCAGGTACGCGAACCTAAGAAATGGACTACAATTCTGCCAATTCCAGGGGAGAAAGCCAGAAATGTCATAAAACACAACTTAGTGGGCTGAAAAAAAGTATTGGTTATAGGCTAGGCTGCATCGTACTTAGACCACTAATGTTTACAAAGTGCACGTTGACACGCGCTACTCGGGACAGACTTCTATTCTAGTACAGTCCGCTTTGTGTAGGAATGGACTCAACTTTGCACAATTTTGTTTCGGCATTCTGATACAACCACACACGTCACGTAAACAGGTATATTACTGAGGAGAGTCGAACATACACACTCTCCGCTCCGAGCAGTCAGTGGAGACGCTGGACAAAGACACGCATTTTGTAAACAATCCATCCATAGGAATTCTGCCCGAAGGCATGTCCTTCACTGCAATCATAGCATTTGCATGCTATGCTTGTAGCTTTACTAGGGAATTGTAGGTGTGGTAGCTTCCCGTTACTTTCCACACCGGTGAAGGATGATGATGATGGCCATATGATTTCGGGGACCGTTTGGGCCTTAAAGTTTTCCTAACATTTGTCTTACAGGTGAGGAAAAACCCCGATAAAAACCTCACCCAGAAAAACTGACCCGACCGGGGATCGAACCCGGGCCCGTTGCGTGATAAGGAAGCACGCTACCTCGAGACCACAGCGGTGGACTTTGTAAACAATGTGTATAGAAATTAGTTACTATCCTCATACCGCTATTTCTTTTCAGCCCTAGTGATCACACAGGGTTGTCTAAAAAGGGGAATCCTTAACATCCTATTACACAAGGGCCTCTTAAGGTCTTTACTGGAATCGCCTTATTAATTAACTATGTAGTCTATGGAATCCGCAGGTTCAATGCTGCATCTGCTAATGATCCTTATATTTGTTTTTAAACTCCATGACGCGACAGGCCTACACTTCCTTTAGCCTTGGCTACTAGCCATCTGTTTGGTTAACATCCATAAGTGTTTGTCACAAAGGTGGAGATAATCCAGTAAGTATGGGGTGTACAACTAAATTACCTATCGAAAGTTAAAGCAAGTGGCACTTCCCTCTAATATTTATTCCGAATAAAACTATTATCCTCCCAGTTATATTTTATGGGTGCGAAACATGGAGTCTTACTTTAAGGGAGGAAATTATCTTACGAGTGTCTGAGAATACGTTCTTAAAAATATTTTTGGACCACAGAGAGATTAATAGGTGAATGGAGAAGGCTACACAACAGTAAGGTGCATAATCTTGATAGGAAACCCTTAACTCTCGTAGACTGCGATGGGCAGGGCATGTGGCACGAATGGGGAATGCAAGAAGGGCATGGGGGCTTCTTGTAGGAAAACACAGGGAAAAAGGCCAGTTTGGTAGATAAAGAATGAGGTGGGAGAACAACATTAACTATGATATGATGGAAGTAGATTATAAGGATATGATTGGAAAACATTAGCTCAGGAAAGGGATGTATGGAAAGCTTATGTCCGCGTGACCATGAACCTGCCAGTGAGTTAGTTATATTGGATTATTTCAGTAAGTTACCCTTTTTAACATATGAGGATATATTTCTCTTGTTGGTCACCAAAGTTTGTTGTGCACTTTCCCTGTTTATGATTTCATGCATCACAAGTTCATCAGATCAATAAGTAGGCTACAAGTGATTGACAGCTTTCGCTAGGTTATGATGGTCATGATGACACAGTCAAACTCATCTGGTCTGCTCCCAATTATTACCTCGCAGACATGTCAATGTATTTTATATTCGTACAATTATATTCTACCAGTTATACTACATGGGTGCGAAACATGGACTCTTACTTTAAGGGAGGAAAGGAGATTACAAGTGTTTGAGAATAAAGTACTTCGGAAAATTTTTGGACCAAAGAGAGAACAGACAGGTGAATGGAGAAGACTACATAACAATGAACTACATGGTCTTTATAGGAAGCCAGATATAATAAGAACAGTTAAGTCTCGTAGACTGCGATGGGCAGGACATGTTGCACGTATGGGGAATGAAAGACTTGCATGGAAGCTTCTTGTAGGAAAGCCAGAGGGAAAACGCCCAGTTGGTAGACCAAGAATGAGGTGGGAGAATAACATTAACTATGATTTGAAGGAAGTCGATTATACAGGGAATGATTGGAAAGCACTAGCTCAGGATAGGGATGTATGGAGAGGAGCTTATGTCCGCGCGGCCATGAACCTACGGGTTCGATAGTGCCAGTGAGTAAGTAAGAGTAAGTATAATTATCCTCCATGGTCACACATCCATACTCTCAAACATATTTGTTTCCCATCAATACTTGGCCATAGCTCTGCGCAAAGGCATATTGCCTTAACCACTCGGATACGGCGCGGTACAATGATATAAACTAATATATATATATATATATATATATATATATAGAGCCAACAGAAGTCAGAACCAGAACATTAGACTTGTTATGACATAAGGTAATATATTTTCGCGATCTGATCATAACCTTTTATTTTTCCTTCGTACATCCCCAATTTTCAGGTTAAATATTCGATTTGATTTTATTTTACGATCTTAACGTCTTGAATTTGGATGCGCCTTATATTCCCACATATAGGACCTACAATAACTCTCTGTACTGTAATCAGATTCGGCCTTGGCTCTTTGGGTCTGTTGTTCCAGGGATTTTAATGAACAATAATTTAAATAATATCTCTCTAAAATACAATTTAAGAATATCTACATCTAAAACAAAAATATTAGCTCTGAAAGGAAAATGTGCAATAAAAACAAAAATAATGATAAACAATGTAATTATAGACCAAGTTCAGAATTTTAATTAGTTGGGATGTCATTTAGGCAATGACAGAAATTTAGATAAACACATAAAATACAACGATTCAATTATCCATGTGGCACAATTAAACACACTTTATTGAATAAGACTAGAAAAGAAACTGTTTTGAAGTTTTACAAAGTATTGGCAGTTCCATTTCTTATCTATGGATGTGAAACCTGGACATTAACAAAGACAGATAGTAAACAAATAGAGGCTGCTGAAATGAAGATGTTGAGAGCAATAGCAGGATACCAAAGGACCAATAAAAAGAAAAACTAAGATAAGAACAGAACTTAATATATTTAATCTCTGTGAAATAATAAAATATCAAAATGCTTATCTTCAGCAAGTATTACGAATGAATGAACAGCGCATACCAAGAAGAATGTATAATTATAAACCAAAAGGGAGAAGAATGTTGGGAAGACCATTGAAGAGATTGAAGGACCAATTCGACCTATAATGATATCGGAACAGGCCATTGGGCTTAATTCTTGTTGTTGATGATGATGACAATACATGACATGAGGAGTGAAGATTGTTGGTGAATGTAGACGAAGGAAGGGGAGAAAATAAAACAACAAAACTGCGAACTTTCACTAATGGCATTTCGCCAGAATCGAGACGAGTCACGTTCAGTGAGTTACCGGGAATAAAGTGCGTATTTTCCGCACTAATTTGAATGTCAACGTAATTATAATGTGTGCCGGGTCAGTAGGCCTGCAAGGTGTTGCATAACTACTGCAATATCAATGGCAAACTAGATGTTAGATTTAGGCCAACCCGCATTCATTTAAAGGTCTAGTGATGTCGCCTGATTTTGTTGTGAAATATGTGAAGTAATGTTTTGGTGGGGTCAGTTTTCTCACCATATTATATAAAACTTGGTACAGATGACCAATCTTCAAACAGTCGGAGGTAAGAATTATATGTGGTTGAAGTGCAAGTGAAATGTGTTTTTATACATTACAGATACGACAATATAAATGTAAATGTTTTATTATCGTGTGTTTAAAACGTATTAAGGTATACTGAATACTCTATATCGCTAATGTTAAAATATTGCCCATACACTACGGTTTCATCATGGTACGCTAAGAGGATTTCATTAATTTTTTCAGTGGATATTTAAAGTAAATGTATATAACTAACTAAATAACTCACTGGCACTATAGAACACGTAGTTCATGGCCGCGCGGACATAAGCTCTCCAGACATCCCTATCCTGAGTTAATGTTTTCCAATCATCCCTGTATAATCTACTTCCCTCAAATCAACTGTTATAAGATTCATGATGTGTTCCGTTGAGATATTATTCAAAATTAAAATATAAAATTATGGAATATTCACCTGAAAGGTCCGTCTCCTCAACTTAATTAATTATTTAACTGTAGCGCTTTCGGGACTTGTCCTGCCGATGATGGGACAAGTCCCGAGGCTACAGTTAAATAATTAATTAAGTTGAGGAGACGGACCTTTCAGATGAATTTTATATTTTAATTCCCTCAAATCATTGTTAATATTATTCTCCCACCTCATTCTTGGTCTACTAACTGGGTGTTTTCCCCCTGGTATTCCTACAAGAAGCTTTCATGCACGTCTTTCATTCCCCATTCATGTCACGTGTCCTGCCCATTGTAGTCTATGAGACTTAACTGTGCTTATTATATCTGGCTTCCTATAAAGACCATGTAGTTCACTGTTATGTAGTATCCTCCATTCACCTGTCTATTCAACTCTCTTTGGTCCAAAAATTGTCCTAATAACTTTATTCTCAAATACTCGTAATCTCCTTTCTTACCTTAAAGTAAGAGTCCATGTTTCACATCCATATAATAGGCCTATAACTGGTAGAATAACAGTTTCATATCTTTTCAGGTTAAAGTTTCTTGAACGGAGTTGGGACGCCAAGAGTCCCTGTAATGTGTATATAGAGTACAATTTAACGGAGGTATCATCACCATCTTCCAAACAAGTTTAAGGCCCAAAGCCTGTTACGATTTCGTTCCATCTTTTTCTAGGACGTCCCAAAGATCTCTTCCCTCGAGGACATATATAATAAGAACAGTTTCCAGAGTTGAGCCTATGTTTAATATCTTTCTGTACACCATTCCGGTATGTTTTCCTACAAGAAGCTTCCATTCCCCATTCGTGTCACATGTCCTGCCCATCGCAGACTATGGGACTTAACGTTGAGGTATCTCATATTTAATCGACAGATTTATAAACATCCATACTTGTCAATACTATAGTACACTTTAATTTTATCACTTTTATGCTTTCCTTCTTTTGAAATGTAAATAAATTATTTATTATCTACCACAACTAGGCCTATGCACAGTACCATTTTTAGCGAATTTCCTCACTGTCGCCTAATAATACATCATAAGAATATACCAACAGGTAATTAAAACAATCAAGTTGTACGCCTTCTTTTAAATAAATATGTTTAGTTTATTATTAGTTTTTAAATTATGGCTCATAATTTTTGGCAGTGTCCCGCGCCGTAGCCGAATGGATAAGGCAAGATGCCTTGGCACAGAGGTATGGTACTAGCGCTGGTTCGAGTCCCCATGGAGGAAAACATTTTCTCATGGAACTTTGATCAGTTTGGGGCCGGTGTCCACACAGCATAGCGAAGAATTTTGAGTAGCTTAGCGACTCCAGGTTGAGGAAACCAGCTATAACGGCTGGGAGATCCGACATGCTGATCACATGTCATCCTACACAGGCTGGATGATCATCTATCTCTGTGATTAACGCGTGTGAATGTGAAGCCAGCAGTCGACTGATAGATAAGGGTTTTTTAGGCCTTTCGCGCAGTGGAGGAGTAATTTTCGGAGTTACTGTAACCACATATGAATATATTCGGGAGAAGTTACAGTTTTTTCGACAGTAATAAATTCGGTCACACGCATATAAAATATTTCTCTACCCCTCTCTTCATTACGCGATAGGCCTAGAAGGCAGTGATTCAATAGCCAGAGTTGACCTAAGTTCCACATATGTCAATCGCATAAGATGAACGATCATCTAAACAGTATTAAGATAGCATGTTGGTCCCCAGCCGTTAGAGTTGATTTTCTCACCTGTTCATTATTGTAAACATACATTATTTAATGGAAATGGACAGTTTATGACAAATGTGAGAAATTTTGAACAAGTGGCTGAATTCAAATTTTTAGAAACAATAATTACAAATAGGAATGAGATGCAAAAAACAAATTAAACTAAGGCTTAATTCTGGAAATGTATGCTATTATGCATTACAGGGACTCTTAACGTCCCAACTTCTCCAAAAAAAGTTAAACTTAAAATATATAAAATTGTTGCATTATGTGGATGTGAAACATGGGACTCTTATTTTAAGGGAGGATAAAATAATATTTGACAATAAAGTTCTTGGGAAAATGTTTGGACCAAAGAGAGATGAACAGACAGGCGAATGGAGAAGACTACATAACGGTAAGCTACATGATCTACATAGGAAACTAGATATAATAAGAACAGTTAAGTCTCATAGACAACGACGGGCAGGACATGTGGCACGAATGGTGAATGAAAGGGAGACATGGAAGTTTCTTGTAGGAAAACCAGAAAGAAAACGACCAGTTGGAAGACCAACAATGAGGTGGGACAATAAAATTAGGCATATTTTGAAGGAAGTAGAATATATAGAGATTGATTGAAAAACATTAGCTCAGGATAGGGATGTATGTAGAACTTATGTCCGTGTGAACCTACGGGTTCTATAGTGCCACTGAATTAGTTAATTAGTTATACCCAATTTCCTCACTGGCCCAATACCATAGTTTATGATAGGTAATGCCCATACACTGCGGAAATTCTATGAGAAAATTTCTTCCTCATAGAGACTCGAATTTGCATACGACTTGTTGTTCTAAAGCAATCCATGATGTCTAAGGCAGCTGGGATATGACCCAGGACAATAAAATCATTAGGCATAAATATCGATATAAAATAATATTAACAATATTTTATATCACTAAAGGGCTGTTTCAGGAAATAAAAATATACATATTGGTATTTCTAAAATATTTCGGTTTATGTTTAATCGAAATTTGTCTCATTGAAATAACAGATGTTACTTGAATCAAAATTTCATAATAAATTTGACATTTTCAAAATGTTCAACACGAAACCTATATTAAATGGCTAATGATTAAATATATAAATTGCATTTTTTATTTCCAGATATTGGTACATGCACTACGTGGATCAATGGTTTTCTCCTGGACTTCAAGTGTTTCAGAAAATCAACCAAGAAAAGTAAGTCTAATGTAAATTATATGAAGTTCTAATTAAAGTTGCAATTCTCCGCGTAATGAAGCAAAAAGTATATCGCACGTTTAATATTTAGGGTTGAAATTGTCCAGAAGTTAGATGAATTGTAAACTGAGTATTTCGAGACAGGACACTAATGGCCGGATATTCATATTTCAGGCCTACGAGATCTTGAATTTAAGAGAGGCCAGCTAGTTAAAACCATATAAAGTACGCAAAACTTCTAAAAAAAAAAATGTTCACGTGCCATTATTTGAGGAGACGGCTTTGAATCCAGTGGTACCAGTCAACTTTCCCAAGAAATGCAAACTTCGAAGATTACATTATGTATATTAGGCTACTCCTACCATGGTATCTTTACCTTGTGATGGAGTGGCTTGTGTGCTTAAATGATCCCGAGAGCTATGCCGGCGGTAGCGGTAGCATTGCTGCCGATAGGGTTACCCATGCCGGACTGGTCGAAGGTGATAAGCCAGACAAAAAAAAAGTACCTTGGTCGAAAGAGTGACAATCTTTCACCATAAAAAATAAAACCGTCAAGAAATGCGGACATGAGTTCAACTGGGATAAAATTTTCCGGAGGTCAAATAGTCCCCCATTCGGTTCTCCGGGCGGGGACTACTTCAGTGAACCCATGCCATAGGCTCAAACATAGGGACATGTTCCTAGGAACATGGAATGTTAGGACTTTACACAATAGCGGAGCGCTAGAGGTATTAACTCGAGAATTAGATAAATCACCCTTAGATATTAGACCAATAATGAGGTGGGAGAATAACACTATGATTTGAGGGAAGTAGATTATACAGGGGATGATTGGAACACATTGGCTCAGGATAGGGATGTATGGAGAGCTTATGTCCGCGCGACCATGAACCTTTGGGTTCGATAGTGCCGGTGAGTTAGTTATATTAGGTTACTTAGGAAGCGAAAAATACCTTCCAATAATCTACTATAAATATAGTATTAAAATTGACAAATATTTTAAGTTGGTGATTTAAATATTGATTAACTGACATATTAGTTTATTATAACTTATTATTTTTCTTTGTACATTTTTTGCACCTAGGCTACATTAGATAGGGACTGTCTACCGAACAATTTAACTTATCTTTCTTATGTATATTTTATTATTTCATTTTTAATTTTCATTAACATCATTATGTTATCGATCTTACTCCTATAGATATTACATTAATTGTCAACATTTTATGTAGGTTTTAATATTAGGTTTAATTGTGATCGCTTTATTCTAATGTAATATATGCTTGTCCTGAAAATGTATTTGTGACTATTGATTCCCTCTCAAAATACTCAATTTTCAGTTCTCTCATCCGTATATTTTTATCCTAAAGATGCTTGTATAATCGTTATTAGTTACGATAATCTCCTGGAATTAAAAAAATACATATTTATTAGAATCAGACCCTCAATATATCGATGAAATTAAAACATCTAAAAGATAAATTACTATACCTATGTAGGTAATTCTTATATTTTATCGCTCTTAAAATTAACAAATTAAAATCAAATTCGAATAGGATTTGATTAGACTATTTCACTATGAAAATAATCTATAAAGATTAGCATTATTAAATTTGATATGATGGTCAAGATGGTATTCGGGAACTATTGAACCCTGGTTTCCTGAAATCTTAACATGTGGGGAAAACCCTGAAAAAAATCTCACCCAGGAAACTTGTTTCTGATCGGGAATTAAAACCAATATTCACCATCGTCATGGAGTAATGAACCAATACATTTCTGTAATTACAATATATTTGTTTTGAGAAAATAATGGATTTGTAACACACGATGTATAAGATATATTTATTGTATTTACCACAAGAAATTAATTCTTAAAACCTGAGCACTTTACATGGCTTCCACTTTTTATTTAGAACCTAATGGTTGGATAGAGATTCATAAGTTTGTTTTATCTCATTTTAATTTTTTTTTGCAACTAAAAAACAAAATTGAAATTTTGACAAATATACTTTGTACTTTTTTTTTTTTTTCAGAAATTTGACCTGAGTCCAACATTATACCTACTTACATGAAGATGACAACACTCCTCACTTTTCCTGTGCTCTGTCTGCTGCTCACGTGCCGGATAGTGAGAATAGGATTCGCCAACGCTCGATCACAGGACATCCGTGAGTGGGGCTGAGGCCCACATACGAGTATATATATTTTTTTAAATTCAATAATTCAATTCTCCCCATGTATTCACTACATGAAGTGCTGATATAAGAATTATATACCATAGGCCTGCTTGTATGTTTAAATAAGTAACTTTAAGAAGCATTTAAAATTCTATTTCTAAAAATATGATGTCCGAAAAAGAGTATACCTTTTACAGCAAACTATTTTCGGTTCTCTCAATGTGATGTGATTTATTTATTAGGAATATTCCACAATACAGTGTTTCTCCTTCAATCCAAAGTGATTTGACGTCAGAGGTTCCTATCTAAAGCATCTTCTTCCCTCAAATCTCTAGCTTCCATACCTCTTCTCACTCCATCTATCCAACGTTCTCTAGGTTTGCCTCTTCCACTTCTTCCATTAGCTTTCCAATTAATGATCTTTGGTATTCTCTCTTCTTCCACTCTTATGAGGTGTCCATACCATTTCAAACGTTTTTCTTCTATTTTTCCTAATATATTTTTTCAATTTGCATTATTTCCCTCATTATGGGGTTGTTAGTCCCCCATCGGCGCCTCCCTAAGTGGTGGATAGGGGACTGCTTCCCACTTATATGAGTGGTATCAGAGAAATGAAATACCTGAGCTGAACCAAAACTAATAGCTATTGCCTTGTAGTTCAGAGTTGGTTCACTAAAGACTAGAGGAAGACAACCTTGGTTACAAATTACCTGGTCCTCCAGATTGGGGGTTGTAGCAATGGGCCAGCTCCTCATTCTACTGAAAAATATACAATACTAAAAATCCTAAAGAGAAAAATGCCGGACGGAATTACTTACAACGAACTAGCAGTAAAAGGTTAATGCGATGTGATATATATATATATATATATATCAACATTTTATTACCTTATAAAGACGAACTATTTGTGATTAACACACGTGGACTGAGCACAATAGTCAGCTGGTAGATTAAGGGTCTTCTAGGATTATCGTACCATGAAATTTTAATTTTTAAGTTCAACCAGCCCCAATCAGCATATATATATATATATATATATATATATATATATATATTACACACACACACATACTAGCTAATATCCGGTGTGCTTTGCTACGCCTAAATAAATGAATGATTTTTTTAAATTTCGCTTCAGGTGAACGCTTATACCTAATGGTTTTAGAGGCTCCAATTCTGAATTCTAAACCATCCAGGGACCCAATCAGACATACACACACACAAATTTTCATCAAAATCGGTCCAGTCATTTAGGCAGTTTTAAATTTCGGATTTCAGGTAAACCTCCATTTCTAATTGTCGGATTTCGCTCATTTTTGGATAATAGGCCCTACTTACCTCGGTTTATTTTAATAGGATATACTGAGTTTCGTTACGAAACATCCAGAAATTGTGACAGTTAGAGCGATTTTTAAATTTTTACTTCAGACTAAACTGTTATTATTATAGTAAGTAAAGTGATCCCACAAAAGGCCCGGAGGCCCTTGGGGTAGTAGGAGGTTAGGCTCTCACTTTTTCTAGACAATCGGCACTTTACGTCAGCCGGGTTGTCAGCCCTGCGTGACGGCCGCCTTTACCCCCAGAACAAGCGTCTGGTACTCATTTCCGTTCGAGGCTGAGTCGACCCCAGGGCCATTGTGCCGCCAGAGGGTTTGGGTCAGTTTAAAAATCCTGACCCCAGCGAGACTTCAACCCTCGACCCTCCGGCTTGTAGCTCAGTGTCTTAACCACTACGCTACGGCGTGCCCCCTGTTATTATTATATCTGGTTCCAATAATGATCATGTAGCTCACTGTTATTTGCTCTTCTCCATTCGCCTGTCTTTCATTTAATTTTTTCCTTAAGAACTTTATTTTCAAATATACGTAATTGATATATATTATCACATAACCTGTTTAATTTAAATGTTTTTATTTCCATTTTTATTCTCATTCCTAAATTTTGGACCGTTACCTTTGAACCACCCTATACTGATGCATTAGAATGTTCGCAATGTTTCTTCCCACGTGTTACCATCCCTCTCTCCATCTGTATATCGCTACATTACATTCATTTCTGACACCGATGTAGGTCCCGAGTCTAAACAGGCTCCTTAAGGAACCGCAAGTCTGAATGTAAAGGCCTCTGTGCAAAATTTAACCAACCTTCATTCATCCAAGAAATACCTTAATTGCCTACTAGATGTTTCATTGAGGCGACGTGATAACCACATGTCACTCGTTGACATCTGTAGGTAAATAATCGTAACTAAAATAAATTGCTTGGTTATACCCCGAGAAGGGATAATAACGAGACAGTTAAAAAATACTGATGGACCATCCATATGGAAGAAGAAATGTTGGAAGATCTAAAGCTAGGTGGATAGATGGATGGAGTTTTGGAAGATGTCCAAAGTCTTAAAATTTAAAATTGGTGAACAGTTATCAGGAATAGAGAAGTCTGGAGGAGAGTTCTTAGGGAGGTTGTGACTAGACCCGGAATATTACGTCAAATATGATGGTGATGAAATTAGGTTGGTTAAGAAACTTTCGCTAGGGAGCATCCGTGTCCCCACGTGGGACGTATGGTTTATATAGAGGAAGTTCGGGTAATGTGAACCATTCGGTATGAGTGGACTCTATTAATATCTTATTTAATTGGTACTGGTCTCGAACAGAAAATATTTTAATTTCTTCCCCTAATCAACTTTGACGTGTTCAATGCCAGTTGCTTTTATTCTTTGTGCGCAGAAGGGTTTTTTGTGATATTTATGAAAACGACTAGTTTAAACGTTTTTCAAGCTAAGGATTAATTCTCCAGCCTCATGGGCTAGTGGTCAGCGTTCCTGAATACTGTTCATGAGGTCCCGGGTTACCTTCCCCACAGTTCCACCCTACAAATGTGGGCAAGTATTTGATAAGTGCAAGGTCAGATCTATTCCAACTTAATCTTGACCCCTTAAAGATAAAACATAGGAATTTTTCCTTAAAGGGAATTATTCCTGTGGTTGCCCATGGTCTGGAATTTAGGTTAAGAACTCTCCTGGCAATTCATCGTCATTTATCACCCATCATATCATCGGGGTAACGTAACTCCGCCTTTCAGGGCCCCCACCTAACAAATGGATTACAATTCTGCCAATGCTAGGTGAGAAAGCCAGAAATGTCATAAAGGCCAACCTGGTGGCATTAGACAAAATATAAATATTGAAAAATCTCCTAAATATATTATGTAGATGCTGTTTTAATATACCGACGGGTTCGTTTTGATATTATGTAACATGGCTGCTGAATAACATAATTAAACATAACACATGAATTCGATTAATGTGGACCCTCCACTAGGCGGCTAAAGTGGACCTGGTTGCACTTTACACGAATACGTATATTTTATTAAAGAGGATGCTGTAAGTAAAAACCATGCACTTAATTAATTTTATTTAATATCCTTGTAATTTTACTAAACCCAAATCGCTGTCTGCAGTTGAATGACATGTGAATGTTATAATCAACAATAATTTTTCAAAACATTAAATAAATATCAACACTTTTTAATTACGATCAGCCATAAGTATTTTCAGATTAACTAATAGAATAAATAAACTTAAAAATAGTATAAAAGCTAGGATGGACTCTGGGGTCTACTTTACCCGAATATTGAGTTTAAAGTGGACCTTTCTTGTAATGTAAAAAAGTTTATAAATTATGAAGATGTTTTCATATTTGAATAAAATAACAATGCTATTTCATATTTATAACACTAATGATAATCACTGTAATTAAACAAAATTTAAAATCCCTTAAATAAAAGAAGAAAAAATACAAATTCAAAATGGGGGTCCACATTACCCGAAGTTCCTCTACTTACTGACACCAATAGAAAAACCATTCAATTTTTGACAACCTTACATCAGCCAAGCAGCGTTTCGTTGTAACATAAATGTGACTTTCCATAAAAACTGTGGTTAGCGATGTAAATATTCTGCCTGACGTAGGGTTCACTAAGCTAATCTCTCCCAGAGGGTGTCTTCTTAAATCTCCTCCATCACAATCGGAGGTTGACTAAAGGAAATAGGAAAGAATATGTTAAATACTAGTGCATTCGATAAGTAAAAGCAACACTGCTGTAACATCACATTTTTTTAGGTTATTTGTGACATTATGAACTTAATTTATAGTCTCCTGCCAAGTCAACGATATGTTTCCAATCCTTGGAAGATGGAGCACTTCAACTGCAGCACCTTTTCTGAATATCTCTCTCATCTGATCGATCTAGAACTTTCTGGATATCAACTCTTGATTGAAATCGAATGCATCTTAGAGGTTCTTTGATCTTTGAGATTAAGTTATAGTCACAAGGACTCCTGTCTAGATGTTTGGGTACTTCCCAATTCCACCTTGTAAACAAATTCTATGGACATCATCTTTTTTAGGGCGGTATTACTTACTAAACGTGATAAACAGTAAATGATTTCACAAAATATTGCTAATTCAAGACTTTCAACATTACAGATTTATACAACAAAGTCTGATCAACAACATACTACAAGATTACAATGGTTACCACTAAGATCGCTGATTTACAACAGTGTTGCCATTACTTATCGAATATAAATAAATATCCTCAACTCGTGTCCAACTCAGGGTCGGGTCGAGGGATGAGATGAGATGAACCCCTTATATAGAGGTATGTGAATGACAAGGATGCCTGACGCTGCCCTAGTAAATTAAAATCAACTTGTTTAATGTTTCAGACTTGCATAGACATCCTCGAAGTGGTGGTTACCCTAAATTTCCATTGAACACCTACGTGCCAGATGCGTGCGGGACTAGAGATGTCACACATGAACCAGTGCGTCCTGGATACGCGACTGCTAAGATAGTCGGCGGGTCTGTCGCACCTTATGGGGCATATCCATGGCAGGTAAGACCATTACTTATCAAATTCATACAGGTTGGAAGTAATATAGGAGCCTACTAATTGTGCAGTTTTAGTTATGAATTATTTGTGGTAAATAGGCCTACAATAAAAATGACATATACTCAAATCTATGGATTTCTCAATAAACATTTTGTACAGAAAAAAAAATTGGTGTATTACTTTATAATGAGTTCCGCACCGTAGCAGAGTGGTTAAGCAAGATGCCTTGGCGCAGGTTTTCGGGATTTGCGCTGGTTCGTGTCCCCACAGGAGAAGACATTTTTTCATGGAATTTCAGCCAGTATGTGACAGGTGCCCATCCAACATCGTGAGGAATTTGGGTAGTTACAATAAGTAGCGGCTCAAGATTCAGAAAACCAGCCCCTACATGTCACCCCTACACTGGCTGAATGATCGTCCACATATGTGATTAACACACGTGGATGTGAGGCCAGCAGCCGGCAGGCAGGTCAAGGGCCTTCTAGGCCTGTCTAGCCATTGAGTTTTACGGAATGAAGGTGAGTACTTGTCTGATTTTCACATGGAATATGTGAAGTTGGCCAACTTTTTCCTTTGGTATTTTTTGACCCCATATATGTTTTAGCACATTGTTTTCTTGATTTTCTGGAATATCTTAAATTTGCTATTATTTTATTTAACGGGGCTCTTTAACAGCTAAGATAATTAGCGTTAAATTCAAATCTGGACGTGAGAGGGAATATAAATATTGTTCAGATGTCTCATTGTCAGACTTGAGGTTCTTCTACTGCTTCTGCACTTCCTGGATTAGGCATTAGTTGCCTGTTCCGTCTTCACTAAAATATCTAAGACCATCTCTTCCGGGGACGTCCGATATATCTTCTTCCTCTCGGAAAATAATGTAAGATTTTATTTGGTAATCTACTTTCTTCCATTCTTTCTACGTGTTCTTTCCATTGAATCTTGTTGTTACTCGTAAATATATTTTCTTTCATGGAGTAAATCTATAGTTCTTCACGGATATCCTCGTTTCTTATTTGGTCCATTCTAGTGCATCCTTTTACTCTTCTTAAGAATTTGATCTCTGCTAGGTTCTTCTATGTTCCCCATATTCAGGAACCCATACTCAGTATTTTTACGCCCTAAAAAACGTGACAACGGTTGAGGTTGAAACCGCGAACTTCGGAACCAGGGGCGAGCATGACAACCAATAGACCACCAGGACTGACGGTCTTCTTAAAAAAAATAAATTTCAATAGTTCTTAATTTATAATAAAAATGCTAGGAAATAAATAATTTAATTTTAACAATTAAGCTTACTTATTCCTTCAATTCTATAATTATTACTTCACTACATTTCATTTTTTTTAAGTCGGCCAAGGTGGACTAGTGGTTATGTTATTTGCCTCAAATACCGAGGGACGCGGGTTCAAACCCGGCTGTGGTCGATGGATTTTTTAGGATGGAAAAATCCAAGGAACAAAAGTCCTCCAGGAGGGACTTTAAGCCGTGGGTCCCGAGTCTGAATATTTTCAGGCTCGTAAAAGATCCTTAAGCCTGAATAAAAGGCCTTCAAGCAAAATTTGCCGAATATTCCCAACCTAGTATTGTCTTGGTTTATGAGGCGGAACGCTGATTCCGGGCCACTCAATGCCATCGATCCGAAAACAAGTGTAACTAAATTAGTATGGTTGAATTTCTCTCCTGTAGGCGGAGAACGCCCAAGTCTAGTTGAGAGACAACAAGGGCTTATAAAAAAAAGTTCCTTTTCTATGATATATATGGGTTGTTTATTTTTCTCACTCTTTAAACAATTCAAGATTCCTGTGATTGGTTGTAACGTGATGTCATATAAATGTGCTTCATCCTCATGTTTTCATTTTATTTCTAACTGCTAAGATTAAATTACAGCTCTGCATAAATCATAATAAAAATCAACTGTACCATAAATCACAAACACTTAACCACCATCAAATTTGCTACTCAATGTGTTTTGCAAAAATGTAAATAATTTTCATACTTGATAACTCATGTAACATCAAACAAAATTATAACTCTACCGATCAGTTTGGCTCACATAAAACTCCATGGCGCGACAGGCCTAGAAGACCCTTGGTGTACCAGCTGGCCTCATATCCACATGTGTTAATAACATAGGTAGACGATCATGCAGCCAGTGTAAGGGTGACATGTTGTCAGCATGTCGGGTCCCCCAGCTGTTATAGCTGGTTTTCTCAACCTGGAGCCGCTACTTATTGTAGCTACCCAAATACATCATGATGCTGGATGGGCACTGGTCGCATATTGGCAGAAATTCAATGAGAAAATGTCTTCCCCCATGGGGACTCGAACCAGCGCAAGTCCCTACCTCTGCGACAAGGCTTCTTGCCTTAACCACTCGGCTACGGCGCGGAACTTGGGCTCACATGAAGACCCTCAAATTAAGCTCAAGAACAATTTTTGATTTCAAACGTATTGTGAATATTATTGGTATTAAAATTAACAGTACTTCATGTTCAAAACGCATTAAACCCGATAATAAAATTGAAACCCTTAGAAGCCAGGGGGTACAAGTGACAAATAGCTAATTTTGGGGTTAAGTGTAGATTTTAGTAGTTCAAGCAGATACAAATCTGAGTGACCAATGGATACAATAAAAATATGTCTAGTCCTGAAATCTAGTGGCTGAAAACAAAACTGCTAAACACAATCACATATTTATTAAGTGTCTCAACTTTTGAACATCATTTACTGAACTTTTATTACTTATATCCTTTGACTTCTAAGGGTCTCAATTTTGCTATAATTCTACTTCAGGAGTGTATTGGATTTCGAAATAATTATTAAGGAATAGAGAAATATTTATGTAAAAAATGAAACAATGGTCTCTTTATTTTGGTCAACTCCGATCCCAGTTTCCAATTCACGAAACTTCTTCTTCTTCCTTTCCAGGATTAGGTCAATGCGACCTGTTCCGGTCTCAAGTCCATCGTTTCCTTGGCCGTCCCAAAGATCTTTTTCCATGTGGTTTGTAGGTGATCTTTTTTGGTAATCTTGTATTGTCCATTCTATCTAAATGTTCTTTCCATTGGTATTTGTGCTCGTCTAGTTTATCGACTATTGAAAATATCTCCAGTTCATTTCTTATTGATTCATTGTGTAATCTATCCATGCGTGTACATCCTTTTACGGATCTTAAACATTTAATTTCAGTGGCTTGAATGTGTGAGATATCTTTTTTTTGTAAGTACTCAAGATTCAGATCCATATAAAAAAAACAGGAACAGGCATGATTTTATAAAATCTGAGCTGAGTTTCTCTTCGAGTGTTTCGGAGGATTCTTCTTATGGTGCCACACATCATTTGATATCGGTTTAATTTATTATGTATATCCCAATCGTAGCTATACGTTATATCTGAACCAAGATAGTTAAAGTGTGCTATCTGTTCTATTATTTCATTATTGATTACTATTTTTGCTCTGACTGGCACTTTGCCCTGAAAAGCCATAATTTTAGTTTTTCAAGTTGAGACTCTAAGATTATATATAGAGTCCTAATTGTTTCAACATGTAAATGGCTCTTTGTAAATCATCCTCTGACTTCTGTATAATTACAGATCGTCTGTATACATTAAAATACAGGGTGGACCGCTCGAATGGACCTAATTTCAATTGCCTTGTTACTGGCAAACGTTTGAAGATAGAAACTTAAAACAACGTTCATAGTACAGAAAAAACTCACCAAGTTTTGATATCCAGATCACCCCATCTCTATATGAGCCCCAGCAGTCACTGTGACGATATCAAAGCGATGAACAATTTCTTGCCAAGTACGTGTGGATGTGATGTCTTCTGGAATGTTCTCAATAGCCTCTATGATGCGCTCACGAAGATCACGAAGGTCTTTGACTGGGGGTGGTGTAAACTTTATCTTGACATAGCCCCAGAGAAAGAAATCCAGTGGTGTTAAATCGGGAGACCCTCGGGGGCCACGCGATTGGTCCTCCCCCTACCAATCCAACGGCCAGGGAAAATGTTGTCCAAAGTCGTACGAACTTCATTGGACCAGTGGGGAGGAGCACCATCTTGCTGGAAAACGATGTTAGGCTGCAGTTGTTCAATTTGTGGAAAGAAGAACTGCTCCAGCATGTCAAGAGTTGTGGTACCACGAACAGTTTTCCTCGGCGAAGAAAAACGGTCGAATGACCTTATTATGTGACAAACTGCACCAAACATTCATCTTCGGACTATCACGAACATGCTCTTGAATAGCGTGAGGGATTCTCCGATCCCCAGATCCGCACATTATGACGGTTTACCTTGCCTGACAAATGGAAAGTGGCTTCGTCCGAGAAGAAAATCTTGGTCATGAAGTCAAGATCAGCGCCGAGACGTCCAGCAGTCGTTATTGGCTAATTCCACTCGTTTTCGGCAATGTCATTCGGGCTCCAGACGTTGCACTAACTGCAACTTTATATGCGTGCAGTTTGAGGCGTTTTTGTGGAAAATCCGTTGTAATGTCGATTTTGGTATTTGAAGTTCCCGCGAAGCTCTTCTTAATGACTTCCGGGGGGCTTCGCTCAAATGCGGCTTGAACATTTGCTACCATTTCCATCGGATGCTCTGCGACCACCACCATGCTTCTTCAACACAGATCCTGTAGCTAATAATGTATCACGCCACTTCTTTATGCTTCTAGCAGTTGGAGCATCACGGTTAAAACACACGCCGGAACTCCCTTTGAACTCTAATGATTGATTTAAAACTCCGCATACCACAAAAACAGCTTGCGCTTTCATCTGCGGAGAGTCGCCATTTTCACAAACAATTAAATCTAAGAACGAGAAACGTATCTTTGTGCCATCCTACCGACAGGATTCGAACTTGGTGAGTTTTTCTGTACTATGAACGTTGTTTTAAGTTTCTATCTTCAACCGTTTGCCAGTAACAAGCAATTGAAATTAGGTCCATTCGAGCGGTCCACCCTGTATTCGTATACATTTCCTTATTAATTTGTATTCCTATTGGACACAAAACAAAATGCCAAATCAAGATGATTCAAATGTTCTCATGGCGTGACTTTTGTGTGTGTCCTTAGGTTGAGATCAAACAGTATAGACCAGGACCGCGACAATATGAACACCACTGTGGGGGAGCTGTGGTAGGACCACGACTGGTGCTCACTGCAGCCCACTGTCTACAAAATGAAGAAATTAACCAGTTGAGGGTAGTGGTGGGTGACTACAATCTTCAGATTGCAGACCAACATGAGAAAAGTTTCAGAGTTGAAAAGATGTTGGTACATCCCGACTTCAGAAAATGTGAGTCAAGAAAATATATTATCTATAGCAGCGGTTCCCAACCTTTTTCGACTCGCGAAACCTTTCCACAACGACCTGAGTTGGGTGAACCACTGACTTTTAAATATACATATAGTAAACATACATTAAATTTAATTCCAAGCAAAACCTTTATAACCTTAAATTAACTTGACCCTTAACGGTTAAAACCTACTCAGGGATTCGTGGTAAATATTAATTTATTGTTGAAATGATGTGATAAATTCCCGATGTTACACATATGGCAGCCTAAAATTCACAATTATTGACAAATTTGCAAATTAGATATATTCTAACTTAAATTCTACCCCCTATGTAACAAGGGACGTTATAGGGTTAATTTAATTATAAAATGATAATAATAATAATTATTATTATTATTATTATTAAGTCGCAGAAATGAAGAACAATTAATACGCCTAACCTCGAAACCCGCCATTGCGGAAAAATTTGGCCGAACCACAGGTTGGGAAACGATGATCTATAGCAGCGATTCCCAACCATTTTCGACTCGCGAACCCCTTTCACAACGATTTGAATTGGGCGAACCACTGACTTTTAAATATACATATACAGTAGACATACATAAAATTCAATTCCTAGGAAATAACAATAATAATAATAATAATAATTATTATTATTATACCGCAGAAATGAAGGAAACAATAATAGGCCTAACCTTGAAACCCGCCATTACAGAAAAGTTTGAAGTGGGTGAATTATTTCATGTCATATAAGTAGGGACTCTAAGAAACACTTATCTATTCTACAGTGTTCTGCCCTAGGTCAGGTCTTTCACGGCAATCATAGCATTTCCATGCTGTGATTTACAGCTTTACTAGGGAATTATAGGTGTGGTAGCTTCCTGTTGCTTTCCACACAGGTGAAATGATAAGGATGATGATTTTCGGGGACCGTTGGGCCCTAAGCTTGCTGACATTTGTCTCACAGGCGAGGAAAAACCCCGAAAAAACCTCACCCAGGAGTCTGTCCCGACCAGGAATCGAACTCGGGGCCGCTGCGTGATAAAACAGCACGCTACCTCGAGACCACAGCGGTGGACAAACACTTATCAATGGCTTGAATTCTCCGTCCCGTGGCGCGGTCTAGCTGAGAACCAGCAACATGCCACACTATAATTATGTTCTTAAGCCCGAAAAGACCTTGTAATATTGATTGTTAGGTTACATTCTACAGTCAACTTTTATAAGATTCATTATATGTTCCGTTGAGGTATTATTCAAAATTAAAGTAAAATTATAGAATATTTACCTAAAAGGTCCATCTCCTCAACTTTATTAGTTATTTAACAGTAGCGCTTTCGGGACTATCAGCAGGATTCAAAACTGGTGTTTCACTGAAGATCTGGTAGAGGGGGTTACACGTACTAGGTGCGTTTTCGTTTATCAAATGGTCGTCGTTATTAACTGCTTTCAAAATTTCCATCTCCTCGAGTACGTTCATGCTTCGCTGGATTATTTTCTCTGTGCATTACTGTTAGGGTGTTTTCAATATCTAACATGCGATGTCCTTCATGGATAACGTTATCCTTGAAGGACATCGCATGTTAGGTATTGAAAATACCCTAATAGTAATGCACAGAGAAAATAATCCAGCGAAGATGGATGTACTCGAGGAGATGGAAATTTTGAAAGCAGTTAACAACAACGACCATCTGATAAACGAAAACGAACCCAGTACGTGTAACCCCCCTCTACCAGATCTACAGTGAAACACCAGTTTTGAATCCTGCTGATGATGGGACTAGTCCCGAAAGCGCTACAGTTAAATAACTAATAAAAAATTGAGGAGACGGACTTTTTAGGTAAATATTCCATAATTTTATACTTTAATTACATTCTACAGGGTGTCTGATAAGTTACTATTTTCAAACAGTTAACATTTCCAGCCTTGAGCTTATCTTTCATCCAGAGACACACTCCATGTCATTGTGTGATTAAGAAAGTATGTATGTATCGATTCCCGTCGTATCATGTAAGACCCGGGTGATATGGAATACGTAAAAGTATCCGAAAGGGAAGGGAGAAGTGAAACTAACAAGAAACTGTCAACAATTGCATGCCGAAGCCAACTTTGAAATTTATCCCAGAGAAACGTTGTGATGTAACAAGGCCGTATAAAAAAAAAACTGCCGTAATCGAAGCTAAAATTGAGCAATGGCAGCCCGCTGTACGGAGCATATAGACTCCTGCATGAGTAAGAGCGAAGTGGAGTAAGGCGGGACATACCACGGACGACGGATAGTGAGAGTTATCCAATATGCCAATTCAGGAGTTGTATTACTTATAGTTTAAATGAGAGTTTTGGCGCTGGATTTTAATGCCTTGCAGTTATAAACGGTAGATTTTTTGTTGACACGGCATTGGTTTTCTGGAAGAAATTTCAAGGTAGGTTTCAACATGCAATGATTGACAGTTTCCTTGTAAAAATAAGAAATAAATTTTATTTATTATTATTATTATTGGTGGCTCGTTGGCGCAAGCGGTTAGACGCTCACCTCTCACCGCTGGGGTCCCGAGATCGAGTCTCTGTCACTCCATGTGGGTTTCGTGGTGGACGAACGGAGCTTGGACAGTTTTTTCTTGCGGTTTTCTCCTGCTACAATTTCATTCCGCCATTTCTCCATACTCGTCTCATCCATTTCATTTCGTTCATCTGCCCCCATCATGGTACGTCAGGCGTCATCGGCCGGCACCCTTCATTCATAGACCTCTATATGGGGCTCATCCCTCGACCCAACTCTGAGTTGGACACGAGTTGAGGATGTTTTATTATTATTATTATTATTATATAGGAAAAAATATATATATAATAACAATTCCCGCAGACTGCGATCGGCAGGACATGTGCACGACTGGGGAATGAAAGAGGGGCATCGAAGCTTCTTGTAGGAAAACCAGAAAGAAAATGCCCAGTTGGTAGACCAAGAATGAGGTGGGAGAATAACATTAAATATGATTTGAGGGTAGTATATTATACAGGGGATGATTGGAAAACAAGCTCAGGATAGGGATGTATGGAGAGTTTATGTCCGCGCGGCCATGAACCTATGGGTTCGATAGAGCTAGTAAGTTAATTATTATTATTATCATCATTATCGTCATAGAAGACATTTGTAAGATTTGTGGTTATAAACATGTTCTTTTTTTTTTTCAGACGGTCCTTATAGTAACGACATAGGACTAATCAAAGTAGGTGCTCTGAGTGACGGAGGAATACACTTCAATTCCCACGTGAAGCCCATCTGTTTGCCCGAATTGCAAACCAAAAGCGCAGAAGGATCTTGGTGTTCTGTTACAGGCTGGGGAGCGCAGAAACGTAAGTTATTGTAAACCTAAACGTTCATATTTAATTACGCTAGGCATTCAAATCACAGATAAAACAGAACACGAAAACCAGTTAAAATACTTGGATGTTCGCGGATGTTCCGTCAATTACAGGAACTTCAGGTAATGTGGGCACCTATTTTGAATTTGTTGTTTTCCTTCTTTTAGTTAAGGAATTTGAATTTTGTTTAATTGCAATGATTATCATTAGTGTTATAACTATGAAAAATCATTGTTATTTTATTCAAATATGGAAACATCTTCATAATTTATAAACTTTTTTACATTACAAGAAAGGTCCACTTTAACCTCCATATTCGGATAAAGTGGACCGCAGAGTCCATCCTATATTTTTAAGTTTATTCACTCTATTAATTTATACAGACAGGCAGAAATAATTCTGAAAGTATTTATGGCTGAACGTAATTAAAAAGCGTTGATATTTATAAAACGTTTTGAAATATTATTGTTGATTATAACATTCACCGTCATTCATCTGCAGACAGCGACGATTTTTGGGTTTAGAAAAATTACAAGGATATTATATAAAATTAATTAAGTGCATGGTTTTTATAAATAGCAAACTCATTGATAAAATATACGTATTCGTGAACCGCCTCGTGGAGGGTCCACATTAACCGAATTCCGTTATGTTTAATTATATTATACAGCTGTCATGTCACATAATACCAAACAGCATCTATATAACATATTTACGAGATTTTTCAATATTTATAATATTCAATAGCAGAAATTAAGAATTGATTCTTAGCTTCAAAAACTTCTAAAATCGTATTTTCATAAACATAATTAAACCCTTCTTCGCACAAAGAATAAAAGAAACTGACCTTGAACATGTCAAAGTTAATAAGGGGAAGAAGTAAAAATATTTTCTGTTTGAGGGCAGCGCCAATTAAAGAAGACATTATAGGGTCCACTCAAACCGAAGGGTCCACATTACCCGAACTTCCTCTACTTAGTCACCACAAGGTGCAAACGTAAATCTACAGTCCTTGTTACAGGCACAACTGTGTTATAGCCTATGCTCTTGGAAAACTTTCGCTCCAATAACACTAAAAAAGTTACATTAACTAATAGATAAATTCCCAGTTGGTAGACAAAGAATGAGGCGGGAGAATAACTTAACCATGATTTGAGGGAAGTAGATTATACAGGAATGACTGGAAAATATTGGCTCAGGAATGGGATGTGTTGCGAGCTTATGTCCGCGCGGCCATGAACCTATAGGTTCGATAGTGCCAGTGAGTTATTTAGTCAGCCAGTTAGTTACTGAATGCGCTTAACAGCGTGAAAGAAACTCATACGCAGCCAAATAATAAAACTCACCCATTAACTGAATTTAATAAGTATTTGGGCACGCCGTAGCATAGTGGTTAAAGCAACACGCTACAAGCCGGAAGGTCGAGGGTTCGAGTCCCGGTTAGGTCAGAATTTAAAACTGACCCAAACCTTCTGGCGGCACTATGGCCCTGATGTCGACTCAGCCTCTAACGGAAATGAGTACCAGACGCTTGTTCTGGAGGTAAAGGCGGCCGTAACGCAGGGCTGACAACCAGGCTGATATCAAGTGCCGATTGTCCAGAAAAAGGGGAGCCTTAACATCCTACTTCCTCAAGGGCTTCCTGAGGTCTTTAGTGGGATCACTCACTTTGCCTTATCATATATGATGATTAATGCAAATTTTCCGTTCAGTAAACTTGAAAATACACATTTTGAGAGGTTTTCTGAGAAAATATTCGAGCTAACATAATCCACATGAGGCTACAACATGTAAAAAATTCAATTATTATTCATATATATCAACTCGTGTCCAACTCAAGGTCGGATCGAGGAATGAGATGAGATGAAGCCCCTATATTTATAGAGGTCTGTGAACTACAAGGGTGCCGGCCGACCACTCCTGACGCACCGTCACAGGGGCGGATGAATGAAATGAAACGAAATGGATGAGATGAGTACGGAGGAATAAAATTTGTGGCAGGGGAAAACGGGAGAAACCCCGAGAAAAACCTGCCCAGCTCCGTTTCGTCCACCACGAAACCCACATGGAGTGACCGAGACTCGATCTCGAGACCCCAGCAGTGAGAGGCGAGAGTCCAACCCTTTGCGCCACGGAGCGCTCAATAGCAATTGAGGCGGTTAGAATCAAATGAGTGCAAGTTTTACAATATTGAGAAAAACAACTATAGTCCAGTTCTGGCAACTGTAGCCGTCTTGGTTAAACGAAAGGAGCGTAGCATGTGGGAACATTGCCGATGGGAGAGGGAACTAGTAGCCATGCAAAAAAAAAAAAAAAAGTTATAAAAACAACGCTATTCTATAACGAACACTTCAAACTTATTAGACATCTAAACTATTCACTGTCCCGCGCCGTAGCCGAGTGGTTAAGGCAGGAAGCCTTGGCGCAGAGCCACGGGACTTGCACTGGTTCAAGTCTCCACGGGGGAAGAAATTTTCTCATGGTATTTCGGCCAGTATGGGACCGGTGCCCACCCAGCATCGTGAGGCATTTGGGTAGCTACAATAAGTAGCGGCTCCAGGTTGAGAAAACCAGCTATAACGGCTGGGGGACTCGACATGCTGACCACACGTCACCCCTACACTGGCTGATGATCATTTACCTCTGTGATTAACACATGTGGATGTGAGCCAGCAGCCGGCTGGTAGGCTAAGGGCTTTCTAGGCCTGTCGTGCCAGGAGTTAATTAAAATATTCACTAAACACAGAACAAGTAGATAGGAAAATTCAACATGTAAACTATTATGTTTTCAAAACTGAGGGTAGTTGCTGGCAATACATGCAACTCGCCCTCCCTCTTACCGCACCATACACCCCTCAAATACGGCTAAAGAAGCCAGAACTGCACAGTAGAGTGACGAGGTTATCGGTATCAGACTGTACTTTCTTGCCGATATTTATTCGAAGGAATTAAACGAGTATAATTCGACGACATTCAAAGGAAAGGTCTAACTTTATAATTAAAATTTAGCCTGTGTATGTTTACGTCTTACAGACTTCTAAACCCCTCAACCGATATTTCTGCAAATTTGTACATACATGTTTTCAAGTACGCCGAGTGTTTAGCCGCAATCTATTATGCTCTAAAACCATTAAGTATAGGAGTTCACCTGAAACGAACATTTAAGCCTTAAATTGGCAAAACACAAATTTCTTCTGTTAAATATTTGAATGTGGCGGACCGCAGTGAAAACAGAATCTTGTATAACTGTTATTGTTAGGTACATTGTATAATTAGACACACATTTAAGTGGTTTATTTTTGTTCATTTTCTTCTGATTTATTTAAAATATTAAATTAACTAAACCTACTGATGTCCTAAAATGATACATTACGAATTTAAGGGTTAAAAATTGCTCTATCGGTCACAATGTTCGATGTTTCACAACGAAACTCAGTATATTCTATTAAAATAAACTGGAGTAGATATTGTCCAAAAATTACCGGAGTCAGACTATTAGAAGCTGGAGTTTACCTGAAATCCAAAAATAAAAATTGACATATTTGGTTCGTCGCAATGTATACCTTTATAAATTCAAATTTTAAGGTATTCAAGTGTTTAGCCCCTATATATTATGCTCTAAAACCATTAGACGCAGGAGTTCATCTGAAACGAAAATTAAAAATATTTCATTTATTTAGGCGTAGCAGCGCACGCCGAATATTAGCTAGTTCAATATAAAATAGCCTGTATGTTACTTATATTTCTAAGGTTCTACATTGGATTTTCCAGCTGACGAGGTTGACAGCCTATCACAGGTATTACAAGTTGCAGCAGTACCATTATTGGATCTCAACACGTGCCGTAGAGCAGACGTGTACGGGGGTCGACGTCAGTCCATTTTGGATAGCATGCTTTGTGCCGGACGACTGGAAGGTGGAGTGGACGCCTGCGGAGGGGATTCTGGGGGACCTCTAGCTTGTGAGATTAATGGTAAGTACATTACACTAACACTGGTTTATTAAGTCACATACATATATAGTACTCTCGGAGGTCCCAACACTTTAAAGATGCCCAAAAAATGTAATTAAAATTTGTATAGTAACTTTACTGTGGACCGGTACTGGTGCAATATGGCCATTATTTTTATGCACTTCTTCCGAGCTAAGTTAAGTTGGAATGTAAACAAACCAGATGTATGACTGAGTATTCATTAGTCGAATAACTATTTTACCTTTTAGTAGTTGTCCTGGTCACTCCTCTGGGAAGCATAGGGCCTTATTTTACCTTTAAGTATGTAAGAAAATCATGAATGAGGTGAGAGAATAACATTAACAATGATTTAAGGGAAATAGATTAGACAGGGAAAGATTGGAAAACATTAGCTCAGGATAGGGATGTATGGAGAGCTTATGTCTGCGCGGTCATGAACCTATGGGTTTGATAGTACCAGTGAGATAGAGTTAATTAGCTCATGTCTATATGAGTTATAGGAGAATCTTAAAATATATAATTACAATTTTAATAAGCATTGTTATATTCTTGCATACGCATAATGCAGAATACATTGGTATTTATATTGTTTCAAAATGGCTGCTTTCTGTAGAATTAAAAAAAAATGGAAAACAAACAATTTGAAAAGCGGAGAGAAATTATGTTTAATGTTCTTCAAACAGTTAAGTGAAAAATATCCTACATTAGCCATGAGGGTGAAAATAACAGCAGAGTTTACAGGTCGAGTCAGCACAGAGCATAAATTCTGCTCGTAATGAAATTGCAAATAAAAGGTATTTATCGATATCATGGAAAGAGTTAACGTCCAATTAGGTAGGCCCATATATACATTTTTGTTATAGGCCCAAATAAATAAGAAATTGAGGAAGTTCTTACCTTGTATTCGGGTCCAATTTCCCATAAATACAATGTTGCCTAAGAACAATGTTTCTATTGATGACAGCTCTATACACAATTCATTCATATTGCGGGTAAAAGTAGCACCATGGTTCCCCAATAGATGGAGTCATCGGAGTAATACCTACTGCAAATTTGTAGTACAACTGGAACTTGGCTCGGAATTAGTATATGGGATTATATACAAATTATACTAATTTTAATGACGGAATTATAACTATCTTGTTGAGTTACCAAAGTTCGCTGTACCAAATTAATTTTTAAAAATCTTATCAGATTCCAATGTAACTACTTTTTTTTTTCTTGTTTCTCTTAGTTTTCCTGTTTTTTTTATTGTTTACTTTTTTCACAGACACAGAACACACACCCACAACAAAAGGTATATATGATTAAGAAAGTTTTCTTGGGTTTTCCGCATCATGGATTCAAATTCGGCCTCTGGCCTCTGAATCCTCATTATCCTCATTATCAAGGAATGATAAGTTCAAGTCACAGGTTATCATTCCTTGATAATGGTATGTGGGATCGTGCCGAAACGTTGGAATCAGTGGCCAGAGGCCGAACTTGAATCCATGATGCGGAAAACCCAAGAAAACTTTCTTAATCATACTTATATCCGCAAAAATCTGCAATATATATATATAACCATTACGTCCCAGAGCGGACAAGGGTGCGCCCTAGCGGGAGTTTCTTAATCAGGCCAATTTTAATTATGTTTATTTACCTATAAATGTCAAAGAGTGATGTGAGGCCAACAGCCGACTGGTAAACCTGTCACATCACGGAGTCTTTTTAATGCCAGATTCAAATCCTGGCTGACTTTTTTGACAGGAGTTTCTCAGCCTAACTTTAGTATGTAAAATTTAAAGATGGCTGCAATTTTAATTCTATCTATCTATCTATCTATTGGTGTAGCCCATTGTTGAGCCATAGTCTTTCCTTTGTAAGGAATTACTAGACCAAGTTAATTTTTTAGTTATCTTATTTGCTTGCAGATGTCATGGATGGCATGCGGTTAACACACCAACCCAATGAGACATCTAACAGGCAACTAAGTTTTACTAGGATGTTGATGTCAGTAAATTTTGCTTAGTGGCCTCTTTATTCAGGCTTAAGGATCTTTTATGAGTCTGAAAATCTTCATACTCAGGACCCACGGCTTAAGTCCCTCCCAGACGACTTGCTCCTTGGACTTTTTCATCCTAAAATAATCCACCAACCGCGGTGGGTTTGAATCCACAACACTCAGAACCAGAGGCAAGGAGCATAACCACAAGTCCACTGCAGCCAACACATTTTAAGTACATAATAAGTTGTGATGTTGAGTGATTCCGGGTTCTGTGGCCGTGGACCACGGCCACAGAACCCGGAATCACTCAACATCATGATTACCGGCCGTGAAAGCCTGCATTCAACTACATAATAAGTTACTAACTCACTGGCACTATTGAACCCGTAGGTTCATGGCCACGAGGACATAAGCCCTCCATACATTCCTATCCTGGGCTAATGTATTCCAATCATTCCGTGTATAATCTACTCAAATCATAGTAGACCTCATTCTTGGTCTACCAACTGGACGTTTTCCCTCTGGTTTTCCTACAAGAAGCTTCCATGCACGTCTTTCATTCCCCATTTGTGCCACATGTCTGTCCTCACAATTTGATTATTTTCAAATTTAAAGAAGACTGTATGTTTTCTAGTTTCCCTAGCCAAAATAAATTATGGGTTGGGATTTTACTATAGTGACTGGATTATTTCACGGCAGATGCTAATTGTAAACTTCCAGTGAATCATATCTTCAAAATTCCACCAGACACACAACATTAAATAAAACCGACATTACCGGTATTTATGAGACAAATGGCAAAAAATATGTTCAGTTCAATTTGTCCTGAAGAATTTAAAACACTACAGTTTGATCTACTGTATGGCTACATAGCTCTATGAGATTTTATAAACCCTCTACACTGGCAACATCTACCCTCTGTACGTAGGGGGATACTGGCGTAGCCCATAAGGTCTGTAGTAACTTCCTGGGTTCAATTGGAGTGTAATCAGTTGACATAGTTATAACTTAATTATGCCCGAGTTAAAATTTTGGAACCAAGCACTCTTAGCCTATCTTTATCCATATATTCGACATAGCAGAGTGGTTTAAGGCATGATGCCTTGGTGGTGCAGAACTATGGGACTTGCACTGGTTCGAATCACCATGGGGAAGAAATTTTCTCATGAAATTTCGGACCAGTGCTTACCCAGCATCACGAAGAATTTGGGTAGCTACAATAAATAGTGACTCCAGGTTGAGAAAACTACAGTGGTGCTTCTTACCTCTGGCCATGAGGGTCGCAGGTTCAAACCTGGCCATGGTCGATGTTTTTTTAAGGGTGAAAAAATCCAAGGAGCAAGTTCTCTGGGAGAGACTTTCAGCCATGGGTCCCAAGTCTGAAGATTTTCAGGCTCGAAAAAGATCCTCAAGCCTAAATAAAAAGGCCTCTAAGTAAAATTTACCTACCTCAACGTCCTTATATCTTAGTTCATAGTTAAATAAATATGGCAAATAACATTATAAGGTTCTTAATTCAATGAATGAATGAGTCACTTCTTATCTTACCTCAGTTTATGTTTTCTTAAACATGGGAAATGCAGTTTTCAAGGACATCCCTCTCATTTTCAACCAATATTATGGCTACCAGATTTTCGTTGGAATCTCCATCTATAACATTGTCATCTGGTGTTAATTTGAAGAACTTTGAGATCAGGTCCTGTTCATCGGGAATTTCAAAATTCATGGATCTAAATTTGTTCTTCTCAATATATATCTTTTCCCAAACTGTCAATTCTAAAGGTTTTTCCAAATGAAAAAGAGGCCAAACTTCTAAAATGTGGAAAAACCTTTGGAATTGACAGTTTGGGAGAAGATATATATTCAGAAGAATGAATTTCGAAATTCCCAATGAACAGAATCTGATCTCAAAGTTCATCAAATCAACACCAGAAGGCAACGTTATAGATGGAGATTCCAACGAAAATCTGGTAGTCATTAATATCGGTTAAAAATGAGAGGGATGTCCTCTTGAAAACTGCAGTTGCCATGTTGTTGCCTGCATTGTTTCTCATTGAGTTAGTATGCTGACTACATGCCATTCATGACATATATGGGCAAATAAGGTAACTAAATTAACTTGGTCTAGTAACTCCTAACAAAGAAGAGGTTATGGCTTAACACTGGGCTATGCCATTATAGGTAGATAGAGGTTTCAAGGACATATGAGTGGTCTGATATTCTCTGCTACATGATAAGCCGGTCCTCTTGCAGAGTTGTTCTCATATATGAGTATGTGTGCACGGAGTTGAAGGTGGATGTTCTTGTGAGTAGTGGGAGATACAGTGACTTGACCTCTGGAGAAAATTAAATCATCATAGATATAATGGCTGGAGGATCCGTCATGCTGACCACATGTCACCCCTATACTAACTCTATTATCATCCACCTCTGATTAACACATGTGGATGTGAGGCCAACAGCCGACTGGTAAACCTGTCACACCACGGAGTCTTTTTAATGCCAGATTCAAATCCTGGCTGACTTTTTTGACAGGAGTTTCTCAGCCTAACTTTAGTATGTAAAATTTAAAGATGGCTGCAATTTTAATTCTATCTATCTATCTATTGGTGTAGCCCATTGTTGAGCCATAGTCTTTCCTTTGTAAGGAATTACTAGACCAAGTTAATTTTTTAGTTATCTTATTTGCTTGCAGATGTCATGGATGGCATGCGGTTAACACACCAACCCAATGAGACATCTAACAGGCAACTAAGTTTTACTAGGATGTTGATGTCAGTAAATTTTGCTTAGTGGCCTCTTTATTCAGGCTTAAGGATCTTTTATGAGTCTGAAAATCTTCATACTCAGGACCCACGGCTTAAGTCCCTCCCAGACGACTTGCTCCTTGGACTTTTTCATCCTAAAATAATCCACCAACCGCGGTGGGTTTGAATCCACAACACTCAGAACCAGAGGCAAGGAGCATAACCACAAGTCCACTGCAGCCGACACATTTTAAGTACATAATAAGTTATATTTGAAAAGAAAAATATACGCCTAGACTGGGGTTTGAACCCAGGACCTTTGACTTTCTATGTCAATGCTCTTCCATGTGGCTCAGATGGAAGAGCATTGACATAGAAAGTCAAAGGTCCTGGGTTCAAACCCCAGTCTAGGCGTATATTTTTCTTTTCAAATATAATTTGTCCATCATTAAGGTGTTTAAAAACGAATAATATTAACACATAATAAGTTACTAACTCACTGGCACTATTGAACCCGTAGGTTCATGGCCACGAGGACATAAGCCCTCCATACATTCCTATCCTGAGCTAATGTATTCCAATCATTCCGTGTATAATCTACTTCCCTCAAATCATAGTAGACCTCATTCTTGGTCTACCAACTGGACGTTTTCCCTCTGGTTTTCCTACAAGAAGCTTCCATGCACGTCTTTCATTCCCCATTTATGCCACATGTCTGCCCTCACAATTTGATTATTTTCAAATTTAAAGAAGACTGTATTTTTTCTAGTTTCCCTAGCCAAAATAAATTATGGGTTGGGATTTTACTATAGTGACTGGATTATTTCACGGCAGATGCTAATTGTAAACTACCAGTGAATCATATCTTCAAAATTCCACCAGACACACAACATTAAATAAAACCGACATTACCGGTATTTATGAGACAAATGGCAAAAAATATGTTCAGTTCAATTTGTCCTGAAGAATTTAAAACACTACAGTTTGATCTACTGTATGGCTACATAGCTCTATGAGATTTTATAAACCCTCTACTCATATTGGCGAAAAATCAGGTCGGATGAAATTAAATTAATCATCCATCACTGAACGTCTGTAAAATTCAAGGATGCCAGCTGACTAAGCCTGTTGCACCATCATGGGCATGAGTGTGCAGAAGTGATGGAATTCAATTTTTGGCTGGGAAAAACAGGATACACCCCAAGATAAATCTGTCCTGGTTCCGATTTACCCACAATGAATCAAAAATTGAATTACTGAGACACAAACTCAAGACCCAGGCGTGGAGGACGAGTGTCTAACCACTTGTGCCACTATAAGAGATAAATTGAGCCCTTGAGTATTAAAATAGGCCATGTTCATTTTGTCACATTTCAAGAAAAGCGAAATTGTCTTCTATATACTTGTTTAAATCATATATTATAAGTTGTAATACAAAGAACAAATATTTTATTTGTTTTAATAGCCACTTGGTAACACTAGAAAAATACATTTATAAACATAAATATTCTCTTGAGTTACCAGTAGATGTGATGATGATGATGGCAGAGCCCATTGTTGAGCCATAGCCTCTCCTTTATTAGGAGTTAAAGTGGACTCAGTATTTTGGTTTCCAGGCGATATCAAAGACAACTGTTTCCCTCTAGTTTAAAAAAAACATATTGTTACTGCCAGATAGAGCCTGGGAGTTGTTGTTAGAGGCTTCTAAGATGCTGCTCCAATCACCAAAAACTGAAAACAGTTCTCTGTCAATAATGTCTTCACATTTTTAAATGATGTTTCCATGTGTGGATATAATTATCTTAACAGTGTTAAACTTTTGTCTTTTGCAGTATTATTATAATACAGTACATTAGTGCCAGTGAATAAAACGTGACATTGCCACTTGATATGCTAAATACTTCATCATCATCAGCATCAAGGATTAGACCTGCTGGTCTGTTCCAATCTCATGTTAGAATTGATATATCCACCTTTTACTGGGTCTTCCAACATTTCTTCGTCCTAGTGATTTGTAATAAAGAATCTGTTTCGGAATTCTATTGTTATCCATTCTATTGATGTGGTCCATCCATTCATCTCTGTATTATGTAATTCTATCTAATAGTTTGAATATATTCAGTTCTCTTCATATATCCCCACTTCGCCTTTGATCCATTATTGTATAGCCAGCTACACTCCTCAGAAACCTCATTTCTGATGATTCTATTCTTCGTTCCTGGTTTTTTGGTTAAGACCCAATGTTCTGATCCATATAGTAGTGTTGGACTTCATCTCAAAGGAACTAGAAAGGAGACACTTTTAAAATTTTATAAAAAAATGGTGGTTCCAACACTACTGTATGGATCGGAACATTGGGTCTTAACCAAAAACATACTTATCCATTCAAAATAAACCTACCTAACCACAAAGCAAAGCACGTGTAAACTAAAATACTGAGTCCACTATACTAGACCAAGTTATTTTTTTTAGTTACCTTATTTAATCACAGACATGCAGTCAACACACTGACTCAACGTGACATCTAACCAACAACTAAGGTATTACTAGGACGTTAAGGTCAATCAATTTTACTTAGAGGCCTTTTTATTCAGGCTTAAGGATCTTTAACGAGCCTGAAAATCTTCAGACTTGGGACCCATGGCTTAAGATCCCTCCTGGAGGAATTGTTCCTTGGATTTTTCCATCCTGAAAAATTCATTGGCCCTGGCCGGGTTTGAACTTGTGACCCTCAGGACAAGAGGCAAGGAGCATAAGCACTAATCCACCGTGGCCAACTATCAGTACATGTGCTCACTTGTAATGCAATAAAAGTGGACTTGGTCCTATTTTAATACTCAAGGACTCTATTACTGTATTGTATTTTATTTGTATATACAATAATATTACAATAAATATGGATATTTAAATGATAGTATTCTTAATTTCTAGGAAGGTTCGTACTCATGGGAGTTGTTTCATGGGGTGATGGCTGTGCCCAGAAGAATCGTCCAGGCGTATACACCAGAGTATCACATTTTATAGAATGGATACAAGAAGCAAAGAAAATACTTGATGTTTAGTCAAAATGCAATGTAAATAAAACTTAACCTCCGTCAAATAATGTTTTATAAACTACCTTTTGAAGTGTAAAAAATTCAGGGATATTAACACAAAACTCCATTCCCGATAAGACCTTTAAACTACCAGCCGGCCTCAAACCGATATGTGGACAACACTCTGGCAGTATAAGGGTGATAAGTGGCCAGTATGCTAGTTGTTATAGCTGGTTGTCTCAATCTGAGTCACTATTTATGGTAGCTACATAAATTTCCCACGAGTCTGGGAGGGCAAAGGTACTATACTGGCCCCAAATTCTACAAGAAAATTTCTTCCCTCAAGAGGACGCAAACCAGCATGTCCCATAGCTCTGCACCAAGGCATGATGCATTAAACCACTTGGCCATAGTGTGGTACCTTATTAAAACAAACATTATAAATTTTGATGTTTTTATTATTTCTCACTGAAGGATAAATTATATTTGAAGAGAAAATTTTTAAAAATTAATAATACAAACATCAATAGAAGCCCTACTGGCTTTATAAAGTAGTGTTAAATTCTCAATTAATGTCTTCTTAACTATGAGGCCGCCATATGCAAAGATAGAAGCAACGGTTTCAAAGCATTTGACGCGAGGGAATTACAGCGTATAAAGAGAAAAATTTGCATCTAGATCGCAACTCGCCTTGGTAGCTCAGTTGGTAGAGCATTTGGCCCAGAAAGCCAAAGGTCCCGGGTTCGAGTCTTGGTCTAGGCGAACATTTTTTTTTTCAAATATAAATTATACATTTTATTCTGTTTAAATTCAATTTTTACCGCTGAAAATGGTTAACTTTTTACACTTTGATAGGCCTAATGACTAATGAGTAGACATAAGTCTTAAAGCTCTAAAACTGTAGATTTGAGGCCCTCATAGACTTTAAAACTATAAAAATAGGTTCCAAAAATACTATTTGAAGAGAAAAATTATATGTTCAGACTCTCCAGTATGAGCGATGATTTTTCTCTTCGAATGTAATTTGTCCTTCAGTGAGAAATATTAGTTAATAATAAAAACATCTAAAAATACTACATTAGTGTTTTAATAAGTGTAACAAAAATATTTAAAAGTAAAATGGATGCAAAATATTAAATTGATGAAATTAATCAAGTTAATTAACTATATTAAATCTTAATAATATGACGTAAATCCGAAGTCATCTTATCTCATAACTTGTGTCCTATTTGAACATATTTTGATATGCCATGCATATCATAATCAGCTTTTCCAGACTGTTGAATTTTTGTTGTTGGTCCTGGATGTCAGCTTCACTCCATTTTTTGGCAGACCGAGGAACTTGTAAATCAAATTTTTTTCCCCACGAATTTCAAAATTCATAATACTGAAATTCCTGGAGAAAAATATTTATTTACAAGTTCTTCGGTCAGCCAAAAGTTGGACTAAGACAGGTGAGTGATAAAATTGTACATAAATAAACAATACCTTATAGTTTGAACTTATAGGAAAAAATCACTATGAGTGTGAAATTAAATGTTTCTTACCTCTCCTCATAAATATTTTCTAAGTTGATCGCGATTTCGAGACTATAACTGTCTCATCATCAGAACTTTGTTGGCGACTGGTGTTATGTCGATCGAAAGAAACTGTCCTTCTTCCCTCTGAACAGAAGAAGAGTTTCCTCCGATCGACATACACCAGTTGCCAACAAAGTTCCGATGATGAGACAGTTATAGTCTCAAAATCGAGATCAACTTAGAAAATATTTATGAGGCGAGGTAAGAAACATTTAATTTCACCATAAATTATAGTGTTTAATACCTCACCTCCAGTCTTCTAATAATTAAACCGGTTCGAAGCTTGGGCAGCTTCATCTTCAGTAATTTCTTGTCGACTGATGATATGTCAATCAGGAGAACTGCTTCTTCCTCCCTCTGTTGGTGGACTGATGAACCTCCGGACCAAATCAGAATCAGCGGGAATTTCGAAGTTCATAAGTTTTTCTTTCTTGTTTTTTTAATGTGGATTTATTCCAAATGGTGAGTTCTTTTTTGTTTTTATATTTGTTTAATTAGACTGGCTTTTGTATCAATTAGATGTTTTTCAGACCAAGCATGAGCAGCTATTGCTGACTTTTAAAACTTGGTGAAGTGAAAAAGTCAACAGTAGCTGCTCGTGCTTGGTCTAAAAACATCTAATTGATACAAAAGACAGTCAAATTAAACAAACAGAAAAAAAAAACTCACGTTTCGGAAAAAAATTCACATTCAAAAACAAGAAATAAAAACTTACGAACTTCAAAATTCCTGTGATTCTGATTTGATCCTGAGGTTCATCGGTCCACCAACAGAGGGAGGAAAGAAGCAGTTTCTCCTGATTGACATAACATCAGTCGACAAGAAATTACTGAAGATGAAGCTGCCCAAGCTTCAAAACCAGTTAATTAGAAGACTGGATATGAGATGAGGAATTAAACACTTCAATTTAATACCTCATAGAGTCAATTCCTAAAAAAAAAGTAATTTATATAATTTTAATTTGAAAATGGCAATTTGATGTTAAAAAATACAAAATGAGTAAATGAGTAAAATAGACATTTTAAGTACAGTAAAATTAAAAAAAAAAAACAATTTTAGTAAAAAATGTAAACTAGGTTCCACGGATAGAATGTTTTTTAAGCAAAATTAAACTTGGATTGGTTTTAATTTATTTCTTCAAAAACCAAATTTAGAATTAGGGTAATTTAATGGCCACGAATTAGGTTAAAACTAATTACAAAAATTCCAAAGTCTACTAATGAGGTAGATTTATGTCTCTATGTACAGTTTTAAATGCTCAAATGAAATTTATAGTGATGTACAACATTCCTTGAAGGAGGTGTTTCCTTGTATATATTCTATCCCGTAATTTAAATGTACCTATGATCTCAGAAAGCATTGTATATATCTGTCAAAATATTGTATTAATTGTGTAATGGTAAATATATTTTATTCTAATAAATTATTTTTGAATATAAAATTATATATTTTTATTTTCTTTACCTTAGTTGAGGCAGTTAGAAGTAAAGGGGTGCAAGTTTTGTAGTTTAAAGTTGAAGTCATATAAGAAAATCATAGGTAAATTGAAAACTATAACAGTCATAGATAGAAGCAATGGTTTCAAAAGCATTTGGCAATAGGGAATTACAACGTATATAAGAGAAAAATTTGCGTCTAGATCGTAACTCGCCTCGGTAGCTCAGTTGGTAGAGCACTTGGCCCGGAAAGCCAAGGGTCCCGGGTTCGAGTCTCGATCTAGGCGAAAATTTTTCTCTTCAAATTCAAATTTAAGTCATACTTTATTTACTTATAAAGCATACACTTATATTCCTTTTCCACTAAATAAAATTGTGCTTCAAGAATGTAATTATGCAACAAACTTGTTTTCTGAGAAAAATCACACCCCTTTGCTTCTAACCAGCTCAGTTAACCTCTCCCTTTTATATGCCCCACGCCATTGGCCCCTACAAGAACATGACCTGTGGGGAGAGGAGTTTTAACTTTAGATCACACACATTTTTTTGACCATGCAAAGACATGGAGGATCTCCCTGGATGAGTGATCAGCTCAATCCCAGGGCCACTTCTGAGACAACATAAACATTAAGACAAGATATGTCATTCTCTCATGCATTCACATTAAGCAAAGTAAATGGGATATGAATGATTGTGAGTGGCCAGATGGTGTTCATGGACTATTTGGTCTTTAGAGTTTCCTAATATTTTCATCTTACACGTGATGAAAACTCCCTCAAAAAAAAAAGAACTCAGTAAAGAAACTTGTTTCCCGGACCAGGGATAGAACTCGGGGTCTGCTGCATCTAAGTCAATGACCACTAGTCTGCAACAGTTGACTAAAATGATATAATAAATATTTAAAATGTCAGGTCTACAACAGATCAGATTTTTAGTATAAGACAGATTTTAGAATATAAATGGGAATATAATGGCACTGTATATCAACTGTATGTAGACTTCAAAAAAGGCAAATGATTCAATTAAGAGGGAGATAATATTTGAAAAGAAAAATTATATTACTATATTCTCTTCAAATATTATTTATCCATCATTGAGATGTATGAAATGAATAATAAAAACATCGTAAGAGTGAGATGTTATGTAATATCCTGAAGTTCGGAATTCTTAAAAAGTTTGACTTATTCAAATGAGTCTAAATGGTACAAAGAGTAGGGTGTGTGTAGGCAAAAAGTTTTCGGATACTTTTGAAATTCACAATGGGTTAAAGCAAGGAGATGCACTATCTTCTCTAGTCAATTTTGTACTAGAGCATGTCATCAAATATTTATAGGATGCAGCAGGCCTACAACTGAATGGTATTAATAAACTGTTAGTTTATGCCGATGATGTAGTATTATTAGGTGATAACAAGGATATTGATATCCAATATTACATTGGCACCGATAAATAAATTTAGCCATGGTAATCTATTAATAACTAATAAGAAATTGAACACCCCAGATAGTAAAAAATCTGGAATTTATCAAATTAGTTGTAGAGACTGTAATAAAGTATACACAGGAGATACTAAAGGCCAACATGCACACACTACTGAGTAACACTAAGAAATTGGGACTGGAAGTAAATATCAATAAAACTAGATATATGGTCACACATAAAAATACATAAGATATAATGGAAATGGACAGCTAATGACAAATGAGGGAAATTTTGAGGAAGTGGCTGAATTCAAATACCTATGAACAATAATCACAAACAGGAATGAGATGCATAAGGGAATTAAACATAGCTTCAATTCTGGAAATGCATGTTGTAGGAAAACCAGAGGGAAAACGCCCAGTTGGTAGACCAAGAATGAGGTGGGAGAATAACATTAACTATGATTTGACGGAAGTAGATTATACAGGGGATGATTGGAAAACACTGGCTCAGGATAGGGATATATGGAGAGCTTATGTCTGCACGGCCATGAACCTACGGGTTTGATAGTGCCAGTGAGTTAGTTAGTTAGTTATAGGAAAAACAAAAAGGAATTTGGACACTCATATAAAGGGACACTTTAGAAATATTAAAAATGGTGAAATTGAAAAATCAGCTATTACAGCACATAGTTTGTTGGAGAGTCATAAAATTGAAAAAGAGGCCAAACTTCTAAAACAATTTGGAAAAATCTTTAGAATTGACAGTTTAGGAGAAGATATATATTCAGAAAAACAAATTTAAATCTATGAATTTTGAAATTCCTGAAGAACAGGACCTGATCTTGAAGTTCATCAAATCAACACCAAATGGCAACGTTATAGGTGGAGATTTCAACGTAAATCCAGTAGTCATAATGTCGGTTGAAAATGAAAGAGATGTTTTCTTTTGAAAACTGCAGTTCCCATGTTTAAGAAAATACAAACTATGAGGTAAGATATAAAAAATGACTCATTCTTCATGAATAAGAACCTCATAATGTTCACAGAAGATGGTCTGAACAATTTTAACAATTCTAGCTTTCATGAAACTGGAACGAGCCAACAGGCTTAATTCCTGGATGATGATAATGTTATTTCCCATATTTAACTATGAAGTGACAGTCCGTTATTGTAAAAATACATCCATCATAAATGCAGACATGGCTCCCATTGGAGTAAAATTAACCGAAAGTAAAATGATCTTTATGGGAAATCAGATGTAATAACAGTGAAGTCTCATAGACAGTGATGGGCAACATATGTGTTAAGTATGGGTAATGAAAAAAAGACTAAGAACTTCTTGCAGAAAAACCAAAAGGAAAGCGCCCAATATGTAGACCAAAAATGAGGTCGGATAATAATACAACCATGATTTGAGACAGGTGAATTATACAGAGACAAAATAAACAAATTAATCAAAAATCAGAATATAGTAAACCATGTAAGATCTCTCAGAATTGGTTGGCTTGGAATGAAAGTGACTAATTTGAATATGGCAAGAGACAGATTGTTGAGAAGGCCAAAACTTTCACTTTTGAAGTTGTCGTGCCTTAGGATGATGATGATGAATTATATAGGGAATTATTGTATAGGGATGTATGGAAAGCTTATGGCTCCATGGAAATGAACTTCAGGTTCAATAGTTTCAACATAATAAAGTAAAACAAAAATCCAAAAAGTGGATGATTAGGATTTGAACTCGGGTTTAAAAGGATAGTGCTTCTTCTTAATACACCATATTTCAATACAGGAAATTAAACTTATTTATTACTCGTTATTACTACTAAATATTTTCCAAAAATAATAAAAACTTACTTCAGATTTCCATTCTTCCTTCTTATTTCTTCTATGATGCTTTTTAATTTACTTCACTTCTGCTGGCATTACTTCATTATTTAATGCAGCAAGGATATTACGTGCTGTCATTACTGCCATTTCTGTTCGAGCCCACATAGTGGCACTTCCAATATGAGGCAAGATTACTGAAACAAAAGAATAGGAATAAATTTTATTCACAAATAAATCATCTTCATTTAATCAAGTATTAGGCCTATACGCCTGTTACAATCTCACTGATGAATTTTGTATCCAGCGTTTCCTTGGACGGCCCAAAGATCTCTTCCCTGTTGGACAATAATGAAGCATGGCCTTGGGAACTCTATATCTTAACTCATTCGTTACTAATGACTCGTCCAGTTGTTCTGGTATCTACGTATGTATTCAATGATCCGTTCTAAACATAGTTCCTTCAAAATATCATCATTGCATTTGTGATCCCATTTGTATATCTCATGAATCTCATTTCACTAGAAATTATCTTGCTCTCTTCTCCTTTCCTCAAAGTCCATGCCTCACTGCTGTAGCAAAATACAGGTCTTGCTAAGATTTTGTATAACTGTACTCTGGTATCTCTCTGTAGTAGCAAAGATTTCATTATTGAATTTATTATTCCCACGGTTTTATTAAAATTAATAATTTTATTTGCTATGTCTACTTCATCCAAATATGTTAATGTATATCCAAGGTAGGTAAATGAATTTACTCTTTCCAGTACTCTTGAATCTATACAAATTTTGCTACGTACAGGGTATTTTCCTTGAAAAGCCATTACTTTTGTTTTCTTTGAATTGATTTTCATGTTCTATTTGATGGCTATTTTGTTAAAATGATATACTGAATATTGTAATTCGCCCCCTGAGGGTGCCAGTAATGCTACATTATCTGCGAAAATTAATGTATCTAATTTCACAAATGTTGTACACCATATTGACACCCGAATTAGCAAGTGCTCATACTCGGGAGCAGTTCAATTACAGAAATAATACATATAGAATATATACACTACAAAGTAATTACCACAATGGCTCAAAGAGTAGAGGCAGCAACCCTCTCAGCAGGGGTTAATACATAGATAAGCTAGGATGGAGCTTGGAAATGGCAGCCCCATCACTGTCGTTACATTTGCAGTTCTTGTAATGCAGCAAGGGGACATTTGACTTCGAACTTTTATAAAAAGTATACCTATGAGCAAAGAAAATTATGAAAAAAAAAAAAGAATACATAATTAATGTAGCAACAGAAAACGGCTTTAAAGAAAATATGGTACACAAGAAAATAAATAAATTTAGAAGAGAAAAATTAATTAATGAAAGCACACTTATAAAACAAACAAAAGAAAAAATAAAATTTAAAAAATTCACTTACTATCCATTGAAACACCACAAGTTTAAAAAAAATTTCAAAAAGTTTAATATAAAATTGGCACCGAAGAATGAATACAACCTAAATAGGATCTTAAAACCAATAAATATGAAAAAATTGAAGAAGGAAACAAATCAGGAATTTATCAGATTAAATGCAGGGATTGTGACAAAATTTACATAGGAAAAACAAAAAGAAATTTGAAAACAAGGGTGAAAGAACATCTTAGAAATGCAAAAAATGGTGAAGTGGAAAAGTCAGCAGTAGCTGCTCATGCTTGGTCTGAAAAACATCTTACTGAATCAAAAGCCAGTCTAATTAAACAAATAGAAAAACAAAAAGAACTCACAGTTTGGGAAAAAATCCACATTAAAAAAACAAGAAAGTAAAACTTATGAACTTCGAAATTCATGCAGATTCTGATTGGATCCAGAGGTTTATTGGTCCACCGATAGAGGGAAGAAGTAGTAGTTCTCCTGATCGACATAACATCAGTCAACAAGAAATTACTAGAGCTTCGAAACTGCCGTCTAATTAGAAGACTGGATATGTGGTGAGATATAAAACATTTTAATTTATCTTGACATTTTACTTACTGAGATTCTCAAATATATATGCCAGACAAATATACATGCCACACAAATATACATGCCAGACAAATAAATTGGAGAGACCATGTCATATAAATTCCAAACTCTACGATGGCAAGAACTGTTTTATATTATAATCCAAGGGGGACAAGAAATATAGGTCAACCTTTTAAAAAGATGACATGAGCAATTTTCAGTTGGAACAGACCAACAGGTCTAATCCTTGAAGATGATGATTATGATAATGGCATTACAAAGTTTTAGTTATAAGGAGAGGGAAAACAAAATATATAAATTTAGGAGACAGTTTCAAGATATGAAATAAATTCTGGCACATAAAAAAATTAAAAAATAATACAAGAGGAAATAAAATAAACAAAACAATATGGAATAGATTAATAACAAACTGAAGAATGTAATTATAGGTAATTCCGTCTGGCATTCTTCTCTTTAGGTTTTTAGCATTGTATATATTTCAGTAGAACGAGGAGCTGGCCCATTGCTACAACCCCCTACCTGGAGTACCAGGTAATTTGTAATCAAGGTTGTCTTCCAAGAATTTCAAGAAGGGATAAAGGGAAATCATGCAAGTTGAAAAAAAAAAATATTAGAAAAAATAGAAGAAAAACATTTGAAATGGTATGGACACCTCATAAGAATGGAAGAAGATAGAATACCAAAGAAGATCCTTGATTGGAAAGCTAATGGAAGAAGAGGAAGAGGCAGACCTAGAGAACGATGGATAGATGGAGTGAGGAGTAGCATGGAAGCTAGAGATTTGAGGGACAAATCACTTTGGGTTGACGGAGAAACACTGTATTGTGGAATATTCCTAATAAAAAGAGAAAGAAAGTAATTAAATATATTAGGAGTATTCATTTTTTTATTTCAAATCCAAATAACAAAATTTTACTAATAAGCCTTAGAGCTTCATGTGAGGTGAAAAAGGGCTTATACACTATCCAATTATATTTCTGATTGTAATGGATGGAATTATGAGAAGATCAGTGATTAAACTTGAAAGAGGTATACAGTCAATAGCCATAGCCAGCAGACCCATCCAAAATAATTTGCAAATATCGCAGAAACAATTTAAATGTATATTTTCAATTTATTTTTGCATTCTTTTCATGGAAAACACTCAATATTAAAAGTAAATCAAGAATCCAGAGAAATAATTACAATTAATAGAATTAAGAAAAGTGAAAAAAAAAAAAAAACTAAAAAACTCCAAGCACGACCGTCTGCTGGCCTCACATCCAGATGTGTTAATCACAGAGTTAGACGATCATCTAGCCAGTGTAAGGATGACATGTGGTCAGCATGTCGGGTCCCCCGGCTGCTATAGTGTACCAAAATCACTTTTTCGGTACGTAACAACTACGTCATCGTGTCTTCCCTCCACAGTGATGTTATAGAACAGTGCCAAATTCCTGTCTTTGTTGCCCTCTCTCCTACGTACCCCCCCACCCTTCCTTATGTGCTGCGTGTGACTGCGCATCTTCCCCTCATTATCGAAAGCCTCAAATAAGCTGTGCAAGTGAGTATCAGTGTCATCATCATCAACTTTGCGATCGTCGTGGTCAGGTTGATTGTAGCTCAAGGGAGCTCTTTGGTTTCATCAGTCCCATAAGCCAGGTTAGGGAACCAGGACTGTGAACCCCAGCCCTTTGCTGGACTGGATTGTGTGTGTGTATGTATGAATATTAATATTATTATTGTTTTTTTTAATTATTGATGACCAAGTTTAATTTATATTATTTCATTCGTATCTTTTCTTTCAACGTCAAGAAGATAAATTTTTGTTATGTTATTTGTATTTCAATTACCTAATTATTTTCATTAAAACTTTTTAGTTAACATATGTTTACTAATTGTAGCTAATCATGTTTCATATTGATATATATTCTAAAGCTTTCTCAAGCCAAATTAATCCCCTTTTTCCTTCTAGCTTCCACGATTATAATACTGTTTAGAATTCAGTACTATATGTTAAAAATTTACTAAGGAAAGGTGGATTAATCTTTGCCTTCCATGGGCCCGGGCAAAGGAATGTCGATATAGTTACTCAAAACTTTCGAACTCAATGTAATAAAAAGAGATTGGTAGGATCGTGCGGCGCAATAGCTGGTCTTCTCAACCTGGAGTTATTTATTGTAGTCACCCAAATGCCTTATGATGCTGGTGGGCACTGATCCCATACTGGCCAAAATTCCATGAGAAAATTTCTTCCTCCACGGGGACCCTAACCAGCACAAGTCCTGTAGCTCTGCGCCAAGGCTTCTTGCCTTAACCACTCAGCTATGGCATGGGACAAAATAAGTGAAAAATGAATTGAAAAGTGTAATTTTTTTTTGTAAATTGTTGTTTCCATATTCGAAATAGAAGAAGCCAGGGTTTGTATAGGTATGTCTTGCATGTTTTTTTTAATCAGAACTTTGTATGTTATTAAATGAGACTTCCTTGAATGATAGTTGATACCAACAGCATTGTCAAATGAGTGAGGAACTATCTAAACCCTACAATGATAACTTACCACAGTTCTTGAGCTTGAGCAGAGGATGGTCAGGAGGTAGAGGTTCTGGAGTCATTACATCCAAACCTGCAGCTTGAATAGTACCATTCTCAAGTGCACGCTGTAGAGCCGCTTGGTCCACAACACCTATCACATTAATTTATCCAATTAATAAATTACAAATAGGAAGTAACATTATGAGATTCTTTTTAATAAATAAGGTGAATCTGGTACAAATATTTACAAGGTAACTTGCACCAGATTCACCTAATTATTAAATTTATCCGAATTTAACACATCTGTTAAATATATGATCATACATAGAAATATGGTACACTATTAAATGAGATAGGACATTAACATCCATCCTCCATAGTAATTCTGCCCGAGGGCAGGTCTTTCACTGCAATCATAGCATTTTCATGCTATGCTTGCAGCTTTACTAGGGAATTGTAAATAAGGGGAATTTTTTAAATAATATGAAATTAAAATTCCTATACTTTATCCACTTTACATTAACTATGATTTGAGGGAAGTAGATTATACAGGGGATGATTGGAAAACATTGGCTCAGGATAGGGATATATGGAGAGCTTATGTCTGCGTGGCCATGAACCTATGGGTTCGATAGTGCCAGTGAGTTAGTTATACTTTATCCACTCATAAAGTGATCCTAACATCAACAAATGCCAATTGTATCCTTCTGCCATTCACGCCACAATTACTGTCACCATTGACAAGGAGCTGTCACTTTTGACAGGGAGATGATGACACAGCAACGGAGGACTCGACACTTTCAGCCATTTTGTTTCATGAGAATCGACTGAACATGACTCAAATATATTATCCAAATGTAATATACTATTTTATGTTGTAATTATTGATTAAATATATTTTAGAATATTTTCTATGTTTTGAATATTATTATTTTAATTCACGAAGAATAACAAGTATATTCAGAGGACATATTTTTAATTTAATGAAGGGAACTACTTTTTTGCATATTTATTGCTTCTACAACGTATGTCAGTGTCCATAACCAATGTAAAGCGAGCAGGTCACATAGTTTTGTTTTGACAAGGATCACTTTAAGATTTAAGAGACAGCCTATAGCAACAATAATAACAAACAGAAATGTTGTGCTGAAAGAAATTAAATATAGGGTAGACTATGAAAACACATATATTACAGGAATCATTGTCGTCCTAAATTCTCTAAAAATATTAAATGAAAGGTATATGAAATAACAATTCTTCCAGTAACATAATAAGAATGTAAAACATGGGTCTTCCATGCTTCTGGATCATAGTTAAAAGGCTTACACCATGGTAAATGTCTCATCACTGTGATATTTTGTTCTCACTCCTGACTCAGTTGTTTTATATATATTCGAGAATCATTATTCGACCAATAAAAATGCAGTCTTACATCTGCTTTGTTTACACTGGAACTTAATTCGAAAGAGATATAGATAGGAACTTTATCATATATACTTCTCCAGGCCAGTAAACCTTTGGTCATACTAATTTGTATTAATATAATAAATTTGGGAATTTTTACATTATGAGGTTTTCTTAATAAGAATCAAATGAATCAAATTTTTTTACCTCATACATCTATGTTTTTTTTAACACAGGACTGCAGTATCAGAAAAAACATAGATGTATGAGGTTAAGAAGAATTCACGATTCATTTGATTCTTCTTCTTCTTCCTTCCAAGTATTAGGCCAAGGCCTGTTACGATCCTATAGAAAATTTTCCCTCCAGCGTTTTGATCCTTCCGGGAAATTCTCGTATAAGACTTGAAAGCATAATAATAGTCCCTTCAATTGGTTGCTGGCCAAAGGAAGGCAAGACCAGTGATGGGGCTGCCATCTTATAGCCTCTAGTCAGGCTTTTCTGGAGAAGAAAAGAAAATAAAGGAAAGAAGAAATGGAAGAAAGGAAAGACTCCCTAGCCCTCGGATGCCCCAATAGCGTCAGAGTCGAAAAAAACAAGAGTTAACCAAGAGAGGTTAGATAGTAAAGTTAAAAGAGTGCAAAACACAAGTAAGTGGAAGAAATGTTTTGCTCAGCTTGGGCACCTTGTGGTCGCCATCCACATATCCCCTAGATGAGGACCCCTGAGGGATCATTTGATTCTTATTAATTTATATTACTTTCAAAACTCAAGAGAGGCCTTGAAACCTTCTTGACAACACTCCAGAAGGCTCTCTCTCAATGTCATAACAACAGAGACAGTTGATATCAGTCTTTACAATAGCCAAAAAAAAAAAAGCAAATCAAATAAGAATTAAATGAATAGTAAATTCTTCTTATCTCATACTTCTAGGTTTTTTTAAACACAGCACTGCAGTATCAGCGACAATTGTCACCATCCTCAGCTGCTTTCACGACTGTCAATTTTTTCTTTTCCCGGTAATTATCCAAACTGCCATCTGGTGTTCTTTTGAAGGAATTATTTTCTAAACTGCCATCTGGTGTTCTTTTGAAGGAATCATTTTCTAAACTGCCATCTGTTGTATTTTTGAAGAACTTTTTAATCAAACTCAGTTCGTCTGGAATCTCGAAGTTCTTTGTTCTAGTATGGTTTTTTTGAATATATATCTTTTTCTAAACCTTTGGGTTTAACAATTTGGGAAGAGATATATATTCAAAAAACCATACTAGACCATGAACTTCGAGATTCCAGACGAACCGAGCTTGATTACAAAGTTCTTAAAAAATACAACAGATGGCAGTTTAGAAAATGACTCCTTCAAAAGAACACCAGATGGCAGTTTGGATAATTACCAGCAAAAGAAAAAACTGACAGTCACGGAAACAGCTGAGGATAGTGCTGTGTTTAAAAAACACAGAAGTATGAGGTAAGAAGAATTTCACGATTCATTTAATTCTTATTAATAAAACCTCATAATGTTAAAAATTCCCAAATTTACTATATTAAAAAAAGCAAATCAGATTTATTTAACTTTCACTAGAAAAGAACACTATGAGGTTTAATTTAAGAATTAAATTAATGTTTTTATTACCTCACCTCATATCTTTTTTCTTCTATACTGCAGTTTCAGAGCTTATCTCCATCGTCAGTAGCCTCTGGTCGACCGGTGTCATGTCGTTTCTTGGCGGTTTTCTTCTTACTTCTATTGGTGGACCGATAAACCTCTGGATCAGGTCAAAATTTGCAGGAAAGAAAGATAAACTCATGAATTTCGAAACTCCCGCAAATTTTGACCTGATCCAGAGGTTCATCGGTCCACCGATAGAAGTAAGAAGAAAACTGTCAAGAAATGACATAACATCGGTCGACCAGAGGCTACTGACGATGGAGATAAGCTCCGAAACTGCAGAATAGAAGAAAAAAGATATGAGGTGAGGTAATAAAAACATTAATTTAATTCTTAGCAAATCAAATGTTTCAAAATTATGAGGAGAGGTATGAAACATTTGATTTTATCTTACGATGCAGCAAATGCATGCAAAAATATGGTAATCATATTCTTACCTCCTCTACTAGTATTGACAAATATAGCATTTGGCTTCATTTTGGCAAATGTTGCATCGTTAAACATCTCCTTAGTTTCTGGAGTAAGAGCACAAGTAACTATAACAAAGTCACTTTGAGACAACAAATCATCTAGAGAAACTCTGATAGCTCCAAGAGATTTGGCTTCTGGTTTATCCGAACGTCCTGTGTAAATAATTTTGGCAACATTGAAAGATTTTAATCTTTTAGCCACTTCCTGCCCAATCCTACCGAATCCTACCACACCAACAGTGGAGTGATTTAGTCCTGCCCCACACATCCATACTGGAGACCAGGCACTCCATTTCCCCCTGTAAATAAATAAAATGAATCCATGACTAATTAAGTAAATTAATTGAACTATTAAGTTATGTAGATAGGAAATAACACTATGAGGTTTATGTATTCACGTAGACTTTCATGGCTGGAGTTGCTATGATGATCTTGAAGAGGATTTTCGGGCTGTAGGCCATGGTCGTGAGGCTTGTAGTTCCCCAACGTTTCGCCAGAGACTGCATCTGGCATCTCAAGACAACCCTTGAGGATGCCAGACACAGTCTCTGGCGAAACGTCGGGGAACTACAAGCCTCACGACCACAGCCTACAGCCCGAAAATCCTCTTCAAGATCATCATACTATGAAGTTTCTTTAATTTATGTTGAGTTGTTTTTGACTCACCTCATACTTCTTAACACCCTTCTTCACTGCATTTGTGACATTCTCAATGCTGTATCACATTCACAACTGACATCCAACGGCCTCCAGTTAAGAAGTATGAGGTGAGTCAAAAACAACTTAACATAAATTAATTGAACTATAATCGGAAATAGTCCACCGCTGTGGTCTCGAGGAGCGTGCTGTCTTGTCACACAGCGGACCTGGATTCGATCCCCAGTTGGGGCAGTTTTTCTGGGTGAGGTTTTTATCGGGGTTTTTCCTCACCTGTAAGACAAATGCCAGGAAAACTTTAAGGCCCAAACGGTCCCCGAAATCATATGGCCATCATCATCATCATTATCATCTCATCATCCTTCACCGGTGTGGAAAGCAATGGGAAGCTACCACACCTACAATTCCCTAGTAAAGCTGCAAAGCATAGCATGAAAATGCTATGATTGCAGTGAAAGACCTGCCCTTGGGCTATATTACTATGGAATAGGAAATATCACTATTAGGTTTAACCTTTACACTGCTACGAACGGGTAAATCCGTTGGCAAAGAAAATGCTTGCTGTGCTATGGGTGTGTATATCCATTCTCAACTCCAAACGCCTGCTAGTTATATAATACGTATTGCATTGCTTTCAAACTAAGCAGGCATATACTGCCATCTCCTAGGAACCTAAATAAACTTTTTCCATATTTCTCCCTGCATTGAGCAAGGAGGGTTTTAAAGGCTGGAAATATCTCAGCAGTGAAAAGGTTAATGATATGCAGCTAAGATTTTACTCGACGATAGCACTACCATTGGTGATGTAGATAGATAGATATTAAGATTATTCAAAAGCAATGTGAAAAGTACATTGCTATATGGGTGTGAGAGTAGGAAAGGAACAACTGCAGTATATAAAAAAATTGTAGTTATATAATATAAATAGATGAGATTTATTTTGAAAATCTGTTGGATAAGAACCATATCAAACAAAAAATTATGGAAGATAACATCACAAAATGAAATCTGGATAGATATTAAATATCATAAATGGAAATAGATTGGAAACACTCTCAGAAGAGAACTAGATGTGTGCCAAAGGAAGTTCTAGACTAGAATCCACAGGAATTGTCTAGGAAAAGAGGAAGACAAAAAATTACATGGCATAGCACAGAAATAATAGAAATTGAACAAGGGAAAAGCTGGCTTAGATACATTTTTTTAATGATTTTTGTTGATTATAGTCTATAATGCCTTGTATTAAAGTAATCAACTTCTAAAAAAATGAAGCAAAACTTACTCTAGAATCTGTTGATGGGCTTCAAATAGTCTGCGAGAAGTTGCCAACAACAATGCAATTGTGAGTTCTGACACAGCATCTGTTAAAACTTCTGGAGTGTAACCAAGTCTGATGCCGCGAGATTTCACTGCATTCACATCTATGTGGTCATACCCAACTGACATAGTTCCTATCACCTTCAACCTGTCCCCTGCAACAGTTAATACAGAAACATCTTAATTTATTTTAAAATCATTAGGAAGTAACATTATGAGGTTTAATTTAATGTTTGTGACAAGCTGAAGATGGAGCAATAAGCTTTGAAACGATCATCCAACAAAACAAACTTATGAGGTAAGAATGTTAAAAAATACAAACTCAATTATCATCTTAATCTTAATATATAAAAATTATGTGTCACGTTGTTTGTCCACGATGGAATCCTAAACTACTGAACCGATTTTAATAAAATTTTGCACACTGTGTGCTGTTTGATCCAATTTGAGACTTAGGGAAGTTTATAACTAAATAAATTTATAGTCGCATTATTTTTTTATTGCAAATTATTTGTTTATTATTTAACAAAGAAATATAATTATCTGTGAGTTCCATATGATTCTAACAGATACCCGTGTAAGGTAATTGGTTTATTATTTAACCAGGTGGCTGTGCTTTTTGTTGTAACCGCAAATTTCAATTGAATTACAAATATTGATTATTTCATAATTTAAGTGTGTTCAGTGTTTATTTTATTTTCAATATATTGATAATAATATTAATTTCGTAAGTATTAGTTTTAAGTAATCTGGCTGAAAGACAGCAACTTAATTTAAATTTAACTGGACCGAGAAAAGACATTGAACAATATAGCGAATCAGTTCTAGAGACCATGAATGAAAAGATATCAAGTGAATTTCCGCAAATTGGTATAGGCCTATGTGACATAAATCTTACATTTAAGAAGAATGTCAATTTAAAAACATATGAAGGTCCTAAGGAACGGAATAACAGAATTGTAAGTAAGTCTGTTAGTTAAAATAATATGCCTAATATTACAGAAACAATCTCCATGCCTCAATTAAATTAAAAACAAGATGACTAGACTATAATATATCATAAGATGATATTACTACACAGAGACTTCTTGATGATGATGAGAATCCAAACTGTCAACAAGTTCGTAGAAAAAAAACGAAAGTATAATGAAATCAGCAAGCCTCGTCAAAATATTTAATCAATAAATGTATATAATCCTTATGATACACTTATGGATGATACTGAGAATGCAGACAACATAAATTCATCTCAATCAACAAAACCATATGGAAAAATTAACGTAAAAATTGTTAAAGGCGATACGAAGTTCGCCGGGCCATCTAGTTTAATTAATATTTTATTTAATAATTCAGATCATTAACACTCCAATTCAAATATTGATATGAAGGGACCAACTAATTTTCCTCAAAATGTTATAAATAATAATATGGTATCTTCTAATAAATATATGTAGGTAGGCAATAACAGTATGAGGTTTATTTTAATTAAATGATTTTTTTTTTGACTCACCTCATATTTCTTGATTTTTATGCAGACCTAGGTTTCGTCACTGAATTAGTGACATTCTCGATGCATCACAACTGCTGGACAACTGCAGGACGGAAGTTGTGATGCATCGAGAATGTCACGAATTCAGTGACGAAACCTAGGTCTGCATAAAAATCAAGAAATATGAGGCGAGTAAAAAAAAACTCAAATTTAATAGTATCTTTTATTTATTCGTCTTCCTCAATTAGAACTGATTTTTGTTCAAAAAACTTGTTAAATTATTAAATTATGAAGACCTTTCAAAGACATGTTTCATCTTCATCATGTTAATTGGTACTGATGTCGGTGTATAATTTATATAATGGGTTTATGTCTGTGGGTGTGTTCTCGTTTATAATGTTTATATTCTTTGTCTCTCTTAAAATCTCCATGTTTTCTAAGATGCTAATCTGGTTGTTATTAATAACAAAAAGAGAGTAATAACAAGATTAGCATCTTAGAAAACAAGAAAATTTTAAGAGAAGCACAGAATATAAACATTATAAACAAGACACAAACCCATTATATAAATTATATACCGACATGATACCTATTAGCATGCCTAAGATGAAACATGTTTAGAAAGGCCTTTATGATTTAATAACACAAAAAAGAAACTTTGTCTCAGAAAGAAAAATATGTGATTCTGATAGTATTTTTTTTTTTCCTGAATTCAAATATGTTATCGGTTTTTCTCCATCACGCAACGTTTCTGAGAGACAGAAATTTATAATTTCAAACACTTTAAAATTTTCTACATTCGTAACTACACAATATTCGAACATTCGGACTCACCTAGAAAGTAAGAAATGACGATTTTCTGCTATATTTTGCCTTTGGAGCATCCCTCTTGATGGTCCAACAATAATTGGCCAGCATATTAGGATTCCATTTGCCTTGATTTCTCTTTTCCATAACTGAAATCTCCTGACGAAAGTGTTCCCCATTTTATTTTACAATGGACAAATGGACAAAAAAAACGTTAATTAAAAAAATTATTTAAATCCATTAATTTAAATTTAAATTAAAAAAAACTGTGGGTAATGGAGAAATTCTGAATACATATTCAAAAACACGATAAAAAACTGCATTAAGTACAACTATTGGTACTCATGAGACAAAAATCATGTTGACGAGTGTAATTAAACAAGGTATTTTGAACAAAAATAAATTCTAATTGAGGAAGACAGATGAAAAAAGATACTATATTATTATTTATAACATTTTAATACATAACCTCAAATATGACAACAATGAATATTAAAAATATTGAAAATTTTCCTCAGAAAATTAATAGACAGAAAAACAAAAAGGAGTAACAGTGACTTTCTACAAGCAATGCACAACACAGGTTTATTTAATTCTATTATCTTCTTAAAATCATCTCTATTTGATTTTATCCAATATCTATTTCCTTGCTTTATGGTAAATAATAAAATATATTACCAGCTTTATCAAGTACCTCCTTGTCAATTTTATCTGTCAACAGGCAGAATAAGGCATCCACACCTTGTATTTGTGTTAGTAATTCACTTCTAGGAACGGGATATGTTTCTTTCCATATAGTTACATCACATCTGAAAAATTGTAATGCAATATTATAATTAATTTGATGTTATAATACAAATTTTAACATTTGCAATGATGAACAATTATTATTTTGAAAAGAAAAATTAATATCCAATTTCGACAATTGTTAGTCGTCATTTTATTTACAGTAATATGAATATAATATTGTATTCTTCTTCTTCTTCTTCGCTTCATGGGCTAGGCAAAATGCCTGTTCTGCCTCACAGTTGTTCTGTCCATCTTTTCACTGGCCTTCCTACATTCCTTGAACCTCTTGTAGTTAAATGCTGCTTTTGGTAATCTTGTTACGTTTATTCTTTTTACATGTCTAAACCATTTTTCTCTATATTTTCATTCTTTAACTGATCCATTCTTGTGCAGCCATTTGTCCTTCTACACTTTGTATCCTAGTAATTGAATTAAGAAGGCTAATTCCTCTATAATTTCTATATTCTCTTCTATCTCCTTTTTTAAACAATGATATGACTTCAGCTATATTCCAACTTTCTGGTATTCTACATATAATATTGTATTTATTATATTGTTCTTTTTATATATAAAATATAATATGTTTATACATGAAGGAGAAATATCTACAACCAGGAGATTGGATGAACCGACAAAATTGGCTATTAGGAATCGGACGATGTCAAAGACATTAATCAACCGATGATCTATTCTTTTTAGAGGAATTAAACCCAATGGGTATAACTAGGATACGACACACACCAAGTCCCAAGGTTGGGATTTTAAAAATCCCTTACACCGCCGGGAATCAAACCCAGGTCACCGGAGTGAAAGGAGGGACTTAACCGATTACGCCACAGCAACATACATTATTTCTGATAAGTAAATGAACTTTTAAAAAGAATGACCTGCAATGTTAGGAGTATCAAATATAATAAACTACTATAGGTATAGGGCTTAGGAAATCGAAGAGGAAAATTGTGGACATATTAATAGTTAATTAAATATATAAATGCATGATTTTAAAACACTGATATTCATCTCCAATTCCAGCTGGTTTCTAGAGATTATAAGTGAGCTCTGTACATTGGTAACTTCGTCTTCTATTAAAGATACTAAGGGTGAGATCTCTAGTTTTATTTTATTGAATAAAGTAGCGGATATAGTACATATTAAGCCGTTTTGAACATCATGTGATGTGTCAACGAACATAGTAGAAAGTTGTTGAATGCAGGCTTTCACGGCCGGTAATCGTAATGTTGAGTGATTCCGGGTTATGTGGCCGTGGTCCATAGTTGGTGTTGATACCAGACGTTTCGCCCTCAACTGCGGAGGGCATCTTCAGTGGCGAGTGCTTCTATGCGTGTTTCCTGGTCGGAAGATCTACTTAGAATGAGCGCTGTGGACGTAGAGGACTTTGTATTAGTGGGGGGTGCAGGGTGAGTGGGCGTGGCTCTTGCTGATTGGCTAATAGTCGTCTCCTTGTTGTCACTGGTGTTAATGCATTTATTTTCTAGTGTATGAAACCAGGCCTTAGACAGTTTGATACCTTCTTCTTTTCTGTTAATATTTCCCTTATGCTTGTGTATTTCTATAGCCTCTCGGTATAATCTAGGGAAATAGTAGGAAGTTGTGGCTAAAACTTGTGTATCGTCGAATAGAATCTGGTGTCCATTCGTAATGGCATGTTCTGCTACAGCTGATTTATCCATTTCTCCTTGTCTGCAGTTTCTTTTATGTTCTGACAAACGGGTGGCTATACTTCTTTTCGTGGTCCCTATATAGGGACCACGAAAAGAAACTGCAGACAAGGAGAAATGGATAAATCAGCTGTAGCAGAACATGCCATTACGAATGGACACCAGATTCTATTCGACGATACACAAGTTTTAGCCACAACTTCCTACTATTTCCCTAGATTATACCGAGAGGCTATAGAAATACACAAGCATAAGGGAAATATTAACAGAAAAGAAGAAGGTATCAAACTGTCTAAGGCCTGGTTTCATACACTAGAAAATAAATGCATTAACACCAGTGACAACAAGGAGACGACTATTAGCCAATCAGCAAGAGCCACGCCCACTCACCCTGCATCCCCCACTAATACAAAGTCCTCTACGTCCACAGCGCTCATTCTAAGTAGATCTTCCGACCAGGAAACACGCATAGAAGCACTCGCCACTGAAGATGCCCTCCGCAGTTGAGGGCGAAACGTCTGGTATCAACACCAACTATGGACCACGGCCACATAACCCGGAATCACTCAACATAGTAGAAAGTTTCAAATTGTTTGTTCATTTGTTATCTATAGTGCAACAATTCAATATAATTAGGCCCTACCTCTTTTGTTAGATTCGGAGTTTTCTACATGGCCCCTAAATGGCAGTTAAGAAACACACAGCGTCTATTAGGCAGCTAACAATGTACTTGTTTGCTTTAACATTTTCGTTATGCTTATCAGTATTAATTTTGATAGCCTGGCTTTAGGACTCTTCAATTCTAGTGGCCAAACTTATATAGCGCTATTTCACAGTTAACATGGACTTCAGATAGTTCATGTTTTCTTCAGCACATGAAAACTATTTACATCAGAAACCCCCTTTGTTGTCCAAACATTTTTTCCGTCAAAAATAGAAGGTGGGGCTAACTGTAAAGGGAACATGACTTCCTGCAGACATATGTCATGTTCATACCAACCTTCATGTACGTCATTAAACACTTTTGTTTTTGTTTGACTTATAATGCTATTTAAATCAGGAGTTGGTTTATAACTTTTATCTTTTTAAGTAAGCTTCTGCAGGAAAAGAGATGACTTAACAAGTCTTCAATAACTCAAGCACATTCCTCTCCCATGATATTTATTTAGTGGTTTAATTATTGTATTTGATATGCTCAGAAGCACTATGTGTACATAGGACTTACTCGGAGCAACCGAAACCTTGCTGTTTAGCCGTTTCTAGAGTGCTAACAGGGCAGCTACAGAGTAGCATTTGGCAGCCTGCTACTCAGCTTGAAATGCAGCACGATGTACTACCGATCAGTTTGAATGTGCCTGCACAAAAAATTCTCAAGATCTCATTCCATGTTAGCCTTGGGAGGACAGCTAACAGTGTAGGGGTTTAAACACATTGTATAGTATTGGAATGCTACAGTACATACGCAACATACACAATATACATGGGGTAGCCGTAGCATAGTGGTTAAGGCATTGCACTACAAGACGGAAGGTCAAGGGTTCGAGTCCCAGTGGGGTCAGGATTTTTAAACTGACCCAAACCCTCTGGTGGCACTATGGCCCAGGGGTCGACTCAGTCTCTAATGGAAATGAGTACCAGAAGCTTGTTCTGGGGGTAAAGACGGCTGTCATGCAGGACTGACATCAAGTGCCGATTGTCAAAAAAAGTGGTGGGAGCCTTAACTTTCTACTACCCCAGGCCTCCTGAGGCCTGTAGTGGGATTACTTTACTTTACACAATATACATTATTATGTTACTATTGTTTACAACATTTAGAGTATTATCAATGCATTGTTATATCTCGTTCCGGCATTATATTTAGTTTTAATTAAATATCAAAGAGTTTAATTCTAAGTATTTAATTGAAAGTGTTATCCGGGCTAACAGTGCTAACAGGAACCCTCTCACTGATTGGGATTTGAACTTGAGACCTCTACTTTTATATGTTAGTGCACTCCCAGTGCACCATTCAGGCATCCTGATGCAAAAACTAATATTATTGTTTTTCTTATAATTAATGCTCAAATTAGTTTCCAAACCTGAAGCTTTTGACTCTAATATGATATAATATAATATCCATCCATAGTAATTCTGCCCGAAGGCAGGTCCTTCACTGCAATCATAGCATTTTCACACTATGCTTGCAGCTTTACTAGGGAATTGTAGGTGTGGTAGCTTCCCGTTGCTTTCCACACCAATGAAGGATGATGATGATAATGATAAGGATGATGATGGTGATGATGGCCATATGATTTCGGGGACCGTTTGAGCCTTAAAGTTCTCTTGACATTTGTCTTGCAGGTGAGGAAAAACCCCGATAAAAACCTCACCCAGAAAAACTGCCCCGACCAGCTACCTATATAAATAAATAATAATAATATTTAAGCAACATAATTTTATTTTGAACATTCTTTCACATTGTTTATAATTACAGTGGAATTTTAAACCTATATTAAATTTATGCAGCCATAAAATGGACAGTAACAAATATTTAAGTAGAATTTAAAGAACAGAGTTGATTGGTTGGTGTCTGAAGTACTGCATCTAACACTGAAGTCATTAGCAGTCTTGCTATTCATTACTTTGAAGTTTTTGGAAGATCCCTGGTTAATTTAAATATAGCTGTACAGTTGTTGAGGTATTTGTCACCCATTTCTTCTTCTGGGTGGTTGCATTAAATACATCTTGGTGTAGACAATATATTGATCTTGTGAAATGTTTAGCAAGGCAATCATGACTTGTTAATCTGAATTGTGCAAACTGATGTCTTCTGGTATGGAGTTAGTGTTGTGAAGGAGACATTCCCATTTCTTATCTTTTGTAGATGATTGAAGTCTATTGTTGTTGATGTCCTTGGTTTTTAATTTTATGTGTCTTTTAGCCAAAATGTAAGATATAGTTTTAAGAAGCATGCTTGTAAAAAACAGAAGATAGAGAATGCAGAACACTAAAGTAAGATAAATTTTTAATTTGGATAAAATACATGATAAAAAAAACAGATGGTAAACCATCACTGGAGTTACTCATCTATTGATTGGTATAGGCCGCACAAGGGATTTTGAAGAATGTCCTTGACCGTAAATCCAATCGGAGAGCCTATCCAGACTGCTCAGCTGTGAATTCTCTGCCTGCCACGCGTACAAACAAAACAGTTCATCTTACAAAACATGTACAGTCCATAGAGAATTATAGTGAGACGCGGATGTGTTGATTTTATATTTTAAACCGTAGACTATAATTAAAATATTTTGTACACTTGCTGCCTGAAGTCTTAAAATTATAGTGCAATGTGAATATCGGGTCTTCTCAACGTGGAGCCGCTACTTATTATTGCCACCCAAATGTCTCATGATGCTGGGTGGGCACCGGTCCCATACTGGCAGAAATTCCTTGAGAACATTTCTTCCCCCATGGAGACTCGAGCCAGCGCAAGTCCCGTAGCTCTGCGCCAAGACATCTTGTCTTAATCACATGGCTAAGGCGCGGGGAAGACTATAGATGGTTTAAATTAAAGTGACATTTAGTGGTTATTTAAAACATTAACAGAGAGATATAAACCAAATATATATATAGTGAATATACTTCCTCCACGTATAAATATGTCCTAACTCACAGGCACTATCGAACCCATAGGTTCATGGCCGCGCGGACATAAGCTCTCCATACATCCCTATCCTGAGCTAATGTTTTTTAATCATTCCCTGTAAAATCTACGTCCCTCAATTCATAGTTAATGTTATTCTCCCGCCTCATTCTTGGTCTACCAACTGGGCGTTTTCCCTCTGGTTTTCGGACAAGAAGCTTCCATGCACGTATTTCATTCCCCATTCGTGCCACATGTCCTGCCCATCGCAGTCTACGATAAAGATTACCTATATTAATTAATTTTTGTAGCGAGATTTTAAAAATATTTAGCAGTGACTGTATTTGATATTCGCTAGCGAGCAGCTAGGGAGGGAGTTAGCAATAACGTGTGGTCATACTTCCTATTGGCTGAGACCTACAACTGGTTAGTACAGGACTCGCATCTAAGCTCTCATTACAAATTTCATTCCTCAGGAATCATTGCTAGGGGTATAATCAGTAATGGGGACTTTTAAGCTACTTGAAAGACTACAAGAATAATCAGGACAGATAACAATATGACAACAGGCAATTTGCCTACATCTGCAGAGGGCAGAAGATGAAATGGAAAATAGTAGAATAAGATTGTATGGTTTGGCCAATATAGCTGCATTAAATCCCATTATAATCTCTTCTTGGTGTAGAAGCAATCTAATTGAATTATGAATAATGGTTTACTGTTTTGGGGTAAAGAAGGGATTAAAGAAAGAGGTTAAAGAGGGAAGTTTGTGCTTCAATAGGAAGGAATGTTTGCATAGCTCAGTGGTATAGCATCAGCACATGTATCTGAAGGTCTGAAGTTTGATTCCCAGTTCAGGCATAAATTTTTTCTTTACAATAAATTATGATTACTACTTCATCTCTACCCCCCCCCCTTAACCATTTACTAATTGAAAATAAAGCTATACCACATGTGCATTAATAGTGTTCACTGTATTTTAAAACATGTCTATCAAAAGGAAATATTTAAAATATCTTTCATTTTGAGTTTTAGACAAGCCCCCACTTCCAATAGTCATATTTCACTGATTTTTGGAGAATACCTTCGTCGTTTTATTTAGATAATATATTGGCTACTAAGTTTAATTTGAGAATCATCGAAAATTACGACTGCTAGACCGATTGAGGGTCTTTCCACTTTTCAGCGGTTGCCCTTTTACCAGCCGGCTGCTGGCCCTTTACATCCACATGTGTCAATCACAGAGGTAGATGATCAACAGCCAGTGTAGGGGTGACATGTGGTTAGCATGTCGAGTCCCCCAGCCGTTATAGCTGGTTCCTCAACCTGGAGCCGCTACTTATTGTAGCTACCCAATTGCCTCACGAAGCTGGGTGGGCACCGGTCCCATACTGGCCGAAATACCATGAGAAAATTTCTTCCCCCATGGAGACTCGAACCAGCGCAAGTCCCGTAGCTTTGCGCCAAGGCTTCCTACCTTAACCGCTCGGCTACGGCGCGGGACCGACTGCTAGACCGATTTTTAAATTTTCGCTTCAGGTAAATTCCTACACCTAATAGTCCAATTTTGCTGTATTACTCTCATATAACAAAAAATGCGGCCGCTAAAGTGTTAACAGACGCATATATAAATTATGTAAATATAGTATATAAATTATGGTCTTGGTCATTTTCGGCGAATCTACTATATACGACAGGTGAAGATCTTCAAAAAATGTTTCATGAGAACAATCCAATAGCTTCACATCTTCGGAATTCGCTAATTAATCCGTGAAATTCTCATTCTTGTATATGGCGCTGAGAGGTTATAATAAAACCTAAACAAAATTATCCAAAACAATAGAAAGTAATTAAAAGATAGAATAAAAATTATAATTAGTCGACCTATAAATTATAATAATATATATACGGATACAAATTTGTAATATTATGCCTACCTTTCTTGTAGTAATTCTAAACCAGGAGAAGGTACATCTGCCCGAGTTACATATATTTTTTTCTTACTCATTTTGGATGAACTGCTAATCGAGCAAGCAAACAACGGACTTTTTTTCTTTAAGTGCACATGAAAATCGCTACTTTTTATGATGTCAAATATTGTAATTTGTTTCTGAAGTGTTTTGAGTAGTTTCATTTGAGCTAGAGAAAGCGAAAACATAAAGTAACTGTTTGGTATTTTACATATCTGTATTTCAATACTTATAAGGACATTATGACCTTCCTTAGAACATAATTAATTATATAATCATTTATAACTGATAACATAATTTGATAAAACGTGACTCGCTCCTTATAACCATCTTGCATACTTATAATATTCCATTACAGTTCTCTACATAGAGGTTCTCTATGATTACCAACATGGTGTTGACTCGCTACTTATACCAATTTTGCATAGGTTCTCGGTTCTCTATGTGCATAGCTAATAACTACTGATGGTTACAATATAACCAACATATGAAAGATTAACTCGCTTAATATGTAACACTTTAGTGCCATGGATTACAATATCTGTATAGATCTAAAAAAAATTGTAGATTCTCTCGATTCGAAGTGAAGAATAGTAAATATGCCTACTTCCTATAACAATTGTAGCAATATATTAATCATTTATTTTCATGTGAAATTAATTTTTGTTGCATACAAAATAAACTGAAAACATGCATTTCTCCACTACCAACACATTTACGTCGAATACGGCTAAATGAAGCAAATTGTCTAATCAACACACAATAAGCAAATTATTATAAATAAGTTTACACGGATTTTAACGCAAATCGCTTCGGGGGAAAAAAATACGGTTTGCGCTTTAACCTACCCATAATCCATCTCTTTCTAGGTTTTCCCAGGCTTCTTTTTCCTTGTGGTCAGATTTGATACCTAATTGAGTAGAGGATTTTAAATAAATTCTTATATGGGCGTGTATGTTTCTTATTGTCCATTAATCTGCCATACTACTAACCACAAAAGCAGGGGGTTTTACCATTGTGTACATGTCTAATGTTTGGTTCAAAGTTCCTTCACTCTTAATATAGGCAAGCAGCTCAGGGCTTTTGGCTTGCAAATTCCATGTGGTGGGTGCTACAAGAGGGAAGATAAAAATAACGAATGGAATAAGAAAATTACAATATAAAGGAAATCCAAAAGAGGGTTCCAATATGCTCATTTAGATCTTATTTTTCTGGGTGCATTCCAGTAGACTGTGCACAATATTTTTACAAGTTTATTAATTCAATTTTTTACTACAATGTAGGATTTTACCTTGATGGTGAAGAAAGTCCAGTTAAGGTTTGTCAATCCCCAGGCCTACAGAATACAAAGTCAAACCCTAAAAACTGAATCAAATAGATCAGGAGATCTATAATTAATCCATCCATAGTAATTCTGGCCAAGGGCATGTCTTTCACTGCAATCTTAGCATTTTCATGCTATGCTTTGCAACTTTACAAGGGAATTATAGGTGTGGTAGCTCCCCGTTGCTTTCCACACTGGTGAAGGAGGATGATATTTTTCAGGGACCGTTGGGCCCTAAGCTCCCTGACATTTATCTTACAGAGGAGGAAAAACCCCGAGAAAAACCTCACCCAGAAGCCTGTCTCGACCGGGAATCAAACCCAGGCCCACTGCATGACAAAGCCAGACGAAAAAAGTACCTTGGTTGAAAGAGTGACATTCTTTTACTGTAAAAATACAACCATCAAGAAATACAGACATGGGTTCCACTGGGGCAAAATTTTCCGGAGGTAAAAGTCCCCCATTCGGTTCTCCAGGTGGGGACTACTTCAGGGAATCCATGCCAAAGGCTCAAACACAGGGTGAATGGAGAAGACTACATAACAGTCAACTACATGGTCTTTATAGGAAGCCAGATGTAATAAGAACAGTCTTGTAGACTGATGGGCAGGACATGTGGCACAAATGGGGAATGAAAGACGTGCATGGAAGCTTCTTGTAGGAAAATGCCCAGTTGGAAGACCAAGAATGAGGTGGGAGAATAACATTAACAATGATTTGAGAGAAGTAGATTATACAGGGGAATGATTGGAAAACATTAGCTCAGGATAGGGATGTATGGAGAGCTTGTCAATGTGGAACCTACAGGTTCAATAGTGCCAGTGAGTGAGTTAGTATCTTCAACCTCCTTGTGATGTCCATGTCATGCAATATAAATATGTAAGGATTCATGAATTTGTTTTTACGTTCAAAAGGATATATTTGGAAATTGCAGCTTTTAATTTGGCAAAGATCGCAATACCAGCTATTCTAACATTGGTTTTCTGTGCTTTTCCCAGGTGCAAATGCTTGTATAGTCTCTTAAAATGAACAAAAAATAAGTAACAAAAGTCCACTGCTGTGGTCTTTGTGTAGCATGCTGCCTTGTCACACAGCAGGCCCGAGTTCGATCCTCGGTCAGGACAGGTTTGCTGGGTTTTTTTCCTACCTGTAAGACAAATGTCAAGGAAACTAAGGCCCAAACAGTCCCCGAACACCATCTGTTGCCTTCCTTTAGATTAAGTTTAGGATAGGCCTCTCCTGGCACATCAATTACCATCATCGCCACCTTCCATATATCATTGGGCAGCTTAACCTCAGAAGTGGGTTACAAATATTTCAATGCCAAGAGAGAATATCAGAATTGTCGTAATGACAACCTGATGCATTAATAAAAAAAACCTCAAAACAATAAAAATGAAAGCATTGCTAAAATTTCAATCTACATTTTGGCACATTTTGAAATTCCCAGAGAAAGTTGTTTGATATGGAGGTTTTTCTTCAGTTCTACCAACAGAGGAAAAAAGAGGCAGTTATTCAAGATGACATAACATTGGATGGAACCTAATTAAAGCCTGAAACCAGTCTAATGAGAAGGATGTGAGGTGAGGTGATACAATTTTTCTTAAATAAACATCAATTTTAAATTATTGTACAAATGGACTTCCATGTCTAGACCATGCTTCCCAACATATGCCAATAAACATGGAATACTTGTCACTAACCTTTCTTATCTTTATCTTAAGAGCTAAAAATCTAGCTGCTTGATAATCCATTTCCTAAAAAAAATTAATAAGAAATGAATGTATTCTTGGACCAACGGATCTGTGCCCCCGTAAGAAATGCGAACTAAACATTAATTCCGTTTCTCCCTCGGTAAATTATTTCTCTCCCTGCATTCTTGCCAGTCTCTATTTTCTATCTCTCTCTTTCTCCCCTCCCATTACTCACAGTTTTGAGCTTTCTTGCGGGATATTATTTGCACCCACAGTCCAGCATTGTCAACTCAGTATCAGTATGTTATGTTATATAGTATGTAAATTGTAAATTATTATCATTAGCTTAATTCATAAGAATAAATTAGAATTCCAGTATAGTGTCAGTATGTTATATAATATGTAAATAAGATCGTAACATGTAGTAACTTTGCCATAGCCGGTCCCTAGCCCGGATAAGAAAGAAGTAGGGTATATGACTGTGTGTTCATTCCTAAAGTTTTATAATTTTGTTAGAACTTCCAGATTACGTTCCAAATCAAATCAAATAAGGCACTGAGGTGAAGGAGAAGTATTTATGACGAAACATATACCTTTAAAAGCAAGATTCCCTTCACGTAATTTCCATTTAACCAACAAATATCCATATTATAATTATATCCATTAATCGTAGAAATCAATCAGTGTCATTAGACCTACTTAAATTACATATGAAGACGTAATAATTAACCTTACATTATTCAAGAGCCTGACACAGGGGGAAGTTTGGCAACGTCCTTACTCGGTCAGTTACAGTGGCTTATATTTGACGTAGTGGGAGGGGAGCGCGGTGGAATGGTATGAGAACTGACGTGTAATTTTCGAAGAATGATGCCAGCGCTACAGGTGCGCAGATCCATTGGTCCGACTATATGAAGGGGCATCTTTGCTGGAACAGGATACATGTATCAAGAAGAGGAAATTTTTGGAAAACAGGAGGAACTGAATCAGCAAAAGTTGGAAATATATATAACACAAATATTAGTTGAATCAAAAGTGTATTTTAGATATATTGTGAATATACATGTAATTAAATTACAATGTATAACACAACTGACCTGATTTTTAATTTTCCAATTAATATGTATATAAATATCATATGCCATGAAATCAGTGAGATACAAAATCAACACAGTTCAGGTATTGTATGTAACAACGTGTATCTGACGATAAAAACTTAACCCTATTACTTCATTCATGCTGTTAACAATAATTGAGCACTGTAGTAAAGGATTTGAAGACTGAATTTGTAATGTACAGACAGTATAGGAGTTACTGAAAAAACAGGATTAAACAAATTATGGCATATGACATTTTCATAATATGCCTTTTACAACTGGAGCTTAATTATACACCATGAAAATAATAAAGGCACAAATATTTTGTTTTTGCTGAAAACTTCATCCCGAGGATTCCACAATTCCTAATATATTTACAAGCTGAAATGTCACTGATCGTCCACTTACGTGCGACACTGGCATGCTGTAACTTCTTAAAAGCTTCCTTTACTACATAACAGTAAAAGTGTCGCAAATAAATGGCGATGACAAAATTTCTCTCACAACCTTCTACAAATGTTAAATTGATCCATATATAGATTTAAGCAGACTCGCCGATTTAATAATTCTCTAATTATGATTGGATGAAATTTTCAGCAAATAATGAAAATGACAGCCGTAAACATTTAATACCATATTTACACACAAAGCAGTCTAACTCCTTTCACGCATATTTTTTCATATATTTTTATTCAAAAAACAAATAGCTTCACGTATGTAAATATTTGTCCAAAAAACACATCACACAATCGACAGTTTAACTTTCACCGCAGTCGCAAACACTTCACAGCATGTCACACACCCATCAAAAAGAATAGGAAAATTATTTTTCCTGGCGGAATTGTCGAGGAGTGAGCCTGCCTTTTACACAAGATAGACATGTACATTAACATATGTGCCTAAATGACCTGGCCCACTAGAATATCACAGTAAAGCTTTCTAGAAAATTTGTTATCATTATCATCTATCATTTGGCAATTTTATGACAAATATTTCACACATTTTCTTATTATTATTAGTATTTCATAACGACGCCACAACTGAGGTACGTGTGGCACATTAAAATTCAAAACAAATTCTATGGGCCAGGCCGGAAATGTGTATATGTGTGTGTGTAAAAAACATGTGTCTGATTGCTAACGTACTCCACCCCAGTACAAACAAAACTATGCTAAAACAATTATATACTAATACTGTGAACATTCTCTTGTATAAATGGCACTCATTTTAAGGCCATTATTAATTACAATATACATTATTCTGACATGAAATCATTCTTTATCGTGATTCTACCGAAAACGTGAGGAATGAGGAGCGAGGACATAGCCCTCAAAAAATCACAGAGAATGTTCACAGCCTATAGCGTTCCCTATCTAGAGGTGAGGCAACCTATTCTAGTACCTGGTTCACTTTTACAATATTACATTTTTTTTTTCACCAAAGTAACCAGGCCACAGATAACATCTAAACCACAGAAATTAAAAATGGCATTCAGCTTTCTTCACAATCTCACTGTTAAATTGGAACCCAACTCTATAACTATTTCCCCCATATAACTCTGAATGCCATTTTATAATATATTTTAAGTTAATTAAATAATTATTCATTTATTTCAAGGATGTTTTTCTACTATTCCATAATTTAGATGAAGCATTTCCTACTACTCCTAAGTAGGCAATTGCAGACTTTCTGAATAATTTATTCAGCAGAATTGATAAGAGCCTTTGAAAATACTAAATTGTTGAGTTTTTTACAACATGTAAAGGGGATATTTTTTAAAGGCTCTAATATATACTTTTGGTTTTGTCAAGTCAAACTTTTTTCAAATAAAAAGAGCAAGGTATTTATAGTCTCAACTTAAAAATTAAAAGTACTATTACACTTACGTGTGATCAAATATTATGCACTTAATCTTTTTTCTTTTATTATTCAATTTTGTAACGAATTCACTACAATTTTTAAGGATTTTCAAAATCATGTAATATAAATTAAATAATTCATTAACCATTTATCGAGGATGTGTTCGTCTCACAGCTTTCTTTATGCGCCGCTGTTGTACTGAAGGGCTAGCAGATGGTGCAGCAGCTCTGAAAAAGATTATACCATTCAAAGTTAAAATTGGGAAACACATTATGAGGTTCTTAATTAATAAATTAATGAGTCATTTTAACATCTTACCTCATATTTCATGTTTTATCAAACACGGTAACTATTGAATGTTCCACTAAATGAAGAGGATTTTAAGAAAGAATACAATTACATTTTGGACATAGCTAATTTAAATGGTTTTGGAAAGGAAATAATTATAACTAAATTGAAGAAATTCAGACAACAAAAAAGATTAAAAGAATACACTACCCTGCAATCTGATTCAAAGAAAGGAAAACAATTTAAGAAAATCACTTATCATCCTGGAATACATAACAAATTTCAAGAAATTCAATATTACATTGGCACCTATAAATAAATTTAGCCTTGGTAACTTATTAATAACCAATAAGAAAATGAACACCCCAGATAGTAAAAAATCTGGAATTTATCAAATTGATTGTGCAGATTGCAATAAAGTATATATAGGAAAAACAAAAAGAAATTTGGACACTCGCACAAAGGAACACTTTAGAAATATTAAAAATGGTGAAATTGAAAAATCAGCTATTGCAGCACATAGTTTGTTGGAAGGTCATAGAATTGAAAAAGAAGCTAAACTTCTAAAACATTTGGAAAAACCTTTGGACTTGACAGTTTGGGAGAAAATATTTATACAGAAGAACAAATTTAAATCTATGAATTTCGACATTCCGGATGAACGTGACCTCATCTCGAAGTTCATCAAATCAATACCAGATGGCAACGATATCTCGAAGTTCGTCAAATCAACACCAGATGGCAACGTTATAGAGGGAGATTCCAACGAATATCCGGTAGTCATAATGACGGTTGAAAATGAATGACAAGATCATTTGAAAACTATAGTTACCGTGTTTGATAAAACATGAAATATGAGGTAAGATGTTAAAATGACTCATTAATTTATTAAGATTATACCATTTTAATTTCTCTTTGGTAAATTTTAATGTTGTAGATAAATAATAGAAAATATTGCCTAAATTGTGACTATGAACTAGTAATTATCATTATATTATTTTTCGTCTGATCATCTTACCTCAATATTAATGTTGATTTGTTCTTGAACATGTTTCAAAACAATCCAGACTCAAGTCTGGACAAGCTGACGATAAAACAGAATTGTTTTGAAACATGTTCAAGAACAAATCAACATTAATATTGAGGTAAGATGATCAGACCAAAAATAATATAATTAAAATAACCTCAAAATACCACTTCCTAAAATTAAATATTAGTAATTATCAGCTCATCTCTAGTTCCAAGGTTTGCAGGTTCAACCTGGCTAAAGTTCACAGATTTTTAAGAGTGTAAAAATCTTAATTATTTCCTTCAAAAGATAAAGTAAAGCCATTGGGTCCTGTGTCAATAGATTTATGACACATAAAGGAACCTCATTTCATTTGAAGAGTGTAAAAATCTTATTGATTTCCTTCAAAAGATAAGGTAAAGCCATTGGGTCCTGTGTCAATAGATTTATGACACATAAAGGAACCTCATTTCATTTGAAGAGAAGGCATTAAGAAAAAATATGGCCCAATATACAACAAGGGAGAATGACGTATAAGATATAACTCTGGGCTTATCACTTGTATAAGTCTCCTGATGTGATTACATTAATTAAAGTTTCAAGATTGTGATGGGCAGGGCACATACAGATAATGACTGAACATGAGGTACCCAAGAAAAGCACGGAATGTAAATCTGAAGCAAAAAGGAATGTGGGACTGCATTGGATGGATGGAGGGAATTTTGGAGGATAAAAAAATCTGAAATTTATCAAATTAATTGCAAAGAATGCAATAAAGTATATATAGGAAAAACAAAAAGGAATTTGGACACTCACAAAAAAAGAACACTTCAGAAATATAAAAAGTCACCACTTGAAATTGAAAAATCAGCAATAGCAGCACATAGTTTATTAGAGAATCATAAAATTCAAAAAGAACTAAACTTCTGAAACATCTATCTAAACCTTTAGAATTAACAGTTTGGGAAAAGATATACATTAAAAAAAAAACATACTAGAACTATGAATTTTGAGTTTCTGGATGAACGAAATTTGATCACAAATCAACACCAGATGAAGAGTTTCTTCCGATCAACATAACACCAGTCGCCAACAAAGTTCTGATGATGAAACAGTTATAGTCTCGAAATCGCAATCAACTTAGTAACATGAGGAGAGGTAAGAAAGATTTAATTTCACCAGATGGAAGTTTAGAAAATGACCGGCAAAATGAAGAATTGACAGTCGTAACAACAGCTGATGATATTGTTTATTTTTTATTATTTCACTCACCTCATACTTCATAATTCATAGCAGACCCTGGGTTTCTTCACATCTTTTGTGACATTCTCAATGCTGTGTCACGTTCACAACTGAAGTCCAACGGCTTTCTATCCTGCAGACTGACCTCTGCGCCATCTGGTGGCTGACCGAAGAATTTCCAAATCAGTCCTCTCTCCTTATAACCAGGTATTTCAAAATTCATAGTTGTATTTTCATTCTTGCATATGTAGATTTTTTCCCAAATTGTGAGTTCCTTCGGTTTTTCCAATTGTTTAAGTAATTTTGTTTTGGTTTCTATTCTAAACAAAATTACTTAAACAATTGGAAAAACCGAAGGAACTCACAATTTGGGAAAAAAATCTACATATGCAAGAATGAAAATACAACTATGAATTTTGAAATACCCGGTTATAAGGAGAGAGGACTGATTTGGAAATTCTTCGGTCGGCCACCAGATGGCACAGAGGTCAGTCTGCAGGATAGAAAGCCATTGGACTTCAGTTGTGAATGTGACACAGCATTGAGAATGTCACAAAAGATGTGAAGAAACCCAGGGTCTGCTATGAATTATGAAGTATGAGGTGAGTGAAATAATAAAAAATAAACAATATTAAAAAACCTCATAGTGTTATTTCCTATCTACATAACTTAACAGCTGATGATGTTTCCCAATACTGCTGTTCAAACATAGATGTATGAGGTAAGAATTCATTTGATTTTTATTAAGAAAACCTCATAAAGTAAAAATTCCCAACTTAATTATATGAATATTGAAAGATGTCAAATGAAACACAAATATTCATGAGGTAAGATGCAAAGATTTTCTTATTTATTAAGAAGAACCTTATATTGTTTCTTCCTATTGTAATATATTAATGTTTGATTATGTTTATCTGTAGGCGAAGTCTATGTAAAAATTGCCACTGTTTAAAGTTTTAGCTACTGTAGTGCAAATGACTGTAAATGTATGTTACAACTGGTAGTACATGGATCGATTATCTTCCCTTACATTTTCAACTACATCTCATATTGCCAAATGCTATGTTCGGCATCATTTTTTTTTTCCATCAAAAAAGTGTGTAAAGGTTTTATTAACCCATTGCCTATTAATAACGGGCTTCCAATATAAAACCGGACCGGCCTCACGGAGTTTCACCCAGCACGCAGTGCTGTCTCTTCCTCCCGCAATTCACCCTCCCTGCCACCCGTCCTTGAACTGTTTCTTACCTTATAGAAAATGCTGCAAATGTTGTCCTCCCGCTTGGGATCACCTTGGTTTAGACAATGAACACATGTACACTTGTAAGGTTTGAGTTTTAACAATTTTGTTGCTGTATGTGCAGAAGATACTGAAATCCCAACTTGTGCTAATTTCGGTAATGATTTTTGTGGCGAACGTTCCAAATTTTAGCCAATTTTGTCTAATTTTTCTTCAGTGAGAACCGTACTGAACCAGTGGTCTCAAATTTAGTCACAAGATCGTGGATTGTCGATCTGGAAGGAGGTAATTGTCCAGGGAAGTTCCGAATAAATTCCTCATGAACGCGACGAGTGGATTCGTATTTATAATAACATTTACACACATAAATGTGCTGCTCTAATGTCAGCTGACGTCTCATCTTGTCGAACGATAGTAAACTGACTAGTTCAAGGATGAGCGGCTGGCAGAGTGAAATGCGGACGAGGAGAGAGTGCTGCCTGACGGGTGAAACCCCGTGAGGCCGGTCCGGGTTTATATTGGAAGCCCGATATTTGCTCCATAGTTGCACCCATATTTACCATTTAATTTTAAGAAAATTAGCATAACCAAAAACAATGGCTTATAACTCGCGATCTATCGAGAGAAATCAAGTATGTTGTACACCATTGAATAGATCGTTCTCTCAGCTTTCCAACGATATATAACATGTAATGCCATCTAATGACAAAACTAAAGAAACACTAAGAGAAAGCTACAGCTGCTCAACTGTCTCACAGCCGTCTGTGTAAGAATGGGCTTCACTTGATCAGCCAGCTGGGAGCCGTCTGTGTAAGCCAATGGGTTAAGTTATATTTTGATAGATTTGTTTAATGAAAACATGGAACTTTATGAGGTGAGATGAAAAACACTTTACCGACTCAATTTATAAAAAGGGACATTCCTAATTAATAAATGGTTACATTTTTACGACTCACCTTATAATTGTAGATTTCTTGAAGACTATAGTTTTGATACGCTACATATCATTATGAATTCCATCTCATTATACTTGATAATGGTATGTAGCGTATTGAAACTATAGTCTTGAAGAAATTTACAAATATGAGGTGAGTCATAAAAATCTAACTATTGTTTAATTAAAATAAACCTCATGTGTCACTTCCTTTAAATATTAAAACAGATTAAGTTATGTAGATAGGAAATAACACTATGAGGTTTTTTAATATTGTTTATTTTTTATTTCACTCACCTCATACTTCATAACTCCTAGCATACCCAGGGTTTCATCACATCCTTTGTGACATTCTCAATGCTGTGTCACGTTCACAACTGACGTCCGGCTGCCTTCTATCCTGCAGACTGACCTCCGCGCCATCTGATGGCTGACCGACGAACTTCCAAATCAGTCCTCTCTCCTTACAACCGGGTATTTCAAAATTCATAGTTGTATTTTCATTCTTGCATACGTAAATTTTTTTCCCAAATTGTGAGTTCCTTATGTTTTTCCAATTGTTTAAGTAATTTTGTTTTGGTTTCTATTCTATGTTTTTCTGACCAGGCATGTGCAGCTATTACAGATTTTTCTGTTTCTCCATTTTTAACATTTCTGAGGTGTTCCTTTAATCTTGTATTTAGATTCCTTTTTGTTTTTCCTATGTATATCTTTTCACAATCTTTACAATTAATTTGATAAATTCCCGAAGGAACTCACAATTTGGGAAAACAATTGGAAAAACCGAAGGAACTCACAATTTGGGAAAAAATATACATATGCAAGAATGAAAATACAACTATGAATTTTGAAATACCCGGTTATAAGGAGAGAGGAACTGATTTGGAAGTTCGTCGGTCAGCCATCAGATGGTACGGAGGTCAGTCTGCAGGATAGAAGGCAGCCGGACGTCAGTTGTGAACGTGACACAGCATTGAGAATGTCACAAAGAATGTGATGAAACCCTGGGTATGCTAGGAGTTATGAAGTATGAGGTGAGTGAAATAAAAAATAAACAATATTAAAAAACCTCATAGTGTTATTTCCTATCTACATAACTTAATTCCTATTTTTATTTAACTTTTATAGGAATTAATCACTACGAGGTTTAAATTTTGGTAAAATTAAATGTTTCTTACCTCTCCTCATATAAATCTTCTAAGTAGATCGCAATTTCTAAACCATAACGGTCTCATCTTCAGTACTTTTTTGGAGACTGATGTTATTTTTATATATCAAATTTGGGAATTTTTAACATTATGAGGTTCAATTCATAAGAATTGAATGAATCGTGATTTCTTCTTACCTCATACTTTTTAAACATATGTTTAAGAAAAAATAGAAGTATGAGGTAAGAAGAAATCACAATTCATTTAATTCTTATGACTGATGTTATGTTGATCGGAAGAAACTCTTCTTCTCTCTGTTGGTGGACAGATGAACCTCTGGATCAGGCCAAAATGTGCGGGAATTTCAAAGTTCACAAGTTTTCCTTTGTTTTTCTGAATGTGGATCTTTTCCCAAACCGTGAGTTCCTTTTTGTTTGTCTATTTGTTTAATAAACAAACATTCAGAAAAACAAAGGAGAACTTATGAACTTTGAAATTCCCGCAAATTTTGACCTGATCCAGAGGTTCATCGGTCCACCAACAGAGAGAAGAAGAAGAGTTTCTTCCGATCGACATACATCAGTCGCCAAAAATGTACTGAAGATGAGACCGTTATGGTCTCGAAATCGCGATCTACTTAGAAGATTTATATGAGGAGAGGTAAGAAACATTTAATTTTACCATAGATATTCCTATTTTGCTAATCACATTGTATAATAGTAATTTGTCAGCTTTTTATTAAATTACAGTAAGTAGTCATTTGCACTACAATCTCCAACTTTTTAAAATTAGTATTGCTAATAAATAATAATAATAATAATAATAATAATGATTTAAATAAACTACTTAAGTACGATTACTTACGTGAATGTAGGTGTTTCGCCCTTGGTAAAGTTGAATGTAGGCTTCACATTGGGATTGAAAGTGTGGCCCGAACTTTGTGCAGATGCCTGTGTCTGACCAAAGTTGAAGTTTGGAGTTGAAGCAGCAAAGGTCTGACCTGGTGTACTAGCAGCTCCTGCAGACGCTTGGCCACTAGAGAAAGCAAACATGTTAGAGGTTGCTTGTGCACCACTTGCACCAAAATTGAAAGCAGGAGCATTGAAAGTTGCAGTGCTGTTAGCTCCACTGCTAGGATTGCTGCCTCCAAATGTTCCAGCTGAAGGAGCTGCAAAAATCGGAGCAGCTGCAGGCGTCTGTGCACTGATGCTTGATGAACCAAACAAAGATGGTGCAGCAGGACTTGGTGCTGATGCATTGGCTCCAAAACTGAAGTTAGGTGCTGGATTATTTGATGTAAATCCAAATGCTGAACTTGAGGCCGATGGTGTCCCAGTATTATTACTTGGAGTTCCAAATGAAAATGTGCCTTTAGAGATTAGATTTTGATCATTCTGGGCACCACCAAATGAGAATGGTGCTGCTGGTGCTCCAAGACTAGAAGTAGAATTGTTGGTACCAGAGCCAAATGTAAAAGGTGCTGGATTAGAAACTGACTTAGATGCTGACTTGTTTTGATCAGAGAATGTACTACTAAAATTTGGGCTAGCAATGCTACCAAAACTTGTAGATGTAGTTGTACTTGCTGTTGTAGCTGTATTTGATGCTCCAAAAGCTGGGATTGTATTTTTTGATGGCAAGTTAAAACTAGGTGTAGTTGCCACAGTGTTAAAACTTGGCAAAGATGGTGATATAATGCTAGAAGCAGCAGTAGATGTAGTGGGAATGGTTGTGGTAGTGGTTGTAGTTGTAGCAGGTTTCGATGTTCCAAATGCTGGAATAGTAGGAGAAACAAATGTTGTTGTTTGCGACTTACTCGTATTAGAAGATTCAGTATTATCAGCACTGAAAGGTTTAGACTGTGAACCAAAAGTGAATGTGGAAGAAGCAGTTGTAGTTTTCAATCCTGTACCAAATGAAAATGTCGCTGCAGAAGTAGTGGCAGGAGATTGCCCAAAAGTAAGAGTGGAAGAACTATTACCAAAAGCTATAGGAGACTTTGATGCAGATAGCGTAAAAGGGGTTGATACTGTAGACGATGTCGCTGCAGTACTAACAGTAGTGGTGCTGTTTGTAGCAGCAGTTACTGGTGCAATGTTTCCAAATATACTCGAACTAGTAGTACTAGTAGTAGCTGTACTACCAAAACTGAAAGGAGCTATTTTACCAGAATTTAAATTAAGGCCTGTAGATGGTGCACCAAAACTGAAACTAGGCTTTGCACCTTCAGTGGCTTTCGTTGCAGTATTAGGCTTTTCATTTGTTTTATTGGTAGTTTCTGAAGAAGGTGAGCCAAAAGAAAATGTAACTTTCTTTGTGGGTTGATCTTTCTTTTCAAGCTTCTCTTCATTACTCTTAACAGTAGTAGCATCTGGCTTAATCAGGCTTGACGTTCTCTCCTCTTGTTTCAGTTTTAATGTTTTTGAATTATCCAAAGTTTCACCTGTGTCAGAAGCACGGCGTTTTTTTGGTACTTCTTCGGTCTTCTTTATTTCATTTGGAGGAGTTGACTGAAATTTAGAAGATACTGGAGCACCAAACGAAAATCCAGGTTTTGAAAATGTAGCAGTATCAGCAGGTTTCACTGTACCACTTGAGACTGGTGATGACGTTGTGGTGCCAAAATTAAAATTAGGTGTTGTAACTGTTGATGTAGTATTCCCAGTATCTGATTTTGTAACATTAGTTGGTACTCCAAAGGTGAAATTTGATGCAGATGTTACCTTCGTCTCACCAAATTTAAAACCTTGTGTGCTAGTTGATTGAACAACAGATTCTTTTGCTGTATCACCGGCTTTATCTAATCCAAATTTGAATCCACTTGCCTCTGCAGGAATTACAAAATTGAATTTTGTTGTTGATGCTGTTTTTGTTTCTGTACCTGGTTTGGCTCTCTCACAAGCAATACACCTTAAAGAATCCCCTTTATTTTGCACCATACAATCAGGACATTCCCAAGAGCCTTCTGGTTTTTTGAATTTCTCTCCAAATCCAGAGTCGGTCGGGGGTTTAAGTGATGATGTAATAGGAGCTGTTAATGATTTGTTTGCTAATCCTGGCCTCTTAGTTTCACATGCTTGACACTGTGTAAGTGATTCAGGATTCATTACTAAGCAAGTATTACATTCCCAAGAACCACTCGGAGGTTTGAACTTGTTGCCAAAATCTGACAAAGTAGACGCTGGTTTTTCTTGTAATGGTGTCGATTCCTTTGACTGAGAACTCTGCACACTTTTGTTAGCAGAACATTTGCTACACAATTTAAGGTTATGTGCATTACTTGTGTGGCATAATTTACATATCCACATTTCCAAGTTAGATGAAGTCTTAGAAATTGGAGTCGAAACAGATGAACGGGGGGTTTCACAACAAACACACTTTGTTACATCACTCTTGTTACGAATCATACACGATGAACACTCCCACATCCCAGGGGCTGATTTAAATTTGTCCAAAGAGCTACCGCTACTAAAATCTTTGTCGCCAACAGAATTGGACATTTTCCCTAAGATATCCATCACACTACCACTTTTCAGTTCGTCAGCAACTTTAATTCCAAATACTTCACTGCCACTTTGACTGTTATTTTTATGTGAATTATTTTTACTTTCTCCTATTTCCGATGACACTAACTTATTGTCACTTCCAGATTTAAACTGCATTTCACTTAATTTCACAGGACTATTTGGAATGGAAGTACCAATACAATTAACTTTTTTGGTATTGTGATTTGAGGTGTCCTTGTTTCCTATACTCAAGGGTTTACTAAATGTAAAATTATCTACAGATTTGCATGTCCTTGCATTTTCAGTTACTGTTATGGGGGGAGCAAATTTAAAGGTACTGACAACTGGGGAGGTGCTAACGGGGGCTGGAGGAACTATGAAGTCAAATTTTGGAAGAGATGTAACTGGTAATGAAATGTTAGGTAAATTAACTTCTTCAACTCTTTCTTCTTCCAGTTCTTTTTCCTTGGATTTGATTTTTCCTCCATGTTTTCCTGATTTTTCATCGTCTTCAAACCTAACAAAAAAAATATAAATATTAAATTCAAACATAATCATTCATCTACATTAATTCAATAATAGTGGTATAGACACTCCATTAACAGACCATGAAAATCCCATTATGCAATGGATTTCGCCTGCAGCTGGATACACACAATGAAGAAACTGAAATATTAAAACGATTGGAAAGCCCAATAGAACTCACAATATGGGAAAGATATACATTCACAGAACCATGAATATGGAAGTTCTCAGCGAGCAAGATGATCTTTAAGTTCATTCAAACTCCACCAGGAGACACAAGAAAAGCTGTTATTAACAATTCACATCAAGCAGTCAGTTTAATGTTTAATATTAAATTTATCACTTCTCACTAAATGACAAATTACATTTGAAGAGAAAAATATACAATTAATACATTGAGTCAGAGTTTTGGCTGAGGATGAAAGTAACGGCCTTTAAACCAGACATGTGAAAACACAGAGTTTTAAGAGACGAGATGAAAAAATATTTATCTAACCCAATTTATTAATTTGTTAATTACCTCACAGTGTTACTTCCAATTGCAATTTTGATTAAAAAGAAAAATATACACCTAAATCGGGATTTGAACCCAATGTCTATGGTTCTACACACCAGTGCTCTTACCATCTGAGCTTTTTATAGTTGAAGATGCAAATAATGTTGAAAATATATTTCATGAGGTGACATTTATCCTCCTGCATCTCAAAAAAAAAAAAATTTAACAAGATATATACTCAGTTTTGTGCTTTACGAGTTTCTAGGAAGACAATATTATTTTTTTTTTTGGAGAGTTCAAAATATTTTAGGGGGTTCTCATTGAGATTTTATCAACTATAATTGTATTTTCACTTTTAATGGTTCACTTGGGTCAAAATAATATAAATTTTCAAGAAACAAAAAAAAAATATTTTTTTAGGGGTGCATTTAACAAGGGCTTTATGCAAGGTATCATATATGATACCTTCGTCATAACCAAGTTTTTGTCCTTTAATTGATGCGGCCATCTAAATTCTGCAGTCAGAGAAAAAAAAAGAAGAGAGAGTTTGAAGCTCTAGAGGTAACGAATATGATACCATCGGTCACAGTGAGTTGGGAGTTATTCCTGGAGAAAAAAAAAAATGTCTGAGGTATCATATACAATACCAAAGGATGCAGGAGGATAAAATTCATTTTTTTTGGAGGTCAGTCTGCAGGAGAGGAGACCATTGGATGTCATTTGTGAACGTGAACAACATTGAGAATGTCACAAATACAGTGACAAAATCTAGATCTGCGAGGGAGTTGAAGAAGTATGAGGTGAGTCAAGAAACAACTCAACAAAATTAAAATAAACCTCATAGTGTTATTTCCTACCTACATAACTTAGTCCAATTCAAATTTGTAATCTATTGATATTTACCATGATTTTTTTAAATAAGAGTTATTTATACATATACTGAAAATAAAGTAGGCTCTTATTCACAAAGAAATCATGCAACAATTCAATATAAATGTCACAAGAAAAAATCTACTTTATATTTCCAAAATGTAAGATGCACCTTTCACCGAATTATTCGCTCCTCAAAATTGGTGTGCCTGTTACATTCGTATATATATATATATATATATATATATATATATATATATATATATATGATAAAATTTTAGGTTATAGAAAGGGAACATATCACATATACCAGTAACTCCAACAATAACTCTTGGTAGAGACTCTAAAAACCAGTACCGCTAACAGAAGCCAGAACATTAAATTTATGATATACCAAAAATTAAGTGGAAAAATCAGCAGTACCCGTTCATGCATGATCAAAAAAATATCTAATTTGAAAGAATGGCTAGTTTAAAAAAACAAATAGAAAAACCAAAAGAGCTCACGGTTTGGGAAAAAAAATCCATATAAAAAAAAGCAAAAAAGAAAAATTAATGAATTTTGGAATTTGATTTGGAGGTTTATCGGTCTACCAACAGATGGAGTAAGAGACAGTGCTCCAAGGTGACAGAACATCAGCCTGAAACTACTATTAATGAAACCATCTAGGTTTTGAAACGGGTCCAATTAGAAGATGGGATATGTGGTGATGCAAACAGAATTTATTTTAAATTTTATGATATACAGTACATATTTTCGTGATCTGATTGTAATTTTTTGTTTTCTGTTGTATATCCCTGATTCTGAGTTCACTTTGTATTAGATTTTTTTTATTTCAGTACTTCTTAAATTTAGGGTGGGCCTTATATATATGTGTGCCTTACATTCAGACATATATACAGTATGTAGGAAATAGAATAAATATTTAATTTTAGGAAGTTATATTTTGAGGTTATTTTAATTATATTATTTTTGGTCTGGACATCTTACCTCAATATTAATGTTGATTTGTTCTTGAACATGTTTCAAAACAATTCTGTTTTATCTTCAGCTTTCCCAGACTGGTTTTATTTATGTTGCATTATGTTGCACCACCTGGATGTCGATGTCAGCTCCATCCTGTGGTTGGCCAAAGAACCTCCAAACAAGGTCACCCTCCATCGGAATATCAAAATTCATAACTCTGTTTCTGTTCTTCTGAATATAAATTTTTTCCCAAATAGTCAGCTCGTTTGTATTTTCTAACTGTTTTAATAATTTAGTGTCTGAATTTATATTATGTTTTTCAGACCAAACATGAGCAGCAACTGCAGATTTTTCAATTTCTCCATTTTTAATATTTCTTATGTGTTCTTTGGTTCTAATTTTTAGGTTTCTTTTTGTTTTCCCTATATATATCTTTTCACAACCCATGCATTCAATTTGATATATTCCTGACTTTTTATTTTTATCAGTTTTTTTTCATTTTTGTTGGTTTTTATTAGTTTATTTAAACTGTAGTTATTTTTTGGTGCTAATTTAATATTAAACTTCTCAAATATATTTTGAAATTTATTATGTACCCAGGGGTGATATGTGAATTTCCTATATTTTTTCATAGGTGGTTCTTCTTTTTCAAGATTACTTCTGTTTATCATTTTTTGTTTTTTATACTTTTCTATCCTTTTATGTACCATTTTTTCATCAAACCCATTTTCTCTTGCTACTTTGATTATGTGTTTTTTCTCATGTTTGAAATCTTCTTCGTTTAAGGGTAAGTTTACCAATCTATGAGTTAAACTATTAAATGCTGCTAATTTATGTCCAATTGGATTGAACCCTGTTGATTTTATAAAATTTTCCGTATGAGTTTCTTTCCTATGAATCCTGAATTCATTTTTTCTTTTTTCTTCGTTTCTGACCAATTTAAGATCCAAAAAAGGTATTTGTTTATTGTCTTCTATTTCTTTGGTGAATTTAATGTTTGTACTCTGTAAATTTAATAGTTTTAGGGAATCTTCTACATGTTTTTCTTTAACAATACAAATTATATCATCAACATATCTACTCCAAAATTTAAACATTGTGGGATGTGCTTTAGTGATTTTACATTCAAATCGCTCATAAATAAATTTGCCAGAAAAGGCGATAATGGGTTTCCCATTGAGAGCCCTGATTTTTGTCTATAAGAAACTCCCATTGAATGTAAAAAACATTTGATCAATGCATAACGCAGTTAATTTCAAATAATCTTCTTTGATCTCTCTGTCTATGTTGTTTTTTCTTAACCAATTGTTCAATATCTCCAAAGTTTTTTGTTTCGGTACATTTGTGAATAGTGAAACTACATCAAACGAAACCAACCTATCTGTGGGTTCAATTTCCACTTTTTCTAATTTCTTAACTAATTCCAATGAATTTTCAATCTGCAGACTTTCAAAATTATTAATTCTTTTAAATTGATTATTCAGCCATTTCGAAATTTTGTAGGTTGGTGATCCAATATTGTTAATTATTGGCCTCATTTTGTTTCCCGGTTTTTAATATTGAGGTAAGATGTCCAGACCAAAAATAATATAATATAGAAACTTGTTCGAGAACAAATCAACATTAAATTAAGGTAAGATATCTCTAGACTAAAAAAAAATTGTATTATGAGGCTTTTAAATTGATAAAATTAAAATGAGTCGTTATTTATCTCACCTCAAACACTCCATTATTCACAGCACAGGACAGCAGTTTCTGGAAGTTCCTATCTTCAGCCCTCTTAACGACTGTTGAATTTACATCTTCACCATAATCTTCTAAACTGTCATCTAGAGTTGATTTGATGAATCTTGAGATCATATCTTGTTCAAATCTACATTAAATCAACACTAGATGGCAGAAGATGTTAATTACATGATTTTTACCTGGTAAGTCAGTCGTCCTCAACTAAATTATTAAACTTCAAGTTATTCTAATATGGAGGCCTTTCGAAAACAATGTTTCATCTGCATTTTAACTGGAACTGATGGTGTTATATAGGTTGTACTACTCAACGAGAACATAATTGCAGACATAAATCCGTTATACAACCTATATAACACCATCAGTTCCAGTTAAAACGCAGAAGATTAAACACTGTTTTCGAAAGACCTCCATATTAGAATAACTTGAAGAAGTTTAATAATTTAGTTGAGGACAACTGACTTACCAGGTAAAAATTATATAATTAACATCTTATTACATAACCTCAACGGTGCTTAATGCGAAGTTCAAAAGACTAGATGGCAGTTTAGATGATGATTGTGAAGATGTAAATTCACATTCGCAAAGATGGCTAGAGATAAGAACAACTGTTCCTGAAATTGTGGTTCTATGCTGTGAAGAACACACAGTATTTGGAAATACAACAGGAAGTTACACTATGAGGTTATTCTCAATATTTAATCATTAAGTTTAGTCTGTTTATTCTTACCTCACATGGTTGTTTCTGTTGGACATATGTTTCAAGGCACATCTGTACTAGCTGAGGATGGGCTAACATGCCTTGAAACATATTTCCTACAGAAACAACCATATGAGGTAAGAATATACAGACCAAACTTAATGATTAAATATTAACACAGAGTTTATGAGGTGAGATGAATAATGACTGATTTGAATGTTATTAATTCTTGATTCTATTTGACTCATGATTATTCATAGCTGTATCTCATAAAAACGTGAAATTTGCTTGCAGGGCACACACATACCTGGTTTTAGTTAAGATCCTATGGAAAACGTGAGGACGATAGACAAAGGAATATAATAAATAATAGGACTATTCAAAAAAATTAAATTGACTAATTATGTTGGTTGATGATGAGGGCTTGGAAGTTGAGGACCTATAAAAATGCCTATAGAAGTCCTTCGAAAAGCCACAAAGGTATCCTAAAAACTGGCAAAATTGATGTAAAAGGCAATTTAAATTAAATTATTATTTTAATTTCAACTGCATTTTTAATGAATATAATAATATAATGTTTTTATTATTAATTTAATACATCTCACATAAGGACAAATTACATTTGAAGACAATATATTTATCTCTTCAAATACAATAAAATAATGTTTAAAAAGTACAAAATTGATGACTGAAATGCTTCTTATTTCACACTTTATATGTATATATATCCATCCATAGTAATTCTGCCCGAGTGCAGGTCTTTCACTGAAATCATAGCATTTTTATGCTATGCTTTGCAGCTTTACTAGGGAATTGTAGATGTGGTAGCTTCCCATTGCTTTCCACACCGGTGAAGGGTGATGATGATGGACGGATAATTTTCGGGGACCGTTGGGCCCAAAGCTTCCTGACATGTCTTACAGGTGAGGAAAGACCCCGAAAAAACCTCACCCAGGAGCCTGTCCCGACCGGGAATCGAACCCGGGCCTGTTGAGTGACAAGGCAGCACGCTACCTCGAGATCACAGCAGTGGAATGTATATATATATATATTTGCGTCTAGATCGTAACTCGTCTCGGTAGCTCAGTTGGTAGAGCACTTGGCCCGGAAAGCCAAGGGTCCCGGGTTCGAGTCTCGGCCTAGGCGAAAATTTTTCTCTTCAAATATAATTTATCCTTCAATGAGAAGTGTTAAATTAATAATGAAATCGTCAATAGAAGCCCTACTGGCTATAAAGTAGTGTTAAATTCCCAATAAATGTCTTCTTAACTAAGAAGCCGCCATTTGGAAAGATAGAAGCTATGGTTTCAAGCATTTGGCACGAGGGAATTACAACATACATAAGAGAAAAATTTGCGTCTAGATCGTAACTCGCCTCGGTAGCTCAGTTGGTAGAGCACTTGGCCCGGAAAGCCAAGGGTCCCGGGTTCGAGTCCCGGTCTAGGCGAAAATTTTTCTCTTCAAATATAATTTATCCTTCAATGAGAAGTGTTAAATTAATAATGAAATCGTCAAGGAATTCTGTGTTCGTTAAAAAAGTTTCTTGGAGAAACTAGAATGAACAATTTTTTCCCACCTACAATGAATTCAGAGAATCTGCTATGGATAATATGGAGAAATAATTTGACGTTTAAATTAGCACAACTATAAACATAATTAGGCTAAACAAATGGTATAAATATAGTCGAAAGAAGGTAAAGTTGTAAAAAACCCAATAAGCCAAAAAAATTCGTAAAAGGAAAGAAAGGACAAATAAAACCCACCATTTTCTGGCCTACAATGACAAAAAATGTATATATATATATATATATATATATATATATATTATGTTGGGCCTTGTCATTAAACATGAAATAAAAATAGAAGGATTTTTCAACTTCCATGTCTTAGTAACGACCTTCAAAAGTAGTCCAGATAAGAGAGTCAAATATGAACTGAGGTGTAAAGAACAGATTCAATTCCTTTGCTAAAACACTTCATAGTGTGACTTCCTACCAATTTTGTGTTTATAATAGGACTCTTATGTTATCATAAAATGAAAATTTATATTCTATGTTATGGATTGAGACCAACTTAAAGAGTCTTTTTCCCAGGCCTTTAAGCTTGGAAGTTCTTCTGAGTGGAGCATCACTGATTTAGATGTTGTAATAATAGTACAATTTCTCTCCAACAGATGCTACCTTTCGAGCCTAGAAGCTCTTCCTTTATTAATGAGTTTTTCGAGCCAGGTTCGAAGCCTGAGAAGGGTTTTGACAGTCCTATATAGTTTGACTCATTCTAATTTATAAAATAAATGTTGATGTAACATATTCGAACATTATTATTATTATTTAGGTAACATTTTTTATCACTCACCTCATATTGATAAAAAATTCTACCTAAATGAATATACCTCATAGTGTGAACTCCTAAAATAATAATAATAATAATAATAATAATTATTATTATTATTATTATAAGACAATGAGTGGACACAATGAACAAGAAATAACAATAGATTTATTGCAATAAAAATACAAATATGAGGTGAGTCAAAACAGCCTAGTTCATAATAATTAGATTTATCGACATTACAATAATTCTACTATTTAATATTCTAATATTTAACAAATTCAATATAAGTCAGCATTGATTAACAAATTTAGTCTGGGTGATCTAATAACTAATAAAAAGGTTAATGTCCCAGATAGTAAGAGATCTGGAATTTATCAAATTAGAGAAAGTATAAATAGGGAAAAGTAAAAAATACACTTTAGATTTATCAAAAATGGTAAAATTGAAAAATCAGCAATTGCAGCTCATAGATTGCTACAGAATCACATAATTGGAAAAGAAATATATTCAGCAGAATCATGAATTTTGAAGTTCCCGGCGAGCAAAATTTAATCTTAAAGTTCATAAAATCAGGATCAGATGGCAGTTTGGAAGATGGTGGTAACGGCAAAATTTCAACAGTTGGAGTTTGATGATGAAGGAAAAGGCGTTTGAAACCTGTGAAAACATGGAACTTTATGAGGTGGGTTGAAAAAGTATTTTATCCAACTCAATTTATAAATAATTCTAATGTTTTCAATGTTATTTGAATTAACATTTTCCAATCCTGGATAGAATCTAATTTAAGAAAGAAAAATTAATGTTTGAACTGGGATTTAGTTCTACGTACTAGAGTGCTGCCCATTACACCATTCAAATGACAATACAAACATTAACATTTCTTTGAACTTGTACAATTCTCGTTTGTCCGAAGGCTAATAGCTGTTGTTGGCGTGATGGCAGCGACGGCTATTATCCTTCGGACGAACGAGAATTGTATAAGTTGAAAGAAATGTTAATGTTTGTATCGTCATTTGAATGGTGTAATGGGCAGCATACTAATACATAGAACTAGAGGTCCAGGGTTCAAATATTAATGTTTTCTTTCCTAAATTAATTCTAATGTTAAGTTCCTGGGAAACTCCTGAACATTTTGCAAAAAGCCCCATCACAATCGGATGAACGGTATGGCAGCGCATCAAATTTCCATATACTAACTCAGTTCATTTGCCTAAAATATTTATGAATTATATTACAGGAAAATGCCAGTTTTAAAAATAAATTGAATTAGAAAATTATTAGGATAATATTAAACCCATCAACATTTTTATTAATTCCTTCATGAAATTTCATTTAGCACCACGTTTCCTCTCCTCATATCCAGACTTCTAAGTAGACACGCTATCAAATCCTTGCCAGATTCATCTTCAGTACCCTTTCTTTGACTGACATAATGTTGATCTGATCTGATTGACATAACATCAGTCAAAGAGAGGGCACTGAAGATGAATCCGCTAAGGATTTGAAACTGCAGTCTACTTAGAAGTCTGGATATGAGGAGAGGTATGAAACATTAAATTTAATCTTAGGCCGGTATTCAGAAACCAGTCTTTATGCAAAGAGTGATTCTTTCCCCCCCTCTATGTCATAGAGAAGGGGGAAGAGTTGCTCTTTGTGTAAAGATTGGTTTCTGAATTCCGGCCTTAAATTACTAATTATCTTCCATAGAATAGTCCACAAATTGTGGTCATATGGTAATATTGTTGTCCCATACGTAATGGGCAGAGATTTGATCCCTGGTCAGGAGAGGTTTCCTGTATTTTTGTGGATTTTTTCTTTATATAGGGAAACGTTAAGACCCCATAGTCCCCAAACACCTTTGGCCATCATAATCATGCTACTATATTTGTCTTATTTATTGTGAATGTGTGAGTGAATGGTGAGAACAAAATATAACGGTACTTGAGATCACAATAAGGATGAAGGCTAAAACACATTCTTCTACTATTCATAAATGTTAACAAAAGATTACCCTTTCAAGGGATGTACAGAATATAGCGAAATATGTAATATTCAGATTTAAGCGAGTGTACCTCGTCTTATGAGGCGAATGGGTTAATTAAAAGTGGCTAACCAAAATAAAATATTAAATCAATTATTTTTAATTATTATGAGTTGATTTTTTCTTGGCTCTCCACATATTTAAGTTTTTCTTGCAGACCCTGGTTTCGACATTTTCAATGTTATCTAACTCTATTATTTTTCTTTCTTTCTTGATAGTTTTATATATATCTTTTAGGTTATTTTATCTGTTCCATGCTATTGGGGCTTACAATGGCACAATCTATCAGGACAGGATGTTTGACCTTTGAAATATGTACATACTCTTTCAACACTTCAACACACAAGAACATGTAGGGCCTCCCAGGAATGAGGGACAAACTCAATGCTGGCCATCCCAAGGCAGCATGAGCTATATGGTCTTTATGGGAAATCAGATATATAATAAGAAGAGTTAAATCTCGTAGACGGTAATGAACAAGACATGTGGCACAAATGGAAAATGAAAGAGGAGCATGAAAGCTTGTAGGAAAGCCAGAGGGAAAGCGCCCAGTAGAACAGGCCTAGATTGAGGTGGGAAAATAACATTAACCACGATTTGAGGGAAGTAGATTATAGGGGATGATTGGAAAATATTAGCTCAGGATTGGGATGTATAGAGAGCTTAAGTATGCACAGCCATGAACCTACTGGTTAGATAGTGCCATGAGTTACAGTGTTCCAATGTCACCCACTGCACTTTTCATGCCTTGGATTTGATTAGAGAATATCTTAAGAAATCAAATTCACAATTATCAGTGATTCACTCAAATTGAATTAATTTTTAAAATGAAGACTTATAGTTAATTGTAAATTATTACATGCTGAAACATACCTCATCCTGTATTCACGACTTGGTGTGCTAGGACACACTGCAGGTGAGTTAATAGAAGAGGAGGCTGCTATCAGCCGAGCAGATTCCATTGTATCCTGTAGTTTTTCACGGTGTTTCATTTTCAGTAAGTCTGGAACCGTGGGAACAAGAAGTGGTTTTGCCGAATTTGGTGTTCGAGGCAACTGGCCTGGTCTCAGACTAGGGCTTGTTACTGAAAATACATTAAACACATTAAGATACCATACGTCAGCTGTGGTCTGGAAATAGCATGCTGTCTTGTCACGTAGTGGACCCGGGTTCAATTCGCGGGCAGGACACCAAAAAAATTAATGCAAATCCCCCTCTTCTATATTCTACATTAAACCCAGAAACCAACTCCGACTCCCCTTCAGCAAAATCAAAGGGAGTTCGGTTGGTTTCAGCTAAACAAGAAGTAAATCACACTAAAGATAGTGGTAAAGTTAAAAAAATAAATCATAGATAATCCTGGGTAAGATTTTTTCTGGGGTCTTTCCTCATCTGTAAGACAAATGTCAGGTAGCTTTAAGGCCCAAAAGGTCTCCGAACATCATCTTGCATAATTACCATCTTTCACCAGTGTGGAAAGCAACGGGAAGCTATCACACCTATAATTTCCCAGTAAAGCTGCAAAGTATAGCATGAAAATGCTATGATTGCAGTGAAAGATCTACCCTAGGGTAGAACACTAAAAAAATATATGTACTATTGTTATATGACAAGTATCTAAATTAAGTATTTTGAAAGAAAAAAATCTTCCAATATTTATTCCAGGAGACAGTATTCGATAAAAGAAAAAGAAGTTTCTATAACCACCATTCCTTAACTTAATATCTTGTGAGTTATAATCTTTTTTTGTAAGATTAGTATTAAATTTTTCTCTTCAAATATAATTTATCCTTCTATGAGAAGTGTTAAATTAATAATAAAATCGTCAATAGAAGCCCTACTGGCTATAAAGTAGTGTTAAATTCCCAATAAATGTCTTCTTAACTAAGAAGCCGCCATTTGCAAAGATAGAAGCTATGGTTTCAAGCATTTGGCGCGAGGGAATTACAACGTACATAAGAGAAAAATTTGCGTCTAGATCGTAACTCGCCTCGATAGCTCAGTTGGTAGAGCACTTGGCCCGGAAAGCCAAGGGTCCCGGGTTCGAGTCCCGGTAGGCGAAAATTTTTCTCTTCAAATATAAGATTAGTATGTCTATTACCACAAACACTTTGGCAAGAAACAAAACAGAAAAATTGTATGTAGCATATCTTATTTGTAACTGTATCAAGAATACTCAATGGATACTGCAGGATTCTGTTTTATGCGATGATAAACAGGGGATTATGATAAATAAGTTGAATCTATATTTTATCTTACCTCATATTGGTAGTTTTTTTAATGTTACTTCCTATTGTATTTACATAAGAGATTATGACTCGGAAAGTGTTAAATTGAGGACTCAAGCTTATAGGATCTTTTGTTTGTTTTCTTACACACTATCTTCTCTGTAAATATTGGAACCTTTTCAGAACACCCTGTAGGCAAAAAATCCACTATATGGAACAAATTGCTTTTAGCAACATCTTTAGACCATTCTGAAGTATTAATTTAAATTTTAACATTCACAATGATGCACAGTCCACCGCTGTGGTCTCGAAGTAGCATGCTGCCTTGTCACACAGCGGGCCCGAGTTCAATCCCCGGTCAGGACAAGCTTCCTGGGTAAGATTTCTTTTGGGTTTTTTCCTCACCTGTAAGACAAATGTCAGGAAGCTTAGGGCCCAACAGTCCCGGAAAATCATCCGGCCATCATCATCACCATCCTTCACCAGTGTGGAAAGCAACGGGAAACTACCATACCTATGATTGCAGTGAAAGACTTGCCCTCGGGCAGAATTACTATGGACAGATGGAATGATGGACAATTATTATTCTGGAATAAATTTTCAAAATAATAACAATTGTCCATCTTTGCAAATGTTAAAATTTAAATTAATACACTGAAATATAAATGTTGTTTTATAGCCTCTGTAGCTTTGGGAAGCACACCGATGTTGTAATCCATTTTTGCATGATCCAGGAAACACCACGTGGAGGTGGATTTCTTTGTTCCCACTAAAGAAGATAACGGTTGTTGTAAAAGGTAAAGTGATCCCACTACAGGTCATAGGAGACCTTTGGGGTAGTAGGAGGTTAAGTCTCCCACTTTTTCTAGACAATGGCACTTGATGTCAGTCGGGTTGTCAGTCCTACATGACGGCTGCCTTTACCTCCAGAACAAGCATTTGGTACTCAATTCCGTTAGAGGCTAAGTCGACCCCAGTGCCACCTGAAGGTTTAGGTCAGTTTAAAAATTCTGATCCCACCAGGACTCGAACCCTCAACCTTCTGGTTTATAGCACAGTGCCTTAACCATTACACTATGGTGTGCCCCTACGGTTGTACTTAATGAAAAGTTTCCATGTTGTTTATATTCTATATATATATATATATATATATATAGAGAGAGAGAGAGAGAGCTTCGATAAGCCAATTATGGTAAGAAATGTAATTTATTACAATGATAGCAAGTAAATGTTTTGAAATATCCATAAAATAATTTGTAAATGCACCAGTGATGAGTTATAATATAGACACACAATGTATTAACAACGATACTGCCCAATTAATATTTATAATTTTTTGGAACATTAAAATCCTTATATCATCACAGATAGAAGAATATGTGGCTTATCACATTATTACCCCAAGCCCTTCATATATATATATATATATATATATATATATATATATATCAATGGTGGGCAATGAAAACCTCGAAACTCTATTTTGGTAATTTTACAAGAGAAACAAATAACTATCCTTCAGGGGTCCTCATCTAGGGGATATGTGGATGGCGACCACAAGGTGCCCAAGCTGAGCAAAACATTTCTTCCACTTACTTGTGTTTTGCACTTTTTTAACTTTACTATCTAACCTCTCTTGGTTAACTCTTGTTTTTTTCGACTCTGATGCTATTAGGGCATCCGAGGGCTAGGGAGTCTTTCCTTTCTTCTTTCCTTTATTTTCTTTTCTTCTCCAGAAAAGCCTGACCAGAGGCTATAAGATGGCAGCCCCATCACTGGTCTTGCCTTCCTTTGGCCAGCAACCAATCGAAGGGACTATTATTATGCTTTCAAGTCTTATACGAGAATTTCCCGGAAGGATCAAAACGCTGGAGGGAAAATTTTCTATAGGATCGTAACAGGCCTTGGCCTAATACTTGGAAGGAAGAAGAAGAACAACAACAAATAGCTATATTTAAATTAATATTGGGAAGTAAACATTATGAGGTTATATCATTAATAGTGAGTGGAGAACATATTTTAAAACAAATAACTGTTTAAATAATTATTATAATTGATAAGCAATAGTTCCCACATATTTTACTATAGAATACAAATCAAGTTACTAATAAATTTGAAGTCAGTGTTCTCAACAGGTTATGCATCACACATTTCTGTGCTGATTACTGGAGTTATGTGGTTTTCAATGACTGATGGAGTTACAAGGTTTTCATTACTAATAAAATTCATATCAAATTCCGTTGAGGTGAATAGTCATAAGATAAAAGTTGAAAATAAAATGTACCTTTTGGCAGGTGCCGTCGTCCTCAACTTGTTAAAATGGTGTATATAAAATTAACAAGTTGAGGACGACGGCACCTGCCAAAAGGTACATTTTATTTTTAACTTTTATCTTATGAGGCTTTCATTGCCTACCGTCGATATATATCTCCATCCTTCCCTTGAAGAGAACTTATATTAAAGACATCGATTTTACAGTTACTAAGACAGTGATACATAAATTGTGTGTATATATAACGGGCTTCCAATATAAACCCGGACCGGCCTCACGGGGTTCCACCCTTCAAGCAGCGCTCTCTCTTCGTCCGCATTTCACTCTGCCAGCCGCTCGTCCTTGAACTAGTCAGTTTACTATCGTTCGACAAGATGAGACGTCAGCTGACATTAGAGCAGCGCATTTATGTGTGTAAATGTTATTATAAATACGAATCAGCTCGTCGCGTTCGCAAGGAATTTATTCGGAACTTCCCTGGACAATTACCTCCTTCCAGATCGACAATCCACGATCTTGTGACTAAATTTGAGACCACTGGTTCAGTACAAAATAAGAAACACACGCAAAGGCATACGGTTCTCACCGAAGAAAAATTAGACAAAATTGGCGAAAATCTGGAACGTTCACCACAAAAATCATTACCGAAATTAGCACAACAAGTTGGGATTTCAGTATCTATAAGGTAAGAAACAGTTCAAGGATGGGTGGCAGGCAGGGTGAATTGCGGGAGGAAGAGACAGCACTGCGTGCCGGGTGAAACTCCGTGAGGCCAGTCCGGTTTTATATTGGAAGCCCTTTATATATATATATATATATATATAAAAATTGTGCCTTTCTTCAAAATTGATGTACAAAACTACCATTAATACTTCCACCAAACAAAAAACAAAAATATTTATGTTATTTATAAAATCTTCTATAAATTTGATATATTTCATATAGTTGCTAAGGTAAACAAACAAGTTTTAAAATTCTATATTTTTAGCCTTTTGAGCTACAATTCACTAATAAAATATAATATTATTATGTATAATAATCTATAAACTTTTCATTAGAACTTGTATATCAAAATTTATCACAATACTTACATAAATATATATTAAATGGCTATAAAATATGCAGCACTTAGAATTGGATATTTTCTTATATCAACAATGTCAACAACTTCTAAAAACAAGAATGAGACAGAAACAACAGAAATAGCCAAAGTCACATGATGTAACATCAAATTCAAAATGTACAGAATTTATAGCCCTCCAAACAATAACTTAAACCTTGATACCTAAATATCGACAAACACAATTATTCTAGGAGACTTAAATGGTTATTCCCCAAGATGGTGATACAAACTCAGAAACATAATGGGCAAAAAAATAGAATAATTCGTAGATTCCAATCCCTTAGAACTGAAATACCACAAAGATGACCTAAAAACATACCCTATACTAAGATTATATTAAAATAATTAAATGAATCGTGATTTTTTCTTACCTCATACATTTATGTTTCTTTAAACACAGCACTGCAGTATCGGCGACACTTTGTCGTCATCGTCAGCTGTTTTCACGACTGTCAATTTTTTCTCCTTTTTGCCGGTAATTATCTAGATGGCCTAGATAATTACCGGCAAAAAGGAGAAAAAATTGACAGTCGTGAAAACAGCTGACGATGACGACAAAGTGTCGCCGATACTGCAGTGCTTTGTTTAAAGAAACATAGATGTATGAGGTAAGAAAAAATCACGATTCATTTAATTATTATTAATTGAACCTCATAATGTTAAAAATTCCCAAATTTAATATACAAATTATATTAAAATACTTCATACCTCACCTCATATCCAAGTTTTCTAATTATACTGCAGTTTCAAAGCCTTGGCAGCTTCATCTTCATTAATATCTCGTCGACTGATGTTATGTCTATCAGAAGAAATACTTCTTCTTCCCTCTGTTGGTGAACCAATAAACTTCCTGATCTAATCATAATCCGTGGAAATTTTGAAGTTCATAAGTTTTTCTTTCTTGTTTTTTTTTATATGGATTTTTTTCCCAAACCGTGAGATATTACAGAAGATGAAGCTGCCAAGGCTTTGAAAGTGCAGTATAATTAGAAGACTGGATATGAATCTTGAATTAAAACTTATGGTAATTTTTTTCCTATAAAAGATGAATACCTACACTATATTACTTTTAAGCAGTAAAGCTACAACTCTCAATAAAATACTTCAAATAGAAGTCGTCAGATGGTGTTGTTGGTAGCAATGGCTACCGGGCTTCTGATGAAAGAGAACTGTATATCCATCAATCCATAGTAATTCTGCCCGAGGGCAGGTCTTTCACTGCAATAATAGCATTTTCATGCTATGCTTTGCAGCTTTACTAGGGAATTATAGGTGGTAGCTTCCCATTGCTTTCCACATCGGTGAAGGATGATGATAATGATGATGGTGATGGCCGGATGATTTTCGGAGACTGTTGGGTCCTAAGCTTCCTGACATTTGTCTTACAGGTGAGGAAAACCCCCGAAAAAAAAAACCTCACCCAGGAGACTGTCCTGACCGGGAATCAAACCTGGGCCCGCTGCGTGACAATTGTATAAGTGGAAAGAATTGTTGGAAGTTCATATCAGAGATAGATTGTGTATTCAGTATCATACTGATACAGAGAGTCAGAAATTTGGGGATTGAGCATTAATTTTTCTTCCTAAAATAAAACTATGTCCAATTCTGGAAAGTGTTAATATAAAATATAACATCAAAACTCACCTGTTTCATTTGGACGTTTACGTTTGCTACCAAGTGGAGTTGTAGGTTGCGTTGGAATACGTTTTGCATCAAGCACAGGAGTTGAGAATTGTTCCAAAGCCTCTAATATACGTCTGGCTGTTGTGCTCATAGTACTTAATGAATCTCCTTCACAATTTGCAGGTTTCACCTGTACACCACATCGCTTTACTCCTGCCACCTGTCATAAGGTATAAAATACTTTAACATATTTCAATTTCAATCATTACAGCGAGTGTAACAAACTGGCAATGTTCGTTGATTTCCAAGGAGCATATGACTCTATTTGGAGATATAAATTATTAGAAAAAAAAGAAAAAAAATGCAGACTTTAGGCATTCAAGGGAATATGCTACTCTGGATCAGCAATTTTCTCATCCAACGGTTCATCGCTACAAAGTATAATAATCACCTCTCTAAATACCAACAAACACATCGAGGTTTACCACAGGGTTCTGTACTCAGTACCATTCTCTTCAATATCTACATTAATGATCTACCTAAGCATATAGAAAAGCTCGAAACGAAAACCCTACTTTTTGCTGATGATGTTGTAATATGGGTTTCCAAACCGAAAAACCAAAGTCAACAATTAATAACCATAGCCCAACAATCACTAATACAGTTAGAGAATTGGACACTCCCAGAACTTAATGAAGATAAATATACAGAAAACAAATTATCAACTATTTACATTAAGAAAGAAACCACTACCCATCACTCTGAAATTGGAGGGTGAATTATTAACTCAAACACATGAAGCAAAATATTTAGGAATAACTCTGGACACAAAATTAACATGGAAGAAACACATGGAGAATATATGTACAAAGATAGAAACAAGGTTACCATTATTAAAACGATTAGCAGGGAAAAAGTGGGGTTGCAACACACAAACCCTAAACACCTTCTACCAAATGTACATAAAACCTGTACTTCAATATTGTGAAGAAATCCTAGTAACTACTAAAGTGGAAAAACTTAATAAATTGCAGAACCAAATCCTCCGTCTGATAACAGGAGCCGTTAAAAACAACACCAATCACTGCCATGCAAATCTTAACAAATAACCCAAACATAGCATCTGAAATTGAGAAAACAGCAGTCACACAGTATGAAAAATTTTTAAGGCTACCCCATAATAACTGGACCCAAATAAAACCACAAGTATGTTTAAAATCTCAGCAAAGCTTCCTAAGCATTGTACAAGAAATCAAACAGAAATTGCAACTTCCACATTCAAAAGAAAATATGCAGATGAGAATCAACCCTCTAGAATTTTTGGAAATCGAATATAACCTTCATTTAACAGAAGACATCAAGAAATCTGAAACTCCTCCATATATTTTAAAACAAATGTCACTGGAAATGATAAATCTAAGATACCCAGCTCCTGAATGGATACATATTTTTACAGATGGCTCCAGCCTACCAAATGATGGTGGCACTGGTGCTGGTGCAGTATGTCCACTTTTTTCCTTTTATCGTAAACTAAACACAAATTCAACAAACTTTGATGGCGAAATTCTAGCAATTTTCTTAAGTTTACAAAATCTTTTATATCACATCCAAAAATTTACAAAAGTTGTAATTCTATGTGACTCCAAAGCAGCCATTCTTGCTATAACACGAGACACAACACCCAAAAGCATCAAAATTATCGAATGTCACAAAATGATAAAACATTTATCCCGTCTACATAAAAAAGTTGTACTTCAATGGATTCCGGCCCATTGTGGAGTGACAGCCAATGAAATAGCCGATTTTCTAGCCAAGAAGGGTAGCAAAATTGTTTCAAACCCAACCTCTGCTCCAGTTTCCTTTCACTCTATCAAAAGAATTATCTCAAATAAATACATCAATAAACTTAGAGAAGAATACACCACCAAAACATCTGGAAAGGAATGGGAAAATCTTCAAGCTCATGACATTACTACATTACAAAGAAAATCTGCAGTAGCAACATTCAGACTGCTAACGGGACATGACTGCTTGAATAAACACCTACACAGAATTGGCATAACAGATTCACCTAAATGCCCTTTTTGCAATTTAAATGAAGATATGGAAAGAAACCATCTCCTCCGTTGTCCAGCTTTTGTAGAAGAGACCAGCCTTTCTGCTAAATATTGGAGTGCAAGAGAGCGAATGATTTCATTATCAAGTGCTCGACATTAGATACCAACCAACCAACAAACTGGCAATCCATTGGCCTCAAGTGGCTGTTTGCATATTCTGTTGGAGCCACCTCCATTGAAGAATATAATCAAATTTGATATTATTTTGTATGCTAAGACAATATCTTTATAATATTATAATACAGCTTATAATGAAGGTTGTATCTTCAGAATCTCTTACTACAAATTTTTCGAAATCAGTTGCAAATGAGTGGTGACAAGTGACTGGCAAAACATCTTGAAATATTTTGAGTTGCCATGTTTCTGGTGAAATACTGTAATTTTTTTTTCAAAGTTTTATTATAAATAAAATTATAATTTTTTATATTGTATTATTTTAACATATTTTCATTCCCATTGAAACAGTTATTAATGCATAAATAAATAAATGAATGATTTTCTTTTTATCTAATACCACCAAGTTATCTTTTACAACATTTCTTGCTTTCTCCCCTAGCATTGGCAAAATTGTAAACCTGTCATCCATTTTGTAGGTTGGGGCACCTGGAAGGCGGAGTTACGTTACCCTGATGATGTGATGTGTGATAGATGATAATGAAGCACTAGGAGAGTGCTAAGGTTTCAAGCATTTGGCGCGAGGGAATTACAATATATAAGAGAAAAAATTTGCATCTAGATCGTAACTCGCCTCGGTAGCTTGGTAGAGCACTTGGCCCAGAAAGCCAAGGGTCCCGGGTTCGAGTCTCGGCCTAGGCGAAAATTTTTTCTCTTCAAATATTCTTAACCTAAAGTTAACCTAAATTCCAGACCATGGGCAACCACAGGAATAATTCCCTTTATGGAAAAATTCCCATGGTTTGACCAGGAATCGAACCCGGGACCTCATGAACTGTAGTCAGGAACGCTGACCACTAGTCCATGAGGCTGGTCTATATGTGCCAGTATAACTCTCTAATACCTGGACCAATACAAAATTTCTTGTAACAATTTTTGCAGAATTTCTTGTTCATTTTAAGTCAAGTTCAATGATTATACATCAAGTACTTAGGGTTTCAAGATCAACGAGCTCCCAACTCATATACCATCTAACCAAGACTGACTTCATCAGAGAAATAGCGTCAAAATACAACCTGCCACACACCCCAGCCTATGAAGCACACATAAGAGAGAGATCAGAAAAAGCAGAGGGTATAGTATTTGAGTTTGAGAGGATATAGACCATGGATTCTTCCTGACCCCAGCGATGAATACTGAAGAATGGAAGAAACCAAACTTCTCCCTGAGACACATGTTCACGAGGACCGCCACACATGGATTCCACTAGAGAATATATACCCAAAAAGGGTTCCACCTCACATCGAACCAGTGCCTCTGCAAGCTGTGTGACCACAAATGTGAATAATACCACCTAATTGACTATATAGCAGGAAGAATTTCTCTAAAATTCTAAGCAGATGATAATAACTTTCAATAATTGTATCCTAATGTACACAGTGTTTAATAAATCTTTATTTAATGATTGTACATCATGATATACTAAAAACAAAACTGAACACATTTAACATTTCACTTTACAGTCTGCACCTTACAGGAGAAAAAAATTACACTAAATAGGGAAAAGAATTTACTAAATTAAATATATGCAGGAAATAAGAACTTACTGTTAATTTCTCAGATAAAGGGGATTCATTTTGTGCCCATGTAATACTAGTTCATTTTACCTAGCACTTAATCACTTGTTAGGAGGAATTTAGTGAGCCACTTACCAAAAATCTAGATATGACATAATTGAAGATTGTATTGTATATCATGCAAGTCTAACAAGGAACTTACTTCGTTTGGAGATTGGAAACTATTCTTCCATTTTCTGTATGCAGAAGCTCCTCCAAATGTTGTCTTTCCTGCATAGAATGGTGAATTCACAATCCTATTCTGGAGTGAAATTTTGTCCTGTGCCTGAAACAATTCATAAATGATAAAATACTAAACGTAAAAATTCTCAGCAAAATTATGGTGTCTATGAACAAAATATATACTATATTTGCTCATATAATTTGTGCCCCCTGCATATTTTGCGCACCCCAATTTTTAAGGAATTATTTTGCACATATATTTTATATACCTTTTATTTTCAGTGTAGTAGGGATTTTCCTTGCTGAATTTCATTGCCAATGCTTACATTCCAACGTAGGTCATTTACCAGCAACTGGACTACCTGCTTCACAAAGAAATCCAAAATCCCACTACTTTAACAATGCTTGCCCTTGGTAGACAAGTTTTAAAAAAATAAATACCGGTATTTCAGTTGACTTTCAACACTTCTAAGGTGCACTTGCATTTATACGGTATTTCAAGGTGGAAAAAAAAAAGTATATATATACACATATCATATAAATTGAAAATTATATGTTTTGCAGAACATTTTGGCAATCGTGCAGCAGAAAGAGAATTCAGAGTTCTCGAATCCAACATGCATTATTGGAGGAAACAAAAAGACTAACTAACTCTAACTCACTGGCACTACCGAAACCGGAGGTTCATGGCCGCACGAACATAAGCTCTCCATTCATCCCTATCCTGAGCTAATGTTTTCCAATCATCCCCTGTATAATCTAAAAAAAAAGGTAAAGTTACCCCACTACAGGCCTCAGGAGGCCCTTGGGGTAGGAGGAGGTTAAGGCTCCCACTTTTTCGGACAATCGGCATTTGATATCAGCCCTGCGTGACAGCCATCTTTACCCCCAGAACAAGCATCTGGTACTCATTTCCATTAGAGGCTGAGTCGACCCCAAGGCCATAGTGCCTCCAGAAGGTTTGGATCAGTTTAAAAATCCTGACCCCACTGGGACTCGAACCCTCAACCTTCCGGCTTGTAGTGCAGTGCCTTAACCACTACGCTATGGCGTGCCCCTCAAATCATAATGTTATTCTCCCACCTCATTCTTGGTCTACCAACTGGGCGTTTTCCCTCTGGTTTTCCTACAAGAAGCTTCCATGTACCTATTTCATTCTCCATTCATGCCACATGTCCTGCCCATCACAGTCTACGAGACTAAACTGTTCTCATTATATCTGGCTTCTTATAAAGACCATGTAGTTCACTGTTATGTAGTCTTCTCTAGTAAACAAAAAGACACCCTAAATAATTATTACGGTATTTTAATTGTTTTCATTTGTATATTATTATTATTGTCTATAGATTTATTACTGCATGATTATTATTTGTATAGTTCAAAGATTTCCTACAGTGTTATGCTATAAAATTATAGATAACAAAATTACTGTATTCTTAATTACTATACTCACCTACCATAATTAAGATAACGTAGAACAAGACCTCTGATTTTAAAAATCTGCAATTTTACGATCCCCAATTTTCAGTGGCCAAAGTAAATTAAAAAGTGTTCAAATTATGTGAGCAAATACAGTATTTTCAAAAACATTCACTTTTAAAAACCATAATCATGGACTATTAAATAAAAGTATTATAATAAATCAATCATATAATTAGTTCTCAATGGTATACTACCTGTTGTAAATAAACAATAAGAAGGTACCCGTAAGATTAATAAAAATATTAAAAAATACTAACTGTGACAGGTGATCCAAAAGTTGACACATTGAACGATGGTCTTCTTCTGCTAAGTGATAAATTGGATCGTGGACTGCGACTGTAACTTCGATCCGAAAATAATGTTCTTGGGCTTTGTAAATGTCCAGCTGTAAATAGAAATACATTTTTCTTTTCAAATATAATTTGTCCATCATTAAAATGTTTAAAAATGAATAATATGAACATTGTAAGAAGCACTACTAGCTTTATAAGTAATGTTTATATTCCCAATAAAAAGTCTTCTTAATAAAGAAGCTGCCATTTGCAAAAATCGTAGCAACGGCTCGTAGCAATTGGGGTTAGGGAATTAACTATATATAAGAGAAAAATACATATTTAGATTGGAGGCCAAGGTAGCTCACTTGGAAGAGCATTGACATACAGAATCAAAGGTCCTGGGTTCAAACCCCAGTCTAGGCAAATATTTTTCTTTTCAAATACAGCTTACAACTATTAAAACTTATTTATAACATGAAACAGAGGACTGGTTTCTGGAGCTATTTCTCCTATCCTCCAGAAACCAGTTCTGTACAAATCGCAGTTTTATGAAGTGAGATGTAAAAAGATTTCTCTAATTGGAGGATGTTATCCATCAACCAGCTAAGTGCCATTTATGAAAATTGAGATTGTTGCACTAGCTCATAAAGTAAGTGTACACATATTTTTAGCTCCAAATCCTTAAATATAGCTTTATTATTAAAGAAAAATGTAAATGCCATCAATCCTATCAGGAGATTCAATGTTTTGCAACAAACGGATATGAAACCAGATCTTCATAATTTTTTTTTACAAGCATGACAGGCCTTGACCTACCATCCGGATGCTGGCCTCACATCCTCATGTGCTAATCACAGAGGTAGATGATCATCTAACCAGTGTAGGAGTGACATGTGGTCAGTATGTAGGGTCCCCCAGCTGTTATAGCTGGTCTTTTCAACCTGGAGTTGCTACTTATCGTAGCTACCCAAATGCCTCACAATGCTGGGTGGGCACCAGTCTCATACTGGCTGAAATTCCATGAGAAAATTTCTTCCCTCATGGGGACTCGGACAAAGTGCAAGTTTTGCAGCTCTGACGCCAAAGCTTCTTGCCTTAACCACTCAGCTACGGCGCAAGACAGATATTCATAAATGTTAACCTACATTTTGCATCCTGCATTTTTCACAGCACAGGACTGTGATTTTAGGAATAGTCTTTCCTAACTTTAGCTACATTTTTTTACTGAAAAAAATTGAAAATATGGCTGAAGATAGTAACAACTGTTCCTGAAACTGGGGTCCTGTTCTATGAAAAACACAAAGTGAATGAGGTGACATGATGCATGACTCATTATAATTTTATTAACCCATCAGCGTGGGAGGAGCTGCAGGAGGATTCCTTGGAATGGCATTTAAATTTGTAAGTTAGAAACAAAATTACACAATTTGAAAATGAGTTACGTTATTAATAAAAGGGTAATCTTTCCTCTACAAAATGATATTATTTAATCATTTATTAAGTGAACCTTTTCCGAAAAATAAGAACTAGTTCCAGTAAAGAAATCATGCGGGCGGTGCACGTCACTCCTCGCTGATGGGTTATATAACATTATTAATTACTTATTTTAGGAATTCTCACTATGAGGTACATTCATTAAGGTAGAATTTTTTATCACTCACCTCATATTGTTGTTCTTATTTGACTATAAACTAGTTTTGGAACATAGTTTCTGTTCCATCCTCAGTATCGTCAGGATCGTTGTTCTGTCGTCTTGACAGTTCTTCAAGACGACAGAACAACGGTCCTGACGATACTGAGGATGGAACAGAAACTATGTTCCGAAACTAGTTTATAGTCAAATAAGAAGAACAATATGAGGTGAGTGATAAAAAATTCTACCTTAACATTATTAAGTTTAAAATCTAAAACAAAATTCTTTTTTACCTCACCTTACATCCTGTCTTCTAATTAGACTAGTTTCGTAATCTTAGTGATTACATCTTCAGTAGTTAACACAACAGAACATTGATCATATAATTACTGAAGATGTAACTAGAATTACGAAACTGGTCTAATTAGAAGATGAGATATGAGGTGAGGTAAAAAGAATTTTATTTTAAATTTCAATTTAAATCTCATAGTGATTTTCCTATAACACTGGCCAACATGATTTTTGTCTCATGAGTACCAATAGTTGTACTTAATGCAGTTTTTTATCGTGTTTTCAAATATGTATTCAGAATTTTTCCATCACCGAGTTTTTTTTTATTTCAAGTTCAATTAACGGATTTAAATAATTATGTTTTTAATAAACCTAGATTTCTTTCGGAAAATCTTGGCGCAGTGAGTGATGAGAACGGGGAACACTTTCATCAGGAGATTTCAGCTATAAAAATGAGATATCAAGGAAAATGGAATCGTAATATGCTGGCCAATTATTTATTAAATTAATATTGAGAAGCTAAAGCTATTACTATGATAGAAATAAGTAAATTAATGAACACAATTAAATTATTGTAAATCAATGGTAAAGAGAAAAATTTTTGCCTGAACCGGGAATCGAACCCCGAACCTTTAGCTTTCCGTGCTAATGAGCATTAGCAAAAATTTTTCTCTTTACCATTGATTTATGATGGCCAATTATTGTTGGACCATCAAGAGGGATGCTCCACAGGCGAAATATAGCAGAAAATTGTCATTTCTTACTTTCTAGGTGAGTCCGAATGTTCGAATATTGTGTAGTTACAAATGTAGAAAATATTAAAGTGTTTTACGTCTCCCGGAAACCTTGCATGATGGAGAAAAAATACTCTCCCAGAAACCTTGCATGATGGAGAAAAACCAATATCGTATTTGAATTCAGGAGAAAAAATACTATCAGAATCACATATTTTTCTTTCTGAGACAAAAAAAAAGTTTATTTTTTTGTTGCTCAGTGTAATAGTTGAACTATTAGATTTCACTTAACAATTATTGAATAAATCATTTAAACTAGTCTTGTAAAAAATACAAAATATGCAGTAAAGGTGTAAAAGCTAATTCATTTAATGCTTATTCTATAAATGAATTGAAAAAATTTACAACTCACCTCATAAATATATACTTTTTTCTCCAGACTAGTTCCATCTTCAGCTATACTTGAAATATAGTTGAAGATGGAAGTGATTACTTTCAAAACAAGTGAAGTGAGAAATACATATTTTTATGAAGTGAGGTATAACAAATTTGAATTTAATTATAATATACTGAATCATGTCTGTGTTGCTTAAAAAAAAGAATGGAAAGCAACTTTTAATTCTTGTTTGGTTAATCTTATTTTTCAAATTTCTTTTCATTTTCTCCTTACACCAGAAACATATTGTTCCAATTCTATAGAAAAGCTGAACTGTAGTAAGTCCAAAGATCCATTAATCCAACCGCAGTGCAGCATGCACAAAAAGGCAGGGATGTGCTAGTATGAAATGGGAACAATATGTTGATATAAGGTGAGAAGGAAATGAAATTTGAGATAAAATTTCTATGGTGAAAAATATGTAAACTTACTAAAATTTAACTTTTCATCAATACTCCGTCGTCGTGCTGCAAGATTTGTAGATGCAAGTTGACTGGCTTGAAATTGACGATTTGCTTGAGGTACTAAAGATGAACATCCACTTGTTGATTCACTACTCTCCGATCGATCATCTCCTTTAAAATAAACACTTTTTTTATTTTAACTGATATATGAGAAAAATGGGTTGGATTTTTATTTAACGACACTCTTTTAACAGTTAGTCATTAGCATCACAATTCAAATCTGACATATTTTAAAAAGGGTAACATATTTTGCTCAAAGGCCTCTTATTTGAGGCTTGAGGTTATATTTTATGCCTTAAATCTTCAACACCCACCCCAAATAATAGCTATCATTAAAAAAAAACAAAACCTGCAGAAGTCTGTCACAAGCCAGTTTGAAAAAAGTGAGGGGGAGGAGCAGCAACCTCGTAAAAAAAATCTGGGTTCAGCTCGCACAGCTATTAGCACCTAGTGATGGTCCCTGTCTAGGGTCACACACACTGCTGTCTTGCAGGTCAGAATTGGATTGACAAAGGCTTAATGAAGAAAGCCTTAATTAAAAATTAACTGGTCCTCCAGGTTGAGAGTCATAGCAATGGACCAGTTCCCCATTATACACAATACCAAAAGACCCAAAAAAAGCTTAAATACACGACAGAGCAAACAAAAGCAGATTTTGAAAAATAGAATATGAAAAATGGAGATTACAAATTAATATAATTAAAACAATATTTAAAATTAATATTGATGAACAATATCTTATAGAAATGAATGATATTAAACATGTCAAGAAATTCAGATATCTAGGATCAATCTTAGGAAAAAAAGATACATCAGAATTAGATAAATAATATTTAATTTTAGGAAGTTATATTTTGAGGTTATTTTAATTATATTATTTTTGGTCTGGACATCTTACCTCAATATTAATGTTGATTTGTTCTTGAACATGTTTCAAAACAATTCTGTTTTATCTTCAGCTTTCCCAGTCTGGGAAAGCTGAAGATAAAACAGAATTGTTTTGAAACATGTTCAAGAACAAATCAACATTAATATTGAGGTAAGATGTCCAGACCAAAAATAATATAGATAAATAATAGTTAAAAAAAACTAAAACAACATGCTTTATTAGAAAACTGAACTAAAAAATGAAAAATAATTTTGATTTCCAACATGCTTGGGATAAAATTAAAGTGATCAACAAAAAAATCATCTCCAACACATCTAGAATAAAACTAGATTTATCTAAAAATAATAATTTTGCCATCAAAAGCGTGGGGTGCTTTTTATGGTTTTTACATTTTCTTCTTAGAGACTTCACTTTTACCAATATCTGTTTATTATTAAATATATTAATTGATATAGAGCACCACACACTTTTGATGGTAAAATTATTTTTTTTTGTAGATAACTAGTTTTATTCTAGATGTGTTGGAGATGACTTTATCCCAAGCGTGATGGAAATTAAAATTATTTTTAATTTTTTTAGTTCGGTTTTAGTTTTTTTTAACTATTATTTATTTTTTAGTTTGGTTTTCTAAAAATGTAAATATCTTTAAATTTGATACTATTGTAGTATGAGCTAAAAGTAATACTCTTCTAAAAAAAAATCCTCCGGGCCAGATTTAAACCAGTGACCTATGGATTACCGAAATTATATACCACTAGTCCACCACTCTACCAAAACAATAGACTAAAAAGTCGATACATCTGCAACCTATTATACCAGTCTTTATTTTTTTGATGTCCTGATGATCCTGGCCAGGATCTTAGAAAAAATTTATGAAATTATTGTATTGTCATTAGTCCTTTACAAGTATACAAAGTTTCAAGTCGATCCAATGTTTTTAAGTGGTGAAAATCACGTTGAAAGATTCCGTTATATAGATAGATACAGGTCAAGCTAATATAAAGCGTGTAAAAAAAGCAATAGCAGATGGACAGAGAGTAATAATTGGCATGCTGAACTCAGTATTATGGAGTAAGAAGAAAGAAATGTATCTATAGGGCCATTGTAGATAGTATTATGTTATGTGGATCAGAAACATGGACAGTTAGAATGTGTGAGGCTAATAAGTAGGGTTCAGAAGTGAAGGAAAAATTATTTTTTATTTTATGTCTGAAATCAAGGCCCAACATAATTTATATACATTTTGGGCCATTGTAGGCCAGAAAATGGTGGGTTTTATCCATCCTATTTTGATATTTGTTTGTTTATTGGTCCTTTATTAGACTTTTTTTTTAGGTCTTTACGGCTTTTTTTGTAAATTTACCTTCTTTTGACTACATTTGTACCATTTGTATAATTCAAGAAGCCGCAGAGTCTAGTCTTAATTCCAACTTCTTTTAAAAACACTATCTAGTTTAATTTCCAGAGACTTTTCACATTCCAAACACTTTTGTTCCACGAGAGACTATTGAACCCTCATAAAATATCCCATTATTTTTAATCACTCTACTGACTACCTGAACTATTGTATCTTGACTTCTAATTTTCTAAGTTGCCACTTTGTGACAATGAGATGACTGGAGATGATTATTGTGATATACTGTAATGCCAACTGAGGTAAGTTTTCCGAAGTTCAACTTTTGTTATTCTAGTGTAGTTTAGTCAAATGTGCTTCTAGTTATACCAATTTAAATTCAAATTTCTTTCTGCATTGTGGGTTCGCTGAATTCATTCTATGTAGGAAAAATTGTTCATTCTAAATTCTCCAAGAACTTTCTTTTGAATGAACACAGAATTCCTCTTCAAACTATGTGAATTAAAAAACATAAAGTATCAAAGAAAAAGCATTTCAGTCTCTTTTTTTTTTTGGGAATGTGTCTTGCACTTCACTAGAATGTTGTACTTTTTAAATACAATTTTATTATATTCATTAAAAATGCAGTTGAAATTAAAATTATTGTTCAATTTGAATTGCTTTTCTACATCTTTTTTTCAGTTTTTAGGTCTTTTATAGGCATTTTGTGTCCACCAATGTGGTCTCGAGGTAGCGTGCTGCCTTGTCATGCAGCAGGCCCCGGTTCGATCCCCGGTCGGAGCAGTTTTTCTGGGTGAGGTTTTTATCGGGGGTTTTCCTCACCTGTAAGACAAATGTTAGGAAAACTTTTAAGGCCCAAACGGTCCCCAAAATCATATGGCCATCATCATCATCATCACTTTCACCGGTGTGGAAAGCAACGGGAAGCTACCACACCTACAATTCCCTAGTAAAGCTGCAAGCATAGCATGAAAATGCTATGATTGCAGTGAAGGACATGCCTTCGGACAGAATTACTATGGGTGGATGGATAGGCATTTTATCAATCCTCAACTTCCGAGCCTTACTAATAAGTTATTACTATTAGCAACAGAGATAGACTACTGGAGAAGTTCAATGCAGACGTCCAGATTAGAAAAAAATTAGGAACATTGAAATTAGAAAAATTATGAAAGTTAAAAGAAATGTGTTACAGACAATTGAAAAGAGATGAATAAGATGGTATGGACATCTCAAGAGGATGCCATAAGATAGAATCCCTTTAATTTTGGAATGCAGAATAAATGGGAAAAGATGAAAGGGAAGGCCTGAAGAAGGTTAGATGGATGGAATAAGAAGAAATATGAATGAACTAGGACTTACAGATGAGGATATTCAGGACCACTACAAACGAAGAAGGCAAATTTCTTGAGGGTGATGGAAAACCATTGTATTGTGGAAAAATTTTTAAAATAAAAAAATATATGCAATATGACCTCATACAGCAAACTCTCAATTATCCATGTGCATATTATCCGGTTTGCAGATTATCCGGACATGATTCTTCCTATTGTATTTTTTAAAATTAAGATAAATACTGTACTGTATTTTGAATTGTTATGAAAAAGTCTTTACTTTTAAACTTGCTACTGTGAACTGCACTTAAAACTCGTACAATAAAGATAACCCCTCAGGGGTCCTCATCTAGGGGATATGTGGATGGCGACCACAAGGTGCCCAAGATGAGCAAAACATTTCTTCCACTTACTTGTGTTTTGCACTCTTTTAACTTTACTATCTAACCTCTCTTGGTTGACTCTTTGTTTTTTTTCGACCCCGACGCTATTAGGGCATCCGAGGGCTAGGGAGTCTTTCCTTTCTTCCATTACTTCTTTCCTTTATTTTCTTTTCTTCTCCAGAAAAGCCTGACCAGAGGCTATAAGATGGCAGCCCCATCACTGGTCTTGCCTTCCTTTGGCCAGCAACCAATCGAAGGGACTATTATTATGATTTCAAGTCTTATACGAGAATTTCCCGGAAGTAGGAGGGAAAATTTTCTATAGGATCGTAACAGGCCTTGGCCTAATACTTGGAAGGAAGAAGAAGACAATAAAGATAAATTCACTTATAACCCCCTCCCCTGACGTGTCTAATAGTACCCACAGCATATTTTGAGAAGGAAGGTCTACCTGTTAAAGCTGTCCTACTTCAAGACAATGCACCCTGCTACCCAAGTTCAAGTGAGCTTATCTGCACCATGTGTCACATCTCTGATTCAACCCATGGACCAAGGTGCGATTGCTAGTGTTGAACAACATTATCGCACAGACCTTGTATGAAGCCTAATACACGAGGGAACTGTCGTCACATTTTAGAAATCTTTAAATGTGTTAGATGACATTTATGGAATTTGTAGGGCATGGGAAAAAGTGAAACCAACCACAATAAAACGATTGAGGCATAAACTCATGCCACCTAAGAATGAAGAAGACTTTGCAGTATTACTTCTGAAAACTGTGATGATGCTACCAAATATAGCTCACTTGTTGAAAGAAATTTTTGGCTGTGAAAACATGGATGAAGAAAATGTGACTGAGCAGTTGCTGAGTGACATATGTGAACCCGGCTTCGAAACATTGAATGGCATGGCTATTGTCAACAAAGTGCAAGGGGGAGAGGAAGGAGAAGTGAAGACGAAAATGCAACGACCTTTGAAAACAAAATTAGCCACACAGAAGCATCATAATGTATAGACGTCTTATTAGAATGTCTTTTAAGCTCATGTTTCCCTTAACAGAGATTTAGGTACTCTCCCCCTACAAGGAAGAATTTGAACCATACTAATTTAGTTACACTTGTTTTTGTGTAGAGTCATTTGAGTGGTCTGTGGTCAGCGTTCTGCCTCATACTGACATCTAGGAAACCAAGGTAGTACTAGGACGGGAAAATTTGGTAAATTTTGCTTAGAGGCCTTTTCATTCAGGCTTAAGGATTTTTTACGAGCCTGAAAATCTTCAGACTCGGGACCCATGGCTTAAAGTCCCTCCTGGAGGACTTGCTCCTTGGATTTTTCCATCCCAAAAAAAATCCATCAACCCCGGCCGGGTTTGAACCTGCGACCCTCGGGACCAGAGGCAAGGAGCATAACCACTAGTTCATCGTAATGGGACAAAAATGAATTTGATTACATTGGGTGTTAGGAAAATAAGAACTATAATCAGAAAGAGTGGTAAACGATAAATTGAAGCAGAGGAAAATATCGGACTTCTTGGTGTCAAACATGTGGTTTCAACAAAGATTTGTGGTTTCTAGACAAAAAATTTGCTTTATGTACAACAGTTTTTAAATTACAGTACTGTAATAAATACTGTATTGCATTAATAACCTCATAATGTTTACTTCACAACATTAATTTAAAAATACTGTATTGCATGTTTATTGTTAGAAAAACTTAGTTGGATTATCCATGTTTTTCGATTTTCCGTGCATATCTCGGTCCCAATTAACACGGATAATCGGGAGTTTGCTGTATGTTAAAGCAACTACAAGTAAGAAAATCATATATATATATTTTGTCCAATGCCACTAGGTTGTCTTTTATGACATTTCCGGCTTTTTCCCCTGGCATTGGCAGAATTGTAATCCATTTCAAAGGTTGGGGCACCTGGAAGGCAGTGTTACATTATCCTGATGATATGATGGGACCAGGAGAGTACTTAACCTAAGATTAAATTAAACCTCATGGTGATTTTTTCCTATAAAAGTTCAACTTAACCTAAATTCTGGACCATGGAAAACCATAGGAACAATTCCCTTTAAGAAAATATTCCTATGAATAAGTAATTTTTTATATCTTACCTCATAGTTTGTTTTCTTAAACACGGGAACTGCAGTTTTCAAGAGGAAACATACCTCCCATTTTCAACCAACATTATGACTGGGAGTCTACCGCTGTGGTCTCGAGGTAGCATGCTGCCTTGTCACACAGCGGGCCCAGGTTCGATCCCCGGTCGGGACAGTTCTTCTGGGTGAGGTTTTTATCGGGGGTTTTCCTCACCTGTAAGACAAATGTCAGGAAAACTTTAAGGCCCAAATGGTCCCCGAAATCATATGGCCATCATCATCCTTCACCGGTGTGGAAAGCAATGGGAAGTTACCACACCTACAATTCCCTAGTAAAGCTGCAAGCATAGCATGAAAATGCTATGATTGCAGTGAAGGACCTGCCCTCAGGCAGAATTACTATGGATGGATTATGACTGGGAAATGGGACGGATGTTTCTTCTTAGAAATTGCAGTTCCCGCGTTTAAGAAAACAAACTATGAGGTAAGATATAAAAAAGACTCATTCATTCATGAATTAAGAACCTCATAATGTTATTTCCCATATTTAACTATGAATGAAATATTCCTAGGGTCTGACTAAAAATCGAACTTGGTATCTCATGAACTGTAGTCAGAAACGATGATCACTAGCCCATGAAACTGGTCAAAAAAGATATGCATGTATGTATATTCTATGAAGCATGTCATTAATGAAATGAAATAATAAATTAATACTAAATGGATTTTTCATAAAAAGTTCCAGCAAATAAGAGATATTATATATCATCCAGATACAGGTATATATGCATTATCATATCTTGAGTTATCACTTGTTCTTAGGTTTGTGTTACTTATCTCTAATTTTATCAATATATCACACATGAAGATCCATGACACCTTGTTATCATTATTTAACTTACAGCACAGTTTTGTTATTTATTATCAGGAAAAAGGATAAATTAGAATTTTATGTAACAACATTCCAAAACAGCTGAGGTCATTAACATCAAAATTCAATATTGTTTAGCTGTTTCTTCACTCACCTCATACTTCTTAACTCCCAAGCAGACTTGAGTTTCTTCACTCATTTGTGACATTATCAATGCTGTATTACGTTCACGACTGATGTCCACAACGTAATACAGCACTGAGAATGTCACAAATGAAGTGAAGAAACTCGAGTCTGCTTGGGAGTTAAGAAGTATGAGGTGAGTGAAAAAACAACTAAACAATATTAAAATAAACCTCATAGTGTTATTTCCTACCTACATAACTTAATCAAAATTCAAATTTGGGTATGAATGTGCTGACAAATTTTGCTCAAATGCCTCTTTTTGGGTCTGAGGTTATTTTACATTACACAAAACTATAACACAGAATCCATGGCTTTAGTTTCCTTCCTAAGAAACCAATGCTCAGAATTTTTATGACCTGAAAAATTCATTGACTCCAGCAGAGTGCCTGCGAACTTCAGAACCAGACACGAGTATGGTAACCACTATAGTCCATGAGAAGTACAGTGCCTTCAGATTAAGTTGCAACTCTAAGCGCATGGCAAGAAGCCAAGTAGTCAAAGCATTCCCGTTTCCTGGTCAGTAAACTAGTGGGCGGGGGAGGGGGACAAAGCAGGTGCCACCATTTGCATAATCAAAGCAAAGACTCGTAGCATTCAGCAATCGGGAATTAACAATGTATAAGAGAAAAAATTGTGTTTAGATTGGAGTGCCCAGATAGCTCAGCGGTAGAGATTGACCTAGAAAGCCAAAGGTTCTGGGTTCAAACCCCAGTTTGAGGCATATAATTTTTCTCTTCAAATATAATTTGTCCTTCAGTGAGAAATGTTAAATTAATAATAAAAAACATTGAAAAAAGCCCTGCTGGCTTTATAAAGTAGTGCTTAAATTCCCAATAAAATGTCTTCTTGAACACTAGCAGCTATTTGCATAATCGAAGCAAAGGCTCGTAGCATTCGCCAATCAGGAATTAACAATGTATAAGAGAAAAATTTGTGTTTAGATTGAAGTGCCCACATAGCTCAGCAGTAGAGCATTGGCCTAGAAAGCCAAAGGTCCCGGGTTCAAACTCCAGTCTGAACATTTTTTTTTCTTAAAATATCCAGTTTGTCACCAATTCTTTTTAACATTTATTCAGACCAGGCTCTTAACTTGTGGTACAAAAAATGTTCTGAAATGGGTATTCCTATAGGAGGAAAAGTACTGCATTCATTATTGTTTGCAGATGATCAAATAATTTTTGCTGGGGATGAAAATGATATGAAATATATGATATATAAACTAATGGAAGAATATAAAAAATGGGGACAATATAAATTTACAGAAAACAGAATATATGTGTTTGGGAAAGGATGTGGATGACCTCATACTCGAAACAGGGAAAATAAAAAAATGTGAATTTTTTAAATATCTTGGGTCAATAAATACAAGTTTAGGTACCTGTGAGAGAGATGTACAGACCAAAATTGCAATGGCAAAAAATGCAACAAAGACATTACATGGAATAATTTGGAATAAAAATATTACAAAGGAAACTAAAATGAAAATTTATAAGAGCATAATACAGAATATTTTGTCATATGGAAGTGAAACTAGGTCTTTGACGGAATTACAAAAGAATAATATTAGAATAGTTGAATTTGATTATTTTAGAAGAAGCCTCCAAAAAACAAGACAGGATAAAATAAGAAATTAATGCCTTTGGAGAGAAATGAATGTCACCACATCTGTTAAGAGGATTGAAAATCAAACGCTTAAATGGTATGGCCATGTACAAAGAATGGAAAATGAAAGATTGCCAAAAAACATATACAAATGGTCACCCCCTGGAAGAAATAAATATGTGGCAGACCAAGATGGAAATGGAAAACCTACATCAGGACTATAATGGATGATAGGAATTTGGAAGAGGGAGATTGAAATGATAGAGATAGATGGAAACTGAAGACGGCAAACCTATAAGTGGGGGAAAGCCGAAGAAGAAAATATCCATTTACATTCTTTCTATCCCTATGTAGTATTACTTCTGTAACTGTAAGGTACAGATGTGTTTTCCAAAGTTTTTTTTTACCAACTTGTGAATTTGTGTTCAATTGTGACGGTGGTGATTTCAGTTTAACATGCTGTATACCACAGGGTTGACACTAGCCTATGAGGCTGGTCGCACTACTTATTGTAGTTACCCAAATTCCTCAAAATGCTGGGTGGGCACCAGTCCCAAAATGGCCTAAATTTCATTAGAAAATTTCTGTATAGTGTGCAAAGAAAATTCTGCAATAATTGTTACATACCATTTAACTTGCGCTCTGAACTAGTCAGCAAGCTGGTTGATGTAGGCTCTACATTCGGAGTGGATGATACAAGTGATGGCCTCGGCCTTGTGTTAATTCCGCTAGGTCCTGCCACAGCACCATCATTAACAAAATGTTCAGAAGACATCCTCGATGTACTTGCATGCAGGTTTGATGCTATAAAAATCATTAAAAATTTTAGAATAAATAAAATTTATCCCCAGGAACTAGAAATTTAATATTACAATTTCCAATCCCTCCAGTCACCACAAGATTTAACACTGAATTTCTATAGGAGCAACAAGACAGTTTTTGATGGAGAAATTAACATATTTGGATAAAGTAGACATAACAAATAAAATCATCATAAGTAATGTCATGAGTGATTTCCAATTTATCTAGAGAATTTGGAAATCAAGAGTGACATTTGTTAGGACTATTTAATGAATAAAATTAAGCTGTTTACTCACAAATCATTATTAAATATAGTTATTTTAAAATATTTATATATTTAATGTAAACGGCGATGAGAAACAATTGGTACACTTTATTTGCTTCTTTTATTCATCACTGCAACCAGATCATATTATTTATTGCCAAAGGATCACAATATTGTAAGAATGTACCCCACTGGAGAAATTTATAACCAACATTATAGGTATTAATTCATTTCTGATGTCCTATGATGTAAATATGTCAGTTATATTTTTCTGTAACATCATTTCCTGGAAAACAATTTCTTTAAGAAAGTGCGAACAGTGGTTTCTTTTTTTGCAGTATAATCAATTGCCACAAATGTTTTATATTATCTCCCGCATGTGCTATCTGCTGGCATTCATGCACTGTGTATACAATCTAGTAGCCATATTTCTTAAAGGGTCAGTCACTACAAAATAATGCTATGACCTATTCAGAATGTTAAAAAGGAGGAGCTTTCTTTAATATGATAAACTTCCGTTGATAAATTTGAGGCAAAATACGACTGTGATTGGTTGTAAATAAAAAAAATCATTGAAATGTGATAGGTCATTGACTCCCAATTGGGGCATGAGTTAAATAGTCAATTTTAATAAAACCATGGGAATAATAAATTCAGTAATGAAACCTTCGCTAGTCCAGAGAGGTACCAGAGCATGGTTATACAAAACATTAGCAAGATCTGCACTTTGCTACGGCAGTGAGGCATGGACTTTGAGGAAAGAATAACTTCTAGTGAAATGAGAATCATGAGATATACAGCAGGATACACCAAATGGGATCACAAACGGAACAATGATGTCTTGAAGGAACTACATTTAGAACTGGTCATTGAATGCATACATGGATACCAAAACAACTGGATGAATCATTTCATTTGGACGAATGAGTTCAGATAGAGTTCCCAAGGCCATGCTTTGTTATTGTCCAACAGGGAAGAGATTTCTAGGCCGTCCAAGGAAACACTGAATACAAAATTCATCATTGAGATCGTAACAGGCCTATAGGCCTAAGACTTGATTGGATGATGAAGAAAAAAAGCGGTAGCGGCACTAAGAAATTTATTAACTTGCTTGCACATATCAAACAGTCATCCTAATGGATTCAAAGGCACTGGATTCCAAGCAATTGCTCCAAATAGTAGGACATCAAACCTTGCTAAAATGCCACAAATTGTTGAAGCAACTGGATAAACAGAATAGATTAAAGTTGGTCCCAGTGGACTAATGGTTACCAAGCTCATTTCCAGTTGCAAGTTTGCAGTTTCAAAACAATTGAGATGGGTGGATTTCCAGAGTATAAAATCCTAAGAATTGATTCCTTCAGAAAATAACTAAAATCATGGAACCTGTTATGTATCTATCCACAATAGCGTAACAGTCCAATGTTGGAGCTTAGCCTCTCCTTTGTTAGGAGTTACTAGACCAAATTCATTTAGTTATGCTTTGGGTGAATGATCTGTATTTCAAGTGCCCTGCATTAAATAAATAATGCTTATTTCACTACAAAGTGAGCTGCATGATCTTTATAGGAAACCAGATATAATAACAACAGTTAAGTCTCATATACTGCAATGGGCAAAAATGTGGTACAAATGGGGAATGAAAGAGGGGCACGGAAACTTCTTTGTAGGAAAATCAGAGGGAAAATGCCCAGTTGGTAGACCAAGAATGAGGTGGGAGAATAACATTACTCATGATTTGAGGGAAGTAAATTATATGGGGGATGATTGCGCCGTAGCCGAGTGGTTAAGGCAGGAAGCCTTGGCACAGAGCTACGGGACTTGCGCTGGTTCGAGTCTCCATAGGGGAAGAAATTTTCTCATGGTATTTCAGCTAGTATGGGACTGGTGCCCACCCAGCATCGTGAGGCATTTGGTAGCTACAATAAGTAACAGCACCAAGTTGAGAAAACCAGCTATAATGGCTGGGGGACTCGACTGCTGACCACATGTCACTCCTACACTGGCTGATCATCTACATCTGTGATTGACACAGTGGATGTCAGGTCAGCAGCCGGCTGGTAAGCTAAGTACCTTCTAGGCCTTTTGCACCAGGAGTTTTTTTATGATTGGAAAACATTAGTTAGGATAGGAATGCATGGAGAGCTTATGACTGCAAGGCCATGAACCTATGGGTTCAATAGTGCCAGTGAGTTATTTCGCTACAATGTCATGAATGGTATATAGTGAACATCCGACCCAATGAGACATCTTGTAGGAAACTAAGGCATTACTCCAAGATGATGGTCATTTGCTTAGTGGCCTCTTTATTCAGACTTAAGGTTCTTTTATGAGTCTGAAAATCTTCAGACTCTTAAATTCCCTCCCAGAGGACTTGCTCCTTGGATTTATCCATTCTAAAAAAAATCAATCAACCCCGGCCAGGTTTGAACCCACAACCCTCAGGACCAGAGGCAAAGAACATAACCACTAATCCACTGCAGCCAACACTGTGACATATACTTGTGCCATTATAAAAGAACTTCAAGCTTGAAATAAGAAGCATCTAAGAAAAATTTGTCGCTCCTAATCACACAAGATTTGATTTGCAATATTATCTGACCCTTCGTTAAATAAAGTAATAACATTAACAAAATAAGTTAATAGCATTCAAGCAGATAACATCACACACTAGTATATTTAATAATGAAATGGCAGAGGAACTTTCAAATAGCACTGGAGTCTGAATCATACTTACGAAATAAAATCAATGAACAGAGAAAGTCTTCACCAAAACAAGCATAAGAAAATATTATTAATAAAATAATAACAAGTTGTGCATAGAACTAACTAGTTAATTTAGCTTTCAAAGTTGTTATGAATCTGTGCAGGTCTCAATGATTTGGATCTTTTTTTTTTACATGCTAGTTAATTTAGCTTTCAAAGTTGTTATGAATCTGTGCAGGTCTCAATGATTTGGATCTTTTTTTTTTTTTACATGCTACGACATTGTAACGATCACAAGACAGTTCACAAAATTCACATACGTTACATTTGGGTCATGGTAAGTCTTCACTTTACACATTTTGTGATGGTATCCATGTGTTGCTAGAGAATTTACAAAATGGCATAGATCATTGTTAGTTTCCATCCACGTTCTATTTACCATTGCTTCTGTTGCATAAAATTCTATCCAGATTTCTTTCTTCCTAGCTTGGATCTCTCCTAGGAGGTCTTGGTAGGCTGCAGTGGATGGTAAGAGTATCAGCATTTGCATCTGTTCTATGAAAAATGCCTCTCCTGAGAGTTCATATGCCGGTTGGAAACTTGTAAATTTGGATATACATAGTAATCTCTTTAGGTAGGCCGACTTGATTTTCTATATGTTGCTATATGAGTCCCAAACTATAGCTCATGATCGGAATTATCTTCATGGCAAAGATCTACATAGCCGTAGAGATAAACAGTTTTCTTATAAATTGAATATCTATCTACACCTTTAGAATTTGATGCCATCTACCATACTTTTTGAAAGTAGTTCCCCCTAGTCTGTACATGTTTTGCCAAGGTTAGTTGAGGTAGTTGAAGAGATTTACAAATTTTTCAGTGCCTGGTTCTTGATACCGAAAGACAGCTTGATGCAGCCAGGAACAAAAAACAGAAGAACTAGTAACAGATGTCTAACACAAAAGCTGCAAATTAGTAGCCAAATTCTGATTGTTGATACGACATGGTTGGTTAGCCCACCAATTTAGTACACAGAATAATCAAACATGAATAGAGAGATGTGTACTCTCCAACAATTCAAATGATGTCATGGATAGTTATCTCCTTCATTAACTAGCACTAACCATAATTCACAAAATACTAAATTATTTAATGGGAAAGTGGAGAAAAGATGAACTACATTAATCCCTGCCATTAACCCACTCGCTTCAGGTTTAAATGCTTTTAAATGCATTTTCCCAGAAACCAGATTTACGTTAGCATAAATTATATTGTCTATTTTCAGACATTCAAAACAAGCAAAAGAAAATGGTACTTGAGATCACAATAAGGGTGAAGACCAAAACACATTCCTCTACTACTAATAAATGTTAAAAAAAGATTGTCCCTGACACGGGATGTACAAAATATTGCACACCACCCCCCCCATATATCACCAGAATAGTTAAGTTAGTGTACCTCGTCTTCTGGAGTTGAAGGCCATTTAACTGGCCGGCGAGTCTAGCTAGTCTTTTGAGGCGAATGGGTTAAGGGAGGTGATGGGTGAAATTTCTATTTTCTACATTTTTTAAGCTAGAGACTTGATTTTTTTTTGTACAAATATTCACTGCATGATACATAATAATGTATTTAAGTTTCATTATTGTGAGACATTTATTTTATGAATAATTAAATATTATATTTTTTAAAATTTGTATATATTATAATTAAATGGGTTCCACAATTTTTTAGTAAAATATCTGATTTTTACAAGACCCCTAAAATATTTAGAAAAACATCATGCATTAGAATTCTTATAATGTGAATACAAAGGGAGAAAAAAATAACGTACCTCATGTGTGGAATTACAAAAAAAAATTAATAATTGCACACTTTTTACTTTTTATTTCTTAAAATACTACTTCAATCATGAAACCCATGCACTACTTTGTTACTCATTGTTTTTAGGACATGCAGTAAAAATTTGAACCTTCTAGGACAAAATTTCTGAATTCCATTAAATTTTGAATCTACAAAAATGCAGTGGAAATAAGAGTGTGGAAAAACAAGTTTAAAGATTTGCATGCAGGTAGTATTTAAATGGCGCAGCCTTTTAACTCTGACATATACATTAGAGTACAGGCTATTTTTAGTACAAAAAACAAAAAATGCCAATTTTGATCTCAAATGGTCAATTTTTCACCCATCACCCCCCTTAACTCACTGGCACTATCGAACCCATTGAGTCATGGCTGCATGAACATAAGCTCTCCACACATTCCTATTCTGTGCCAACGTTTTCCAATCATCCCCTGTACAATCCATTTCCTTCAAATCATGATTAATGTTATTCTCCCACCTCATTCTTGGTCTACCAACTGCATTTTCCTACTGGTTTTACTACGAGTTTCCATGCCCATCTTTCATTCCCTATTTGTGTCACATGTCATGCCCATCGCAGTCTACGAACCTTAACTAGTCTTATGAAGATGAAAGGTTCACCCGAATGGGTATCATTCTTTACTATACCCCAGCCACCATATCTCCGGCTCTGAAGTTTAGGTTATACGAGGGGTAAAGTGAGAATTTGCCCTCTACTGCCAACAAGGAAATTGTTGTGGTAGGAGTATATGTCTGCTGCTCTTGATGCAGCTGTAGTGCGCTAGTAAGGTTTGAAATTGCTGAGATGTTGTCAGCTGTATGTATGCTGACTGCATGCATAAAGCGGCCACTCCCACTCAATGTCCATATCGGCAACATTATCATGAAAATGTCAAGGCCGGAGAACCAATGGCTGCAGTATATAATCGGAGATCTATCTTGTTCTTTCACAGCATTCTGTGATGTGATATTGTTTGCATCTCTGCTGCACGCACACACACATTTGTCGTTTGGGGTATGAAATGTTTTGTGCTTGTATATTTTGTAGTGGAAGCTGTGTATGGCTAGTCTTTTTAATGGTATGCCTCTGCTCATGCTCCTGATTCTCTTTTGTCCAGTTGCGGTCGATCATTGCAGTCATCCCATAGAAGTCGATGTCTATCTCCGCTCTTTTCATTCTTCTCCATTCTAGTAGTTTGTTGCTGGCTCCAGTAGATGGTAGGCTGAGTCTCTTCTAACTATTCTTATTATATTTGGTTTCCTATAACGATCATGTAGCTCACTGTTATGTAGTCTTCTCCATTTGTTTTCATCTCTCTTTGGTTCAAAGATTTTCCTAAGAACTTTATTCTCAAATACTTGTAATCTTTTCTCCTCCCTTAAAATAAGAGTCCATGTTTCGCATCCACATAATGGAAAGAATAACAGTTTTATATATTTTCAATTTAAGTTTTTCGAGAGAAGTTGGAACTACAAGAATCCCTATAATGCACAATAGCGTGTATTTCCAGAACTGAGCCTATATTTAATTTCTTTTTGCACCACGTTCTTATTTGTAATTATTGTTCCTAGCTTTTTGAATTCAACCACTTCTTCACAATTTCCCTCATTTGTCATTAACTATTAATTTCCCTTATATAATGTTTTTCTATGTGTGAACATATTAGTTTCATTGTTGTTTACTTCCAGTCACAATTTCTTAGTATAATTCAATAGAGTGTGCATGTTGGACCTTAGTATCTCCTCACTATCACCTAATAATGCATTGCGTCACATGTAAATTATGTCCCTAAACTTTTCCTAATAGGATAATAGCATAGCATTTTGCAATATGAGTTTTGAAGCATTTTCATCTTACAGCAGAGGTAACTGCTATGATCACTGCATGCCACTGGAGACCTATTCTAAGACACAGCCCTGCATTGTATTTTCTTGCGCCATAGTTGCAGAACATTTTGACATTATCCCAATAAAACTGCTTCTAACAGTTTTCTTAGAGAAAAACTGTCATAAGAACTAAACGGTATTCTGAAGCTTAGCAGAAAACATTGAATAAAATAAGACTGGTTGTTCTTTACAATAATCTTTGCTACACCATATAACATTCTTAAGGCACTGTTGGACTACGTACTTTTCCATATTTACTAACATTTCTTACTATTTTGAACATTTTGTAATGCTGTTTTTATTATTAATTTAACACTTCTCACTGAATGATAAATTATATTTGAAGAGAAAAAATTTTCAGATAGTAGAGCATTGGCCTAGAAAGCCAAAGGTCCCGGGTTCGAGTCTCGGTCTGGGAAAAAAGTTTCTCTTCAAATATAATTTATCCTTCAGTGAGAAGTGTTAAATTAACATAAAAACATCAATTGAAGCCCTACTGGCTTTATATAGTAGTGTTTACATTCCCAAATTAAAAATGTCTTAACTAAGAAGCCGCCATTTGCAAAGATAGAAGCAAAGGCTTCTCATAGTATTTGGTGCTGGGAATTACAACGTATATAAGAGAAAGATTTGCATCTAGATCGGGAACTCGCCCCGATAGCTCAGATGGTAGAGCATTGGCCTAGAAAGCCAAAGGTCCTGGGTTTAAGTCTTGGTCTGGGAGAAAATTTTTCTCTTCAAATATATTTTGTAATGATTTCTAACATTTGGAACAAGTTTAGATTACCTCGACCAATGAATTTAAGTTCTACAGAATCATAGTACACATGTATAAATGATTAAAAAACTTCTGCTATATTGTGGACATATGTGTGAAATCAGTAAGACAAACCTTTGCAATAAATTACCAATCACGTTTATGAGAAATGGATATAAACCAACTTCCCCCTTCCTAACCTAACAAAATAAATTACATGCATTTTTTTAATGGTATAATAGGCTGCACATAGATGTACAGATTTGGAGGTCCGCAGTTTGATTCCCGGTTCAAACTTTAATTTTTCTTTTCAAAAAATAAATTTGTTTAGGATTGGAACATGATAAAACAAATATATCAAAATATTAAACTTTACTGCTGAAAAATAATTAAAAATTCTCGTTAAAAATACTTCAAAGAGAAGTAGTCTGATGGCATTGTTGATAGCAAGCTGTGTCTTTGGACATTAGAGAATTCTATTACTCCTCTAAGTGTTTTGTGCAGGCGGAAAATATGTTAACTAACATGCTGTCTTTCTCTTCCTTACTATGTTGCCACTTCCTGTCCTGTGTATTGTGTTGTTTGATTGGCAGGTAGAGAGCTGACAAATACTATGTATTTTAAAGTACAATTTAATTAGAATTAAATGAATCATGAATTCTTCTTACCTCATACTTCTATGTTTTTTTAAACAGAGCACTGCAACCATTGTCACCATCCTCAGCTGTTTTCAAGACTGTCAATTTTTTCTTTTGCCGGTAATTATCCAAACTTTCATCTGGTGTTCTTTTGAAAGAATTATTTTCTAAACTGCCATCTGGTGCAGTTTGGATAATTACCGGCAAAAGGAACAATTGACAGTCGTGAAAACAGCTGAGGATGGTGACGATGCTCGCTGATACCACAGTGCTATGTTAAAAAAACATAGAAGTATGAGGTAAGAAGAATTCACGATTCATTTAATTCTTATTAATAAAACCTCATAATGTTAAAAATTCCCAAATTTATTATACACAATTTAATTATTAAATACTATGTATTTTAATGATCTGTCATTCTGCGTGGTCAGTGGCAAAATGACTAACTTGACAACCCTGTTACTTTTGGCGTTACGTCTAGTAATGAGCTGTCCCTTCCTTGCCCTTCTCGTTACATGTTGCCACTTGTGATTTATTGTGAGGCTGGCAACAGGGAGACGACAATTACTGAAATGATCGACCACTTGAGCGTTCCGTGGTTAAATGATTAATTTGGCAATCATGTTAAGATCTTTCACAAGTGTTTAGGGATTCTCCCCCCATATTTGAAGTTGAACAATTTCCAGTACGTGATCGGATGTACAGTCTGAGTGACTGCTTCCCCTACCTCCCTTCCATAGATTCAGCAGTTCGGCGACAGTAGTGCTAAAACTCTTCCCCTCTGCCCGTGCGGAGTTAACTTGGTGGTGTAATATAAGTGGAAAGAAATATTAGCATTTGTGCCATGTTTGGAATGGTATAGTGGGCTGCACACCGAATAACAGAATCCGAGGTCTGCAGTTCGTTTCTCAGTTCAAACATTAATTTTTCTTTAAAAAAAATAGATGATGCATATTTAATGAAGTATAAACTAATCTGATGTACATTAACTTGTCCCATTGGAACCTAACAAAATGAAGTGTGTGAACAACCATTTCTTAAAATAAATTTTTGAATGTTAGTCATTCCGATTTCACAGGTATCTGCACTATCTAGTGGAAGTTCCTTTAAGCATTCGCACATGTACATGATTCTGTAAAACTTTGAAAAAAATCATTTCAGATAAATGCGACAATTTGCATGCAGAGATAATTATTTATTAATTGTAAAATATTTTGTAAGTATTGCAAAACATTTAAAATAGTAAAAACTGTTAGTAAAGATGGAAAAGTATGTAGAGCAACAGTATTACAAGAATGTAGTATGAAAAATCATAAGTCAATGTATTCTCAACCTGAGCTAAAAATTTTCACAAACAAAATCATAGTGCATATGCACAACTGATTATAAATTTGCTGGCAGATGGAAACACACATATGTGAAATCGGTACGACCAACCTTCACAATTAACTCCCAAATATGTTTTAAGAAATGGATGTTCACTAACTTAATTTTGGGCTCAACTGCACTTCTACTAGCGCTTGATTTTTCAGTTATATTGTTGTAAACTATAGCTCTTCTTCTGTATTTACTAACATTATTTAATATTATATTATTGTTGGTCTGGACATCTTACCTCAATATTAATGTTGATTTGTTCTTGGACATGTTTCAAAACAATTCTGTTTTATCGTCAGCTTTCCCAGACTGGTTTTATTTATGTTGCATTATGTTGCACCACCTGGATGTCGATGTCAGCTCCATCCTGTGGTTGGCCAAAGAACCTCCAAACAAGGTCACCCTCCATCGGAATATCAAAATTCATAACTCTGTTTCTGTTCTTCTGAATATAAATTTTTTCCCAAATAGTCAGCTCTTTTGTATTTTCTAACTGTTTTAATAATTTAGTGTCTGAATTTATATTATGTTTTTCAGACCAAACATGAGCAGCAACTGCAGATTTTTCAATTTCTCCATTTTTAATATTTCTTATGTGTTATATAATAACATAATATAAATTCAGACACTAAATTATTAAAACAGTTAGAAAATACAAAAGAGCTGACTATTTGGGAAAAAATTTATATTCAGAAGAACAGAAACAGAGTTATGAATTTTGATATTCCGATGGAGGGTGACCTTGTTTGGAGGTTCTTTGGCCAACCACAGGATGGAGCTGACATCGACATCCAGGTGGTGCAACATAATGCAACATAAATAAAACCAGTCTGGGAAAGCTGACGATAAAACAGAATTGTTTTGAAACATGTCCAAGAACAAATCAACATTAATATTGAGGTAAGATGTCCAGATCAAAAATAATATAATTAAAATAACCTCAAAATATAACTTCCTAAAATTAAATATTATTTAATATTTTAAACTTTTTCAAACAATTTTGAAGTATTTATTTAAATATGCAAATCACAATATTATGACACTGTTAGACAATATTGTGATGCTAACTGCTATTTTCTCCACAGAGTATATTACTTAGTTTATGATTTTTCTATCGCTGTTTTGGGTTATTGCTGGTTGGATCAGCGTTAGAGAGTGATAAGTAAGTGTATGCCCATTTTTAATAAACAATTGGTAATTTTAATATTATTAATATATTTTTTAAACATAGATTTGGGGGATTTATTGCAAATATTGGTAATTTAAATTTCATAGCGACGGATAGTATTCGAGGATGATAATCGATATGTAGTTCGATTGTGGGTTATCGCTGGCTCTATAAACTCTGGAGCATGCGCACTATTGTTTTATAGGACTTTGAAAATATTTCATGCTAGTTTAAGTACAGTTTTTCTAATTTTGTTGGGTTAGGATGAAGTGTACACCATATTAGTTTGTAGTTTATTGAACAAATTATTGTATAAAATTTCATTAGTTTATGAAGGGGTAAGTTAGTGTGGATGTGGTCGGTTTTGTGTCTCTCACAATTCTACACTTTCACTCATATGCCACTGATGCACTAAACACTTGTAAACACGTTTTGTACTGTTTTAAACATTTTCCAATGATCTTCAAGCTTTCTTTACAATATATGTTTAAAATGTGTTAAAAAGTGGATATATATTTACGTAAAACATGATCGTGGATAAATTACATATTTGCTACTTTCCCATGTTGTTCCAACATTTGAAAATAATTCCAAACCATATTTAGTGTTAGTGTACGTAAAATTAGTTTGTAGTTCATTAAATAGTATGCATGTAAATTGCTTTGTTACGTTAGAAAATGGGAAGTTGGTTTACGTCCATTTTTTTAAGCATTTGGGAATAAATAATATGCATGTAACTGTTTTCTTTAGTTAGAAAATGGCAAGTTAGTTAACGTCCATTTTTTTTTTGCATTTGGAAATTTATTCCCAAAGTTGGTAACGCCGACTGCAGAGCCATCTACCGGAGGCTACATTAACCATTACGGCAATTGCCACAACTCGCGCATGCGCACTGCGATTCTGTGGAACTTAGAAAAGTTCGTCTGAGACATATAACCGACTTTTTCCGTTAGTGTATATCCTTTTCGGAAAAGTTTAGTAATTGTCACAATTTTTTTCTAAGTTCTACAGAACTGCAGTGTGCGTGTGCAAGATGCCCAATATTTAATGTAGCTTCTGCTAAATGGCATTGAAATTGGTGCCACCAACTTTTGTAATAAATTCCCAAATGTTTATAATAAATGGATGTACATCAACTTCCTTCTTCCTAACCTAACAAAATTAATTAAATGCATTATTTGATGAACTATAAACTAATCTTGTGTACACTAACTTGTCCCATTGGAACCTAACAAAACAAAGTTAATTTCTTGAGATATGGTTTGGAATTAATTGCAAATGTGGATAATGTTTCCATTAAGCACAGTGAGAATTTTTTTCTAAGTCCCAGGCAGACACCATGCACAAATGCAAAGTGGTTTACTCTATGGAATATTGCGATGCAGCCAACATTATACAAGCTATTTAACAAATCTAAAAGCTAACCTAACGCAATTTAAGCATACTAACATGTGAAAGAATGCAATGCCCAAAAATAAATAGTAAGTTCTGAAATTCTAAAGTACACACTATGTTGGCTGCACTGTCGTTGTATAGAATATTCATTCAAATCAATACGGCTGCCACATCTTCATGTTAAGTAAATAGTTAAACATCACAGAAAAATATGTTGAAATAACCGTTAGAAAAAATGTAAATTTTATTGTAAATAGTGGGAAATAATTTAAAAATATAACCTGTTGGCACATGGGCGTGGTGTCTACCTGGGACTTGGAAAAAATTCTCATTGCGCTTAATGGAAACATCAGCCGCAAAATGTTTAAAATAGTGCAAAACATTACAAACGGTAAGTGTGTAGTGCAACAAATGGCATAAGAATGTTTATGAAAAATCTTAGAGACACACACTCTAATCTTGGGCCTCCATTTCTTAAAAACATGTTTGGGAATTAATTGGAAAGTTTGATATCGATTTCACAGATGTGCTCCTATCTGTGAGCAATTCCATAGCTACACACTGCTATTTTGTAGAACTTAGAAAAATTCATAAAGTGGAATAATATATATCTTACCTTCATCTTTAATGATTGGCGAAACTTTAAAACTATTTGGTGGAAACTGCTGATTTAATGGAATTTTTGCTCGTTTTGATGGAGGTGGATGTATGTTCAAATCCTTATCATCATCGTCTTCTTCCTCTGAACCAGAATCATTCGAATTTAGCGCTTCTCTTCTGCGACCTTCATCAACACTAGGTGAAAACCATTTACTGAGCCATGCTGGTTGTGGAAGAAGATTAGTTACACGAGAAGTAACTTTCTTGACAAATGACTGAAAAAGAAAAAGTTCAGACTAAAATACAACTATCCTGGATTCATGAAAAATAATTACACACGATAAATAAAATGAAATATTAAACAACTGACGTCACCTTACGCTAAGATAACCTCATTCTTTGTAGTTTCCAACATCACTATGTATTAATGACATAAAACACTTAAGCATGTCAATTTTGAACTCAATATAATATCACGCACGAGGATGTGTGGCTTTCAACTGCTTAAAGCTATTAAACTGGATACGTTCCAGACTTGTATACCACAATACGTCCTTCACTAATGGTCACTCAAAACATACCCAACACTAAGTGCAAGAGTGGAATTTATAAATAATACAAAAATAAATATACATATAATTCGTAAGTGTATTCAAATTCGCTCTACGGGGTCGTTATATTTTGCTTCGTGAGCTATTTTCAGCATTACGCGCGAAGTGATGACTGTGAGGCAATTTACTTACATTAGAGACATCGTAGGGCTTGGAAGAGCGTAGTTTTTTGTTTTTTAAACTATTGCTTCCTTTGACCATAGTTTGTCCGTTACTTTATACACATTTATAAATTTTGTTGTTTCATTCCAAATAATTTCCTGACAACTTTCTCTTCAGGTCACTATAATATGGCGGCAGCTGCGTGAACTCCCGTTGGTCGGAGTCCACACGTGATGTAAAATTCTCCCAGCATTCATTGCGAATGAACAAAATGACTATTAAAATGCACAAAATCACAGCCTTATATATATGATGCAGAAAACTGCATGGATAAATGGCTTTATAATTTATGTGGCATTTTGTACAGTAATTACAAGGAGCTATATATATGTACTTTTCTCCAAAAATTGCATGTTTAGGCTAAATTTATTTGGATTGGGTTTTGTAATTATCTCAAGGTACTCCTGATAATGATGGCTCCTCAGCATCAAAATAAAAAATAATCTCACAGACTAACCTTAACATTAGGCAATACAAAAAATATCTCTGCTTTAACATATTAAGGCTCCCTCCTTTCTAGATAATTGGCATGATATGTCACCCAGATTATCACCCCTGTATGACAACCACTTTTACCCCCAGAACAACCATATGATACTAATTTTTTGAGGCTGAGTCAACCACAGAGCCATGCTGCTGCCAGAAGGTTTAGATCAGTTTAAAAATCCTTACCCCACCGGGATCGAATTGTAACTTTCCAGTTTGTAGTGTACTGCATTAACCAACTATGCTACAACATGCATCAATTATTTTTATTATTGTTATTAATAAAACTTAAAATTATCTATCTTCGGTTTTCTTTTTACAGCTGTTGCCGTATTCTCGTGCCAAACTTCCAAAGCCTATGATCTTGGGCATTTTTAATGCTTAACCCCCTTGCTTGCATTGCTATCCTCATGTTTTTTTCCATGTTAACTTTAGTGTCTCTTTTTCTTCTTTCTTGTTGGTTACCATTGATATAGTAATTTCGGCCATCCTCATCTTCCATTCTTAAAATATGTTCTAACCATTTTAATTCCTACTCCTCAATTCTTTCAATTATGCTTTCTTCTGCTTCCATTATGTTTCAAATTTCCTTATTTGTAACATGTTCTAATTTTAACATTCTGGCAATTCTGCATAAATAATCCATTCCTAGAGCTACTTGTCTATTCTTGATTGTCCATACCTCACTTCCATATATTGCAACTGTTTCCACCAATGTTTTACCAAATATATTTTTTGGTGTCTTTCCAAATATACTTATCTCGTATTATTTTGCTACTCAATTCAATTCTATGCTTTATTTAGGTAGAATTTGTTTATATATGTTTATGTGCTTTATGTTCTCTTTGTCTTTTCCTTCAATGTTAATTATTCCCAAATATTTTTTGTTTCACTTGCTTTATTTGAATTTCTTCTTCCAACATTAAATTTTCTCTTTCATTGCTATTTTTTTTTATTTACTCTTAAGATGTTTAAACCATCATAAAAATTTCTATTTCATATGGTATGTTTTATATAAACGAAAAGCGCACAAGTTGTGCATGAATGTAACTAAAGTTAATGTCTTCTACACTACTTTTCACAGTGTCGTTAGTCTGTGCAGGTCGCAATTATTGATTTGGGTAGTCTTTTACATGATGTAATGTGGTAACGGTCACACGGTAGTTCACATATGGTATGTTTTGAAAATATATTTTTTACATAAGCCCAGGAACCATGCATCACTGACTAATAGGGCTTAGTCTCACTGAATGTTTTGACATTAATATTACAATTTTAATTTATTATTTTACATTTGACTGATTGCAATGAATTAAGAATTGAAGGGCATATAAAGAATATTATTTTTCATCTTGTTATTACACTCAACAAATTATGGAGCAATGTTAAATTTTTCACACTTCCCTTTAGGCTTTTGGAATCAGCTCTCGGAAGTAGTAATTTGGTTGCAAGAGAGTTTGTAAACCTTTATGAAAGAAAGCAGGATTCCAACGCTATGCTAAATGTTAATTATATGGTGGGTTTTAACAAGCTCTGTTGTGGCAATATGTGAAGCTGTTATAAACTTTGCCATATACCACTGCTAATTTTTAGTTTCTGACTGTTTCATTGCTGTAATCAAGAGAAATTCAGGCATGTTGTTAAAAATTTGGGGATTCCATGCCAGCGTTCCACCAACAATAAAACAGAAATGATTAATTTTTTAAAGGAAAATTTTAAGAAGAATATTTGGACCAAATAGAGGAACTGATAACTGTTGGAGAATCAAAACAAATAATGAACTAAATTAATCAAAAATCAGAATTAGTTGACTTGGACATTTCATCAGAATGGATGATCAGAGACTAGTCAGGAAGCTCTATAAACCTATAGGAGGCAGAGCAGTTGGAAGACCGAAGATCAGATGGGAGGATGACACAATGAATAAAGAAAATGGAAGTGACTAATTTGATTATGGCAAGAGACAGATTGGCATGGAGGAGGATTAAGAATAGGTAAGATGCTAGTATTAGGGTAATAATATTTGTAGGGAAATTGTAGAGCTTGATTGATTGTTGAGAAGGCCAAAACTTTCACCTTCAAAGTTGTTGCACCTTAGGATGATGATGATGATATCAAGAAAGAAATGTTAACTTTATATCTTAGCTTTAATGGGGTAATGGATAGCATACTCGTACGGAGAACGAGAGGTGCGGTGTTAATTTATCTTTTCAAAATAATAATGTCCAGTAATGGAAAATGTTAAATTTAAAATATTACATCAAAATAAAATTTACACTTTATTTCCCCTCTGATGGAAGTCATAATTGGGATTTTTATGCCTTTAAAAATCCAATAACCCTACACACTTATGAACTTGAAAACCTTGGAAACAGAGACAATAGTACACTGAAACTGGCAGCATACTTTAGTCATACCAAAGTAATTGTTGATATTAAATTTATGGTTGGTATCTAATGTCAAACACTTGACAATGAAATAATTTTCTATCTTGCACTCCAATATTTAGCAGGAGGATTGGTCTCTTCTACAAAATCTGGACAATGGAGGAGATGGTTTCAATCATTATCTTCATTTAAATTGCAAAAAGAACATTTAGATGAATTTACTGTGCTACATCTGCGTAGGTATTTATTTAGACAGTTGTATCTTGCTAGTAGTCTGAATGTTGCCACTGCGGATTTTCTTTGTAATGTAAGTAATATTGTAAGTTTGTAAATTTTCCCATTCCTTTCCAGATGTTTTGGTGGTGTGTTCTTCTATAAGTTTATTTATATATTTATTTGATATAAATCTTTTGATAGAGTGAAAGAAAACTGAAGTAGAAGTTGCGTTGAAGACAATTTTGCTAGTAAATCAACTGCTTCATTTCCTGCCCCTTCACAATGGGCTGGAATCCATTGAAGTACAACTTTTTTATGTAAGCGGGATAACTGTTTTATTATTTTATGACATTTGATAATGTTGATGCTTTTGGGTGTATACATAATAAATTTATAAATTGTATGATTCTGCTATAGGAACAGACATGATTATTAGGAATTGGATTTCATTTTAACCAGGAATCATTTTATACATAAAAACACAATTTTTAATTTTAAAAATTATTATTTTAATCTTTTATTTAATTTAAAAATAATAGTTTATTGTCATGCCAGATAAAGTAGCTAAATAATTGTCACTTCCATCTGATCTCAACTACACACACATTTTCTTAATTTCTCCCTAGTATTGGAACAGTAAAAAATTGAAATTTCTTGTAATCTTTACTGACAACATTTTGTTCATATATAGAATAAATTTTCATTGTTACTAGCATTTTGTATCAAAACTCCATTCACAAGCACAAATATAAATTTATTTAAATTAAATTTATGGAACAATAGATCCAAAGAACCAAAGCTGAAGTGGTTGCTACCATAGGTTAGAATGATTCAATCATTCAACCTTAGTTCAGTGAATAGATCAACATTCTTTATAAAATTATATGCTCAGACCGGGACTTGAACCCGGGACCCTTGGTTCTCTAGACCAAGTGCTTTACCACCTGAGCTACCTGAGCAAGTACCAATCTAAATGCAAATTCTTCTCTATATACGTTGTAATTCCCGCATTTGGTGGGTGGGAATTACAATGTATATAAAGAAGAATTTGCGGTTAGATCGATACTTGCTCAGGTAGCTCAGGAGATAGAGCACTTGGTCTAGAGAACCAAGGGTCCCAGGTTCAAGTCCCGGTCTGAGCTTATAATTTTTCTCTTCAAATATTATTTATCCATCATTGAGATGTATAAAATTAATAATAAAAACATTCTTTATAACTTTATAATTTCACATGCTTTATGTTATCATTTTTCTTCACTACTTCTTAATTCAAATAGCTACTCTATTCTCCCTATGAGGCTGATATGAACTCATTATAGACCCTATACCCAAAAAAAAGTTTCTCTGGTATTCTCAGGAATCAAATCTGGGAACTCTTCGATACTTGTCAACATGGTAATCATTGAACTATTATAGGAAATATCACTATGAGGTATAATGAATAATAAATTCTGTTCACCTCACCTCATATCCTGTCTTCTAATTAGTTCAGTTTCGAAACCTAGATAGTTTCATCACCAGTAATTTCATAACTGATGTTCTGTCGTGGATTTGGCCGCGGTGGACTAGTGGTTATGCTCCTTACCTCTGGTCCTGAGGGTTGCGGGTTCAAGCCCAGCTGGGGTCGATGGATTTTTTAGGATGGAAAAATCCAAGGAGCAAGTCCTCCAGGAGGGACTTTAAGCCATGGGTCCTGAGTCTGAAGATCTTCAGGCTCGTAAAAAATCCTTAAGCCTGAATGAAAAGGCCTCTAAGCAAAATTTACGGAATTTTCCCGTCCTAGTACTACCTTGGTTTCCTAGATGTCAGTATGAGGCAGAACGCTAACCACGGACCACTCAAAATGATATCTATACGAAAACAAGTGTAACTAAATTTGAAGAGAAAAATTTTCGCCTAGACCGGGACTCGAACCCGGGACCCTTGGCTTTCCGGGCCAAGTGCTCTACCAACTGAGCTACCGAGGCGAGTTACGATCTAGACGCAAATTTTTCTCTTATATACGTTGTAATTCCCTAAGTGTAACTAAATTTGTATGGTTCAAATTCTTCCGTGTAGAGGGAGAGCGCCTAAATCTCTATTAAGGGAAACATGGGCTTACAAGATACAAGAAGAAGATGTTCTGTCGTCCAGGAGCACTGCTTCTTACTCCATCTGTTGGTGGACCGATGAACCTCCAAATCAAATCATTTTCCCCGGGAATTTGAAAATTCATTAATTTTTTTTTGTGTGGATTTTTTTCCCAAACTGTGAGCTCTTTTAGCTTTTTATTTGTTTTATTAAACTAGAAAAATCAAAAGAGCTCACGATTTGAGAAAAATTCCACATTAAAAAAAAGATTAAAAATTGATAAATTTTCAAATTTCCGGAAAAGTTGATTCAATTCAGAGCTTAATTGGTCCACCAACAGATGGAGTAAAAAGCAGTTCTCCTGAATGACAGAACATTGGTCATGAAACTACTGATGTTGAAACTGCCTAGGTTTTGAAACCAGTCTAATTAGAAGACAGGATATGAGGCGAAGTGAACAGAATTTAAAATTTAAATTAAAATCTTTATAGATTTCATCTTGAGTAATATGTTGACCGATGTTATGTCATTCAGGAGAACTGCTTCTCCTGAAGACATAACATTGGTCGAGATATTACTGAAGATGAAATCACATAGATTTTGAAACCAGTATACCGTAATTAGAAGCCTGGACATTAGGTGAGGTATAATGAATTTTAATTTAAATCTTAAATTAAACTTCGTAGTGATTTTTACCTATAAAAGTTCAATATAACTCCAACTACAAGCATGACATGCCCTGAAGGCTCTAGGCCTACCATCCGGCTGCTGGCCTCACGTCCACATGTGTTATTCACTGAGCTAGACGATCATAAGCCAGTGTAGGGGTGACATGTGGTCAGCATGTCGGGTCCCCCAGCTGTTATAGCTGGTCTTCTCAACCTGGACTTATCGCCTCATGATGCTGGGTGGGCACCGGTCCCATACTGGCCAAAATTCCATGAGAAAAATTTCTTCCCCCATGGGGACTCAAACCAGCGCAAGTCCCGTAACTCAAAAGTTCAATTTAAGTGAACAGAATTTATTTTAAATTTTATGCTAATCAATGCCTAGCAGATAATGTTATAAATATCCATTAACCCATTTGCCTCAAAAGACGAGGTAGACTCGCCGTCAGTTAAATGGTTTTCAACTCAGAAGATGAGGTACACTCCTTAACTCTGTTGTTATATATTTTGTACCATTGTCTTTTGTTTGTTTTGAATGTCTGAAAACAGACAATATAATTTACGGTAACTTAAATCTGGTTTCTGGAAAAATGCATTCATCATTTAAACCTGAAGTAAATGGGTTAAAAGCAAGACTGACTTTTAGAAACTTTTACAAACATAATATTAGTAATGAAAAGTATAAACTTAATACTGTAATATTGTCACTAGTAGAAGTGGCATGGGAACAGGTCAAAATTTCACGCCAGTTTCCTCAAAAATTCCAAATCTTCATTTATTTCATGCACAATTATTCACATCATAAACACACATAATTTTCTGCTATACAAGTTTCTTACAAATACAGTTTATCTCATAATCACTTCTTCACTCTCACAGACACCTACACTTAAAAACATTTTCTTGTCCTTCACTCTTCACATCGCCTTCACTGGTCCACTACTTGGACCTGACTTATTGACCAGACCACTCCCATCACTTTTATATGTGAGAATCAGAATTTACTGAAAGCCAATCTTGACCTCAAATGGAAACCTCGAGAGACCAATTGTTTCTAGAAATAGATGTATCTGGAAAAAAGAATCCTTCTAGAAAGCACATTGGGAGGGTCGCTTAATCCCTTATACCTTATCAGGTCTTACTGTGGTAAGACTCAATAGGAAAATTAAAACCAACAAAAATTACAAAATTGAAAAGTAAATAAATAAAGGATTCACCAGATTAGATAAGTAAATAAATAAGGTATTTACCAGATTGAATGTGGAGATTGTGTTAAAATGTACATAGGAAAAACAAAAAGAAATTTGAAAACCAGAGTAAAGGAACACCTTACGAATAATACTATAATGATATTGTGAAAAGAAAAATTAATGTCTGAACAAGTAATCCTTCTCCGCAGGAGTGTGCAGCCCACTACACCATTCTAGACTTGGTACAAAACAATTCTTTCCACATATACAAATCTATAATTCTCGTTTCGTCTGCTGCCAGGTAGTGGTGTCACAACCAGATGAATTGAGAATTACAGATAAATTATATTTGAAGAGAAAAATTTTCGCCTAGACCGAGACTCGAACCCGGGACCTTTGGCTTGCCGGGCCAAATGCTCTACCAACTGAGCTACCGAGGCGAGTTACGATCTAGACGCAAAATTTTCTCTTATATACGTTGTAAAAAGTAATGTTAAATTCCCAATAAATGTCTTCTTAACTAAGAAGCCGCCATTTGCAAAGATAGAAGCAATGTATAATTGTAGGCTTTCACGGCCGGCGTCTTGATCCATATTTGGTTCGTCTTCCGGGCTTATAGGCCGTGGTCTGGTTGTCTTCTTACTCGACGTTTCGTCTACTGCTGCGGTAGACATCATCAGGAGATACTGCGTGCTTTCTGTGAACTCCTCAACAGTCGGCTGCAGACTGGTTGGTCGTTGGAAACTGTCTCTCTGTTTATAGCTAAACCCCGGGTGGAGGGGAGGTTTTCTGCGCGCACCGAGTTGTGCGCTGTATTGCCGTGTGCCGAAGTCATAGGCTTCGTTGTCGTGTTAAGCAGTATTATAGTATTATTCCTAAGGTGTTAAGCAGTGCTGGGATCCAAATTTAGACACTAGAGATCCTTTGAGTCATGCCAGTATATATCGTATCCCGTGCAGTTGTGGAGAGGTGTACATCGGTACAACAAAGAGAATGATCAACACACGATTACAAGAACACATGAGACACTGCAGGTTAAAACAAAATGAAAAATCGGCCGTAGCGGAACACTGTATGAACAACCAACAACATATTATAAGATTTGAAGATACCCAGGTATTATCACAAACATCAAATTACTACACCAGACTATACAGAGAAGCCATAAAAATATACAAACATAAAAATTCCTTCAACAAAAAAGAAGAAACCTTGAAGATAAACAAAATTTGGATCCCAGCACTGCTTAACACGACAACGAAGCCTATGACTTCGGCACACGGCAATACAGCACACAACTCGGTGCGCGCAGAAAACCTCCCCTCCACCCGGGGTTTAGCTATAAACAGAGAGACAGTTTCCAACGACCAACCAGTCTGCAGCTGACTGTTGAGGAGTTCACAGAAAGCACACAGTATCTCCTGATGATGTCTACCGCAGCAGTAGACGAAACGTCGAGTAAGAAGACAACCAGACCACGGCCTATAAGCCCGGAAGACGAACCAAATATGGATATAGAAGCAATGGTTTCAAAAGCATTTGGCGAGAGGGAATTACAACGTATATAAGAGAAAAATTTGCGTCTAGATCGTAACTCGCCTCGGTAGCTCAGTTGGTAGAGCATTTGGCCCGGCAAGCCAAAGGTCCCGGGTTCGAGTCTCGGCCCAGGCGAAAATTTTTCTCTTCAAATATAATTTATCTTTCAGTGAGAAATGTTAAATCAATAATTAAAACATCATTAGAAGCCTTACTAGCTTTAAAAAGTAATGTTAAATTCCCAATAAATGTCTTCTTAACTAAGAAGCCGCCATTTGCAAAGATAGAAGCAATGGTTTCAAAAGCATTTGGCGAGAGGGAATTACAACGTATATAAGAGAAAAATTTGCGTCTAGATCGTAACTCGCCTCGGTAGCTCAGTTGGTAGAGCATTTGGCCCAGCAAGCCAAAGGTCCCGAGTTCGAGTCTCGGTCTAGGCGAAAATTTTTCTCTTCAAATATAATTTATCTTTCAGTGAGAAATGTTAAATCAATAATTAAAACATCATGAGAATTATAGATTTGTATATGTGGAAAGAATTGTTAGTGTTTGTACCAAGTCTAGAATGGTGTAGTGGGCTGCACACTCCTACGGAGGAGAGGTCCACGGTTCGATTCCTGGTTCAGACATTAATTTTTCTTTTCACAATATCATTATAATATTATAATATGATCCATTATTGGAACTGTGTTAAAATAACAGCATTGGAAAATGTTAAATAACACCTTAGGAATGTCAAAAATGGGGAATTAGTAAAATCAGTAGTAACTGCTCATGCATGGTCAGAAAAAACATCAAACTGAAATAAAGCCAGTTTAATACAACAAGTAGAAAAACCAAAGGAACTCACTGTCTGGGAAAAAATCCACATTAAAAAAACTTAAAATTAATTAATTTTGAAATTCCTGGGAAGTTGATTTGATTTGGAGGTTCATTGGTCCACCAACAGATGGAGTAAGAAACAGTGTTCCTGGTTGACAGAACATCAGTTGTGTAATTAATGAAGATGTAATCATTAAGGTTATGAAACTGGTCTAATTAGAAGACAAGACATGAGACGAGGCAAAAAGAATTTTATTTTAAATTTAAAATTAAACCTCAGTGACATTTAACTTTCACAAGAAAAAAATCACTATGAGGTTTAATTAAGAATTAAATTAATATTTTTATTACCTCACCTCATATCCTTTATTCTTCTAGACTGCAGTTTTGGAGCTTTATCTCCATCATCAGTAGCCTCTCGTCAACCGGTGTTATGTTGTTTCTTGGCAGTTTTCTTCTTCCTTCTATTGATGGACCGATGAACCTCTGGATCAAATCAAAATTTGCAGGAATTTCGAAATTCATGAGTTTTTCTTTCTTGTTTTTTTTTTTCCCCCCTCATGGTTTGAAAAAATATCCACATCCAAAACAATGTGGATAAATTATATTTGAAGAGAATAGAAACAAGCCATACTGGCTTGATAATGTAATGTTAAATTCTCAATTAAATGTCTTCTTAATAAAAAAAACCGACATTTGCAAGAGAGAAGCAAAGGCTTCAAAGCATTTGGTGCGCGGGAATTAACAGTGTATATAAGAGGAATTATTTATAATATTTATTATTAGCTTAATTTTATTAATTTGTGTTTTAGTGGGTGTAGCTTTCTTAACATTATTGTAGCGCAGGGTTCTAGGATACATTCATATTTGTAAAGGACCTAATAAAGTTGGATTTTGCAACCGTTTAGAATGGAGTTGCTCAGATAGCTCATATGGAAGAGCATTTGCCTAGTGTGCAAAAGGTCCTGGGTTCAAATTCCAGTCTGAGCATATAATTTTTCTCTTCAAATATAATGTGTTCTACAACCAACTCTTCCATAATTTCCTCATTTCTTTTATGATCTTACTTATCACATCTAAATCCCATCCTCAACTTGCTCGTTGTGCAAGCTGATGTAACAAATGAGGCTCTAGGGACCGAGTAGTGGCAGTATAACCACATTACCTCAATGTAGAGGAAATACGAGGGCGGATCGGAAAGTAACGCACAATAATTTTTTTCTGCCTTGGTATTGTAGCTAGAATGTTGAAATTTCACAGAGATATAGTTTGAAGTTTTCACTACAGATGGTATTTTTTTCTCAGGTGCACCTCTTGCGAGAGAAGCTTGAACTATGCAACAAAGATGGCGCGCATGCTACAGTCGTCCACCTGTGAGGAACAGAGAAGTGTTGTTCGATTTTTGTGGGCCAAAGGGCATAAACCCAGTGAAATTCACAGGGACATGCGTGGCGTGTATGGGGATGATTGTATGGACCGTAGCAATGTCTTCTGTAAAGTTAGTGCTCGCTGGGTGCCTAAGAACCTGACAGACGACCACAAGGGCCAGCGAATGATGGCAAGCTTGGACCACTTAACGTGGTACACCGCACAAGAACATGACTTTCTGGAAGGAATTGTCACAGGTGATGAGACGTGGGCGTACCACTACACGCCCGAAACAAAGCAGGCATCAGCAGTGCGCAGATAGCTACACTCCAACCAAACGGACTTCTACGAACAGGGCATATTGAAACTGGTAACACGATGGGAAAAATGTGTTGAGAAAGTTGGTGACTATGTCGAAAAGTAGGTAAAAGATGTAAGTTCATTTGTGATTTTTTTCCTTTTTTTTACTATTAAACTTTTTAAAAAAAAAATTATTGTGCATTACTTTCCGATCCGATTCGTCCCTCACAGGTGGACGACTGTAGCATGCGCGCCATCTTTGTTGCATAGTTGAAGCTTCTCTCGCAAGAGGAGCACCTGAGAAAAAAATACCATCTGTAGTGAAAACTTCAAACTATATCTCTGTGAAATTTCAACATTCTAGCTGTAATACCAAGGCAGAAAAAATTATTGTGCGTTACTTTCCGATCCGCCCTCGTAATTTGTGTTTTAGTGGGTGTAGCTTTCTTAACATTATTGTAGCGCAAGGTTCTAGGATACATTCATATTTGTAAAGGACCTAATAAAGTTGGATTTTGCAACCGTTTAGATTGGAGTTGCTCAGATAGCTCATATGGAAGAGCATTTGCCTAGTGTGCAAAAGGTCCTGGGTTCAAATTCCAGTCTGAGCATATAATTTTTCTCTTCAAATATAATGTGTTCTACACCCAACTCTTCCATAATTTCTTCATTTCTTTTATGATCTTACTTATCACATCTAAATCCCATCCTGAACTTGCTCGTTGTGCAAGCTGATGTAACAAATGAGGCTTTAGGGACCGAGTAGTGGCAGTATAACCACATTACCTCAATGTAGAGGAAATACGAGTACTAAGTTAGTAGGAATCCTACAATAACACCTCTCTGGACCAGCAAACCCATTGGGCAAAAATTTACATTTGATTTCAATTCTCAAAGCAAGCCTCAGATGAATCAGGCATATCTACCTGTTGACAACCTTCGTGAGATTAAACACACTAATGAACTTGTATTTTTAAATGACACTTTGCACGTATAACTTGACAAACCCATCTTCCATTATCATAAGTAATGCCACAAGTGATTTCCAATTTATCTAGAGGATTTGGAAATCAAGAGTGGCATTTATTAGAACTATTTAACGAATAAAATTAAGCTAATCAAATGGTAAAGAGAAAAATTTATGCCTGAACCGGGAATCGAACCCCGAACCTTCAGCTTTCTGTACTGATGCTGTAACCATTGAGCTAATCCAGGCTTCCTTCCCTTCAATCATAGTAACAGCTTTAGCTTCTTAATATTAATTTAATAAATAATGCTATAGCTATGTGGAGTCCCTTCATGTCTTCTTCAGGTAGAAGCCATTCATTGTGTATTTGTGAATGATGATTCATAGCATTTGAATGTGGGACCAAGACAGTAAGGTAAAGGAAGGATTTATGCTTGGATGGGAAGGAAGCCTGGATTAGCTCAATGGTTAGAGCATCAGCACGGAAAGCTGAAGGTTCGGGGTTCGATTCCCAGTTCAGGCATAAATTTTTCTCTTTACCATTTGATTACAATAATTTAGTAGTGTACTTTAATATACTTATTTCAATCATAGTAACAGCTTTAGCTTCTTAATATTAATTTAATAAATAATGCTATAGCTATGTGGAGTCCCTTCATGTCTTCTTCAGGTAGAAGCCATTCATTGTGTTTTTGTGAATGATGATTCATAGCATTTGAATGTGGGACCAAGACAGTAAGGTAAAGGAAGGATTTATGCTTGGATGGGAAGGAAGCCTGGATTAGCTCAATGGGTAGAGCATCAGCACGGAAAGCTGAAGGTTCGGGGTTCGAATCCCGGTTCAGGCATAAATTTTTCTCTTTACCATTTGATTACAATAATTTAGTAGTGTACTTTAATATACTTATTTCAATCATAGTAACAGCTTTAGCTTCTTAATATTAATTTAATAAATAATGCTATAGCTATGTGGAGTCCCTTCATGTCTTCTTCAGGTAGAAGCCATTCATTGTGTATTTGTGAATGATGATTCATAGCATTTGAATGTGGGACCAAGACAGTAAGGTAAAGGAAGGATTTATGCATGGATGGGAAGGAAGCCTGGATTAGCTCAATGGTTAGAGCATCAGCACGGAAAGCTGAAGGTTCGGGGTTCGATTCCCGGTTCAGGCATAAATTTTTCTCTTTACCATTTGATTACAATAATTTAGTAGTGTACTTTAATATACTTATTTCAATCATAGTAACAGCTTTAGCTTCTTAATATTAATTTAATAAAAATTAAGCTAATAAATTAATGAGTCATTTTAACATCTTACCTCATATTTCATGTTTTATCAAACACATCAAAATCATAGTAAAAAATCTGGAATTTATCAAATTGATTGTGGAGATTGCAATAAAGTATACATAGGAAAAACAAAAAGAAATTTGGACACTCGCACAAAGGAACACTTTAGAAATATTAAAAATGGTGAAATTGAAAAATCAGCTATTGCAGCACATAGTTTGTTGGAAGGTCATAGAATTGAAAAAGAAGCTAAACTTTTAAAACATTTGGAAAAACCTTTGGACTTGACAGTTTGGGAGAAAATATTTATACAGAAGAACAAATTTAAATCTATGAATTTCGACATTCCGGATGAACGTGACCTTATCTCAAAGTTCATCAAATCAATACCAGATGGCAACGATATCTTGAAGTTCGTCAAATCAACACCAGATGGCAACGTTATAGAGGGAGATTCCAACGAATATCCGGTAGTCATAATGGCGGTTGAAAATGAATGACAAGATCATTTGAAAACTATAGTTACCGTGTTTGATAAAACATGAAATATGAGGCAAGATGTTAAAATGACTCATTAATTTATTAATTAAGAACCTCATAATGTGTTTCCCAATTTTAACTTTGAATAAAATTAGGCTGTTTACTCACAAATCATTATTTAAATATAGTTATTTTAAAATATTTATATATTTAATGTAAACAGCAATGTTTGAAAACAAATGAGAAATGTTTGGTTATGTTTCATTTGTTCATCCACTGCAATTAGATCATATTATTTATTGCCATATAAGGATCGCAATATTGTAAGAATGCACCCTAGTGGAGAAAAAATTAAACAACATACTGTATATTACAACCAACAATATAGGTTATTAATTTTTTTTAGGAAACAACTCCGTAAAATCATTATTTAAAAACACAATTATTGAACACACAATTATCAAATGTGTAGTTTGAAGGAATCTGTTCATTATTTACTATATTCAACATATTTGTTCGAGAGTCAAGTCACTGCAAAATAATGCTCTGACCTGTTCAGAATATTAAAAGGAGGAGCTTTCTTTATTCTGATAAACAGAATTCGATAAACATTGAGGTGAAACATGATTGTCATTGGTTGTAAAACAAAATTCATTGAAACATGATTGGTCATTGACTCCCATTTGGAGCATAAGTTAAATAGTCAGGAAAAATAATGACATAATATAAGGACTTTCCAAAGCAGTATACTGTATGTCAAATTAAAATTATATTTGCAATGAGGTAGAAGGCTGTGTACAAAACACTAACTTTTTGTGTGGTTGTGTTAATACTGTATGATACAAAGCATGTGCTATAGCAGCGGTTCCCAACCTTTTTCAACTCGCAAACCCCTTCCACAATGATCTGAGTTGGGTGAACCACTGACTTTTTAAATATACATACAGTAGGCATGCATAAAATTTAATTCCAAGCAAAGGGTTTCACAGTAAATATTAATTTATTGTGGAAATAATGTGTAAAATTCCTGATGTTGTACATATATAACAAGGGGCATTAAAGGGTTAATTCAATTTTAAAATAATAGTAATATTAATAATAATAATAATAATAATAATAATAATAATAATAATAATAATGATAATTATTAATAATTATAATTATATGATAATTGCTTCGGCTAATAATAATAATAATAATAATAATAATAATAATAATAATAATAATAATAATGATAATTATTAATAATTATAATGATAATTATTAAAAATAATAATGATAATTATTATTATTATTATTATTATCAATGGCAACCGACCAGAAAGAAGAAAAGAGGGAGGCCAAAGTTAACATGGAAGGAAAACATTAAGACAGTAATGCAAGCAAGAGGGCTAAGCATTCAAGATGCCCAAGATCGTAGGCTTTGGAGGTTTGGCACGGGAAGACGGCAGCAGCTGTAAAAACTCGAAGATAGATAGATTATTATTATTATTATTATGACAATGCTGCAGAAATGAAGGAAACAATAATAGGCCTAACCTCAAAACCTGCCATCATGGAAAAGTTTTGGCAAATCCCTTGAAATATTATGTGAACCCCCTGGGGTTTGCAAACCACAGGTTGGGAAACGATGTGCTATAGCATCATTTTATCATTATATTTTTTTTAATTTATTTATTCTCACAATTTATAATCTCCATTTCTATTTATTCATCATCATTCTCTTATTTTATGATAAAATATATCTACAATAGCATAGCCCATTGTTGAGCTATAGCCTCTACTTTGTAAGTAGTTACTGGAGCAATTAATAAATTTATTTGTTGAAATTCTTTCAATAACAATTGGCATAAATCTATGGTTAACTCCGCAGATTTCACCTTATTTGCTGATAGATGTCATGAATGGCATGCAGTCAATACACTGACCCAATAAAACATCTAACAGGCAACTAAGGTATTACTAGACATTGATGTCAGTAAATTTTGTTTAGAGGCCTCTTTATTCAGGCTTAAGAATCTTTTATGAGTCTGAAAATCTTCAGACTCGGGACCCATGGCTTAAAGTCTCTCCCATAGGACTTGCTCCTTGGATTTTTTCCGTCCTAAAAAACCCATCGATCCCAGCCATGTTCAAACTTGTGACCCTCGGAATAAGAGGCAAGAAGCATAAGCACTAGTCCACCGTGGCTGACTATGATAAAATAAACATTTATTTTATGAACTTCATGTCTTGCCTATGAAGATCAATAAGGAAGTTACATGTATTTTAGGGCATTCGATAAGTAATGGCAACACTGTTGTAATTCAGGATCCTAGTGGTGACCATTGTTACCGAGTATGTTGATGAGCAATCTTTTTTGCATAAGTCATGAAATAGCAATATTTTGTGAATACATTCACTGTTTCTCACATGTAATAAGTAATACTGCCTTAAAAAAGATATTCAGTAGAATTTGTTTTGAAGGTAGAATTGGGAAGTACTCGAACATCCATCAAATTCACCAGACATGAGCCCTTGTGACTATAACTTATTCTCAAAAAGATCAAGGAACCTCTATGAGGCATTTGATTTCAATCAAGAGTTGATATCCAGAGTCCCACGCTGTAGCTGAGTGGTTAAGGCAAGTTGTCTTGGCGCAGAGATATGGGACTTGCGCTGGAAGAAATTTTCTCATGGAATTTTGGCAAGTTTCGGACTGGTGCACACCCAGCATCATGAGGAATTTGGGTAACTACAATAAGTAGCGGCTCCAGGTTGAAAAAATCAGCTTTAATGGCTGGGGGACCCAACATGTTAATCACATGTCACTCCTACATTGGCTGGATGATCATCTACCTCTGTTATTAACACATGTGGATATGAGGCTAGCAGCTGGAAGGTCAAGGGCTTTCTAGGCCTCTTATGCCACGGAGTTTCAGTTTTAGTTGATATCCAGAAAGCTCTAGATTGATCAGATGAGAGAGATATCCAGAAATGGTGCTGCAGATAAAGTGAGCCATCTTCCAAGGATTTGACAATATATAATAGACTTGGCAGGAAATACAAATGAAGCTTTTAATGTCAAAAGTAACCTAAATTCATTTTTTATAATGTTATAGCATTGTTGCCATTATTTATCAAATGTCATAGTGTTCTAATAATTTTCTAGTCATAAAATGAAACATTTGTAAAAGTTTACCAATAATTTCCACACTCTGTCTGGCCCCAGGACTCAAACCCAATTCTCTCTGTCTCACAAAACTTGTTATGAAAGGCACTGTTCGCACATACTAAAAATAGATGCATTTGTACAGTTCAAATACTGTTTATTTTGAGTATCTTATATTTAAAGTCTTGTATTATTTTCATCTTCTTCTATAAATCTTTCTTCATAGTCTCTTTCATCATCTTCAGCCACTTCACTACTATGTTCACTGTTCTCGACAGAGTTTGTTTTGAACTGAATTAGATGAAAATGTTCATCATAATTTACATAATATGTATTTACTAATTCTTTTATACTTTTTACTCTAATAGCACCTCTGTAGTCACAGTATATGCCATTCTCAAGAAGAACTTTTGCTGTTTCTTCTGTAACCTAAAACACATTAACATTATTTATACCAAACTGAAAAAAAAAAAAAAACTTATGTGCATAGAGCTGGTCATACACCTCAGGAACCTAAGGTCTTCTAGACCTAAAGTCCCATGGGTTTAAAAATTATAAGATGTAACCATTAATAGTTAAATAGATAACTAATCAAAATACACAATTATATTAAATTAATTAAAGTAGAAATTTTATCAATCACCTCATATTGTACCACCAATATGAGGTGAGTGATAAAAATTCTACCTTAATGAATATACCTCATAGTGAGAATTCCTAAAATAAGTAATATTAAATTAATGTTGGGAAGTAAACATTATGAGGTATCATCATTAAAATTCATCGGAGAACATTTTGTTTAAACAACTGGCCTCATAGGATTCATGCTTCCATGATACCGCGGTTTCAAACACAGTCATGTTCATCTTCAGCCATAACTCCGACTGACAAAATTCTTCGGCATCAACTGTTCTATTGTCGCCATCTTCAGTGCTGCCATCTATGGTTGAATTTATGAACTTCGAAATCAAAGTAATTTCATTAGGGATATCAAAATTCATTTATCTATCTTTATTTTTCTGAATGTATATTTTCTCCCAAACTGTCAATTGCAAAGGCTTCTCTTCCAATTTTATGATGTACTAATAAACTATGTGCAGCAATATTAACCCGTCAGCGTGGAGCGACGTGACGTGTACGCAAGTTGAATTCTTCACCCAATGCGGAACGACGTGACATGTACGCTAGCTACACGCACTGCTTTAAACTGTAATTATGACCTTTGTGTTTACATTAACTATTTACCGTGTATACAAATTTTATGTAGAGACTTCAAAGTTTATATTAGTGCATATATTAACTGATTACGGCCCTCAGTAACAAGTTAAAATAATTTTATATTTGCATTTATTCTTGCGGCCTCTGACATTTTTCTTAAATTTATAACTTGATAAAGGATTTCTTATAAAACTAAATTAGCCTTTTTTTGTAGATTAGCTTGTCTATCAAATTGAATCTATTTTCAAATCTCTTCATTTTTAATAATAATGTCGCAAAATTCAGTATATATAAAGGCCCAACAAAGTTATTTCCGATTTACGCTACAGTACAGGACCACAACAGTAAATTTCAGATATATATATATATATATATATATATATATATATATATATTTCAAATGACGATATCCTTACATTATGGAAAGGTAGTTAGTCTACAATTCAGTCAGTATCTAAAAGGTAAAGTGGTCCACTACAGACCTTAGAAGGTTCTTGGGATATTAGGAGGTTAAGGCTCCCACTTTTCTAAACTATCGGTACTTGATGTAAGCCGAGTACTTATTTCTGTCTGACGGCCCATAACAAGCATCTGGTACTCATTTCAGTTAGAGGCTGAGTCAACCCCGGGTTCACGGTGCCGCCTGAAGGTTTGGTTCAGTTTAAAAATCCTGATCCACCGGGACTCAAACCCTCGATCTTCCGGCTTGTAGCATGTTAATCTTTTAAGTCCACACCTCCGGTGAAACTATTATAGTCATATTTCATCAACTGGTTTCAGTTTGGAAACCAGAAGAAAGGCATTGAAATTTAGGGTTGATGAAGGTCTTAGTACAACAGGTCTGATGTGTAGAAAGACCATTTTTTGAAGGCACACGACCTAAAATAATGTTTCAAAAGTGTTAGAAAGACACATTTGGAGAAGGCTGCCCCCCCCCCTACAAGAAAGAAGGTCAGCGCATAGAAGCAATGTGTTTGTAATAAACATGAACAAAGTAAACACAAGGGGAAAAAAATACACTTATTGTTGCCCGAGTGTCAAACAGCTGGTTTACATTTTGAAGATTTATCACACCAATTTTTGAAGTTCATACTTTTTTTTTCAAGACCCTTTTCTTTGTGTAAATATTTCGTTTTGTTGTTAGGTAAAGCCGGTTCTCTGAATTCTTCAAAGAATCCCTAGTGCAATACACTGTGTCACTTATGTGAGAAATTTACAAAAAGGACCTATTTCAACTGTGGCACAACAACCATAAATAAGTCTGCAAAAAACGCAGAGATGTTACGTGAGAACCGTAACAAATTTAATTAATTAAATATTATATTAAGGGTTCACCATAAACGAATTGCAAAAACATTTAAATTACTCAAGATATATCAATTTAAATGCGTTATTGGAATACTGGCACTGAGCGGCTGAGTTTAAATACCGGTGAACTTCCTCCCGCATCAGAGTATTCTCGGCCATTTAAATCCATCCACTCTGAAGGGTTAAATACAAAATTGCAAAGAAAAGAAAAAAGAAAATTACTTACCATCCTAAAATGCATAGAAAATTTAAAAAAAATTTTGACAAATACAACATTTCTATGGCACCAATAAATAAATTTAGTCTGGGTAATCTTCTAAGTATCAATAAAAAAGTCAATGTCCCAGACAGTAAGAAATCTGGAATTTATCAAATAAGTTGTGAAGATTGCAATAAAGTTTATATAGGAAAAACAAAAAGGAATTTAGAAATTTGGACAAAAGAACATTTCAGAAATATTAAAAATTGTGAAATTGAAAAATCTGCAATTGCTGCACATAGTTTATTAGTACATCATAAAATTGGAAGAGAAGCTAAACTTTTAAAACAAGTAGAGAAGCCTTTGGAATTGACAGTTTGGAGAAAATATACATTCAGAAAAATAAAGATAGATAAATGAATTTTGATATCCCTAACGAAATTACTTTGATTTCGAAGTTCATAAATTCAACCATAGATGGCAGCACTGAAGATGGGACAATAGAACAGTTGACGGCCGAAGAATTTCATCAGTTGGAGTTATGGCTGAAGACGAACACGACTGTGTTTGAAACCGCGGTATCATGGAAGCATGAATCCCTATGAGGTGAATTGTTTAAACAAAATGTTCTCCGATGAATTTTAATAAAATACACAATGCCAGTGTACCTGAATTCTTCCAGGTTCTCCTGTAGATTCCATTCTAGATGCCATATTTACTGAGTGACCCCAGATATCATAATGTGGCTTAAGTTCACCAATCACTCCAGCTGTTAATTTACCATGTGAAATACCTGTCAACAAAAATGAATGTATTTCATTAGTGGAAAAAAAAAGGTAACATCTATAAGGCAATAACGCATGGCTTTGTCTGATTGGCAGTGTACACAAATACAAACATTTATGGGAATTAATTAAAACAAAGATATTTATCTGGTTATATAGGAGTTGCAGACAAACAATTGAGATAGGTAACTTACAGTCGCAGACAAAAAAATGCCCGAGTTATCATTTGTCATCATCATCACCATCATCAACAACAAGGATTAAGCCCAATGGCCTGTTCCGATCTTATTATAGGTCGAATTGGTCCTTCCATCTCTTCAATGGTCTTCGCAACAATCTTCTCCCTTTGGTTTATAATTATACATTCTTTTTGGTATCCGCTGTTCATTCATTCGTAATAAGTGCTGAAGGTAAGCATTTTGATAGTATTTTATTATTTCACAGAGATTAAATATATTAAGTTCTGTTCTTATATCTTCGTTTTTCTTTTTATTGGTCCTTTTAAAAAAAAAACTCTTCAAATATAATTTATCCTACAGTGAGAAATGTTAAATCAATAATAAAAACATAATTAGAAGCCTTACTAGCTTTATAAAGTAATGTTAAATTCCCAATAAATGTCTTCATAACTAAGAAGCTGCCATTTGCAAAGATAGAAGCAATGATTTCAAAAGCATTTGGCGCGAGGGAATTACAACGTATATAAGAGAAAAATTTGCATCTAGATTGCAACTTGCCTCGGTAGCTCAGTTGGTAGAGCATTTGGCCCAGCAAGCCAAAGGTCCCAGGTTTGAGTCTCGGTCTAGGCAAAAATTGTTCTCTTCAAATATGTCGGTGGACTAGCAGTTATGTTCCTTGCCTCTGGTCCCGAGGGTCGCAGGTTCAAACCCGGCCAGGGTCGATGGGTTTTTTAGGATGGAAAAATCCAAGGAGCAAGTCCTCCGGGAGGGACTTTAAGCCGTGGGTCCCAAGTCTGAAGATTTTCAGGTTTGTAAAAAATCCTTAAGCCTGAATGAAAAGGCCTCTAAGCAAAATTTACCGAATTTTCCCGTCCTAGTACTACCTTGGTTTCCTAGATGTCAGCAGTATGAGGCGGAACGCTGACCACGGACCACTCAAAAATGACATCTATACGAAAACAAGTGTAACTAAATTAATATGGTTCAAATTCTTCCCTGTAGGGGGAGAGCGCTTAATCTCTGTAAAGGGAAAACATGGGCTTACAATACAATACAATATAATTTATCCTTCAGTGAGAAATGTTAAATCAATAATAAAAACATCACTTATCCTATACTTTGTTCTGTACACAATACAAGAATACATTACCTCTATAATATGGGCTGCTGAAATGGTGTATAAATTGAAAGTAGACCACAAGAATACCAAACAACCCAAAGCACAAATACAAGCAGTGGGAGGCATTGGAACATATACACGAATACATTTTTGTACTAACATTTGGTTTTTTATAAGTTTAAACTTACCAACTCGTAGTTTGAATGTCTGGAAAGTTTCTCTATTAATATTTTGAAGAACCTCCATCATTTTAACAGCAAAACGAGTTAGAACCAAAGCTACATGGTCAGAACAATTGTCCCTGTTCAAAGAGTTCACTGAATCTTTTCTGCCAGGATCCAAACCACAAGCTGCCATGTATGTCCATCCAGCAACTTTTATCTTCTCAACCCGTAGAAAACTTGTGTCATAAAGCAGCTGAAAAATTAAATATTATAATTCATCCATTGCTAGTTAAAATGTTAATGAACTTTGCTAAATTTAGGACACAATATACACATATTTAAATAAAATATACTTATCTCCTCTACTATTCAATTTTATACTAGAGCATGCCATCAAAACTTTGAAGAATGAAGAAGACCTACAACTCATGGTATTAATAGACTGTTAGTGTATGCTCATGATGTAGTACTACTGAGCAACTGCAAGGATATACTAAGGGACAATACGCATATTCTACTGAGTAACACTAAGAAATTGGGACTGGAAGTAAACATCAATAAAACTAAATGTATGTTCCCACATAGAAATACAGTGTGATTATAAAGTCTCAGTACATTTTGTGGATAACATAGCGCAAATAAAATAAAAATTATAAGGTAGTTTCAACTATCAAGTTAGTGTTCAACATAACCTCCATCAATCTCAAAACATGTTTCCCAACAACGCACCGTCACCCGGAAAACATGCACCAACATATCCTCTGTAATCATTTCAGCCGCTTGGCGTATGCGTTCTTTCAGCACTTGCAGATTAGGAAACTTGGTTCTGTACACCTGTTGCTTGATGAACCCCCAAGCAAAAAAATCCAGGAGTGCGAGGTCTGGCAAACGAGATGCCCAGATACGAGGAGATGCTCTTCCAATCCACCTTTTGGGAAACCTGTCATTGAGATACCCGTGTATAGCCAGAGCAAAGTGTGGTGGTGCTCCATCTTGTTGCAACACCACTGTATCAATGATACCATCTTGCTGTAACTGTGGCTGTAAGGAAAGTTGCAATATATCAAGATACACGTCTCCCATGAGGGTTTCCTTTGGAATCAGTCTCTAACTTCTTCGTACAACTGGCCTCTTAAACGCGCAGCAACAATCTCTATCCGCTCTTCAATGGTGAACATTTTTGTATCTTTCGAATGGATGTAACAGAAAAACGATATGTAAGCGATTTCTTTAAAATGTACTGGGACTTTATAATCACACTGTATATTATGTAATGGAAATGGACAACTAAATGAGGGAAATTTTGAAGAAGTGGCTGAATTCAAATATCTAGGAACAATAATTACAAATAGGAATGAGATGCACAAAGAAATTAAACATAGGCTCAATTCTGGAAATGTATGCTAATATGTATTACAGAGACTCTTGTCGTCCCAACTCCTGTCAAAAAAGTTAAACTGAAAATATATAAAACTGTTATTCTCCCAGTTATATTATATGGATGCGAAACATGGACTCTTACTTTAAGGGAGGAAAGATAATTATGGGCATTTGAGAATAAAGTTCTTAGAAAAAATGTTGGGCCAAAAACAGATGAACAGACAGGTGAATGGAGAAAACTACATAATAGTGAGCTACATGGTATGTATAGGAAGTCAGATATAATAACAGTTAAGTCTCATAGACTGCTATGGGCAAGATATGAGGCACGAATGAGGAATGAAAGAAGTGCATGGAAGCTTCTTGTAGGAAAATGCCCAGTTGGTAGACCAAGAATGAGGTGGGAGATTAAAATTATCCATGATTTGAGGGAAGTAGATTATACAGGGGATGATTGGAAATCATAAATGGAAGTTTTTCTGAAACAGGCTGCAGGCAATACGGATCTTCATTCTCAACATCTGGAATACATAACAATAATTCTATTCTATAGTGTTCTGTCCGAGGGCAGGTCCTTCATTACAATCATAGCATCTTCATGCAATGCTTTGTAGTTTTACTAGGGAATTGTAGGTGTGGTAGCTTCCTGTTGCTTTCCACACCGAGAATGATAATGATGATGGTCAGATGATATTCAGGAACCTTTTAGGCCTCAAAGCTACCCGACATTTGTCTTACAGGTGAGGAAAAACCTCACCCACGAAGCTTGTCCCAGCAAGAATCGAACCTGGGCCCACTGCATGATAAACAGTGCACTACCTCAAGACCACAACGGTGGACAGGACAATAATAAATGCTTATCATTGTCGAGTATTTAAAGTAATCTTATAATCAAGTTTAAGAGTTTGAAATAATAAATTTATTTTAAATTAAACCTCATAGATTTATTCCTATAAAAGTTCAATTACCTTATCAAAGTCACAAATGATTTGATTGAGTAACTTAATGCTTCCTAGTTCACTTGATCCTGCAAGTCCATTGTCGTCCCATAGAACATATTCTGTGAGTGAAGCAAACATTACTGCTACTGTTTCATATTCTTCGTGGTACAACCTTTCATGATCTCTGCTTGTGTTTAAAAACCAGTCAGCTGCAAGAATATAAACATATTTTATTGAATGTTATAATACAAATTTTAACATTTGCAATGATGGACAATTATTATTTTGAAAAGAAAAATTAACACCTGAATCAGGATTTTAATCCAAGATCTCTAGCTTAATATGCTAGTGTGTTCCTTCTTGCTGCACCATTCAGGCATCCCGATGCAAACACTATTTTTCTTAATATTTAATTTTAGGAAGTTATATTTTGAGGTTACTATTTTTCTTCATGAATTAATGAGTCATTCTTTACATCTTATCTCATATTTTATGTTTTCTTAAGCACAGTAACTGCTTAAGAAAACAAAAATATGAGATAAGATGTAAAGAATGATTCATTAATTCATGAATTAAGAACCTCATAATGTTATTTCCCATACTTAGCTATAAACTAATTTTTCTTCTTCATATACTTCTTTTTTGTCCGGGGCAGATAACCGACACCACCAGTGCCATCTGACAGCTTCTAAATTCAAGAGGATATTTTTAATTAGAATTTACATTTCCATTATCTACATCTACAATGGCATAACAGCCTTAGCCTCTCCTTTCTTAGGTGTTACTAGACCAAGTTAATTTAGTTATGTTTATTTTCCTAGAGATGTCATAAATGGTATGTGGTCAACATACCGACCCAATGAAACATCAACGGGGTGAATCATAAATATGGCTACACGCTTGATTGCATTGTGTGATGAAAATATTACCATTACAGGAAATATGAAATTACCGTTGGAAAGGCAATTATTCAAATTACAACAATGAAATAAAACAAAACAGTGTAGAACTTACGTCATTAGTCAAAATGCCATTGAATATGCAACAGCAAATTACAATTGCTGCAAGGGCAATAATATATGCTAATGATCGTGAGGCCGCAAGACAGGCAAGACGTGAGTTTAACATTACATTGCAGCCGTCAACTGTGAGGAAGTGGAGAAAAGACTGCTGGAAACTGGAAGGAAGCAGAAAAACAAACCTCCTGGAAGGCCTCGCATTAGCATGGATGCAAAAACATCGAAGAGAATTGTGGAGGCATTCGACACTAGCCCACAAAAATCAACCCGCCAAGCTGCACATGAGCAGTGATTTGTTTTGTTTTGTTCTATTGTTGTAATTTGAAGGATTCCCTTTCCAATGATAACATCGTATTTCCTTTAATAATAATATTTTCGTCACAAAATGCAATTAAATGTATAGCCATATTTCTGAATCACTCTGTAGTAGGCAACTAAAAAATTTACTAGGATGAAGAAGGTTGGTAAATTTTGAACAGAGGCCTCTTTATTCAGGCTTGAGGTTCTTTTACAAGCCTGAAAATTCTTCAAGACTCAGGACCCGCAGAGGACTTGCTCCTTGGATTTTTCCATCCTAAAAAAAAAATTGATGACCCTTGCTGAGTTTGAACATATGACCCTTGGAACCAGAGCCATGGAATATAACCACTAGCCCACCATGGCCAACACATTACCATTGTTGTATAGAAAATATCATCATCAGCATCAAGGATTAGGCCTGCTGATCTGTTCCGATCTCATGTTAGAATCGGCCTATCCATCTTTTACTGGGTCTTCCAACATTCCTTCGTCCTAGTGGTTTGTAATGAAGAAACTGTTACAGAATTCTATTGTTATCCATTCTATTGATGTGGTCCATCCATTCATCTCTGTATTGTGTAATTATATCTAATAGTTCGAATATATTCAGTTCTCTTCATATATCCTCACTTTTCCTTTGATGCATTATTGTGTAGCCAGTTACACTCCTCAGAAACCTCATTTCTGACGATTCTATTCTTCATTCCTGGTTTTTGGTTAAGACCAATGTTCCAATCCATATAGTAGTGCTGGAACCACCATTGTTTTATAAAATTTTAAAAGTGTCTCCTTTCTAGTTCCTTTGAGACTTCGTTTTATGGTGTCACACATATAATTTAAATTTATTTATTTTGTTTTCAATGTCTTCACTTTTTCTATATGATACATTGTATCCCAATATAGTATATGAAGAAGAAAAATTAGCATTTGCATTGAAATGCCTGATTGGAGCAGTGGGAGCATACTAGTGTATAAAGCTAGAGGTCTCAGGTTCAAATCCTGATTCAGGCATTAATTTTTTCCTTTCAAATAGTATTTTATAGAGTTGATAATATTTGTTTATTATTTTTTATGGCTGCAAGTAAAAGAAATGTGCAGCTGAAACTGGATACCTTGTTTACTTTGTAGTGTAGGAGACTCTGTACGATATGGATGTTTATGTCACTCTTTGGTTACATCTACTACAGGGTGAATTAAAACAGGTAGTGGAAGGATGGACTTATTACACTGAGCAACAAAAAATAAACTTTTTCTTGTCTCAGAAAGAAAAATATGTGATTCCGATAGTATTTTTTCTCCTGAATTCAAATATGGCATCGGTTTTTCTCCTTCATGCAGGGTTTCCGAGAGACAGGCATTTATAATTTCAAACACCTTAATATTTTCTACATTCGTAACTACACAATATTCGAACATTCGGACTCACCTAGAAAGTAAGAAATGATGATTTTCTGCTATATTTTGCCTGTGGAGCATCCCTCTTGATGGTCCAACAATAATCGGCCAGCATATTGGGATTCCATTTGCCTTGATATCTCTTTTCCATAGCTGAAATCTCCTGAGTTAGCTCATTTGGTTTTATTTTACAATGGACAAATGGACGAAAAAATGTTTATTAAAAAAATAATTATTTAAATCCATTAATTGAAATTGAAATAAAAAAAACTGTGGGTGATGGAGAAATTCCGAATACATATTTGAAAATATGATAAAAAAACTGCATTAAGTACAACTATTGGTACTCATGAGACAAAAATCATGTTGACCAGTGTTATCTAATAATAGTTTATTCTCTTGTGGGCTCATCATGCAGGCAGTATTGTAGTAAAATCTCCCTATCATACCCTTTCTATTCCCCTATTCCCTTATTTTGACTTTTCTCTGAATCTCCTTAGTTCTTGTTGCTGGTGAAAAATCCAGCAAAAAAAAAAATGGTGGAATCAAACAAGTCAATCCTAAAGTCTTATGGTTGAATGTTTTTATGGTGAGTACAATAAATGTATTAATTAAATATAAATAAAACGTAGTTTTATTTGATTTTCATATTTATTATATAATTCAGTGACAGCTGTTTCAGTACACTGTACCTTCTTCAGACATGTTAACAAGTAATTTAACGTGTCTGAAGAAGGTACAGTGTACCGAAACAGCTGTCACTGAATTATATAATAAATATGAAAATCAAATAAAACTATGTTTTATTTTTATTTAATTAATAAATATGGATTTTCATCAAGTAAACACCAACTCAATTGATTATTATACAATAAATTTAGGTTATTTTGAAGGTATTTGAAGAGAAAAATATATGCCTAGACTGGGATTTAAACCCAGGACCTTCAGTTTTATATGCTCTGCTACTGAGCTATCCAAGCTTCCAATCTATATTCTACTCTTCAGATATAATTTGCCATTCAGTGAGAAATGTTAAATTTATAATAAAAACATAATATTTTGAAGGTATTTGTTTGTTAATGCTCTGCCGTAGAGCTATCCAAGGCTTCCAATCTATATTTTACTCTTTAAATATAATTTATCCCTCAGTGAGCAATGTTAAATTTATACAGCAAACTCCCAATTATCCATGTTAATTGGGACCAAGATATGCACAGAAAATAAAAAAAAACACAGATAATCCAATTAAGTTATTTGGCGCCATGGAAGTTGATCAGAAATATATTTACCCACATTAACACTCCTTAAATGCAACAAATATTCATAAAATGTTATATTAAATGTGTTTAGGTGTGAGTCATAATTATCATTATTTTATTTTACTCGTAAATATAAAGAAAAAAGTGGGACTATTTCCTGTCATGAGCACACTGGTTACGACATATATTCAAAATGCCTGCCGTAACTAGCGACAACTACACTAGTAACCACCGATATCCACACTTATAACCAGCGATGACAAATAATCAGCGATTTCCACACTAGTAACCACCGATGACCACACTACAATTCAGCGATAAACCCACTGCCACAGCATATCTGTGGACTAGTAACCACTGATGACCACAATAACCAACAATAAACCCACTGCCACAGCATATCCGTGGTACCAATCTGCAACAACAAACTTTCAGTGATTCACACAACGGAAATTTCCGAAATTGTATTGTATTCACAGAATGTTGGTTCGTACCCTTAAACGCATCAGGTGGGGGGTTGTGAGTTAAGGTTATTCTATTGTGCTAGTTTCTAAGCGCAGTTCACAGTAGCACGTTTAAAAATAAATAATTTTTTCATAACAATACAAAATACAGTATTTTTAAAAAATACAGTAAAAAGAGTCATGCCCGGATAACCCACAAACCGGATAATATGCACACGGATAATCGGGAGTTTTCTGTAATAGAAACACATTTTGAAGGTATTTGTTGAGACTGTCAATTTGTTTATGCACTCTATTAAATTAATTTTAAATGTTATTTTAATAGGAATAGAAACTCCTTATTTAATTTAGGCAGGAGCCACCACTGATACTTACCAACATGTATTGGAAGGATATTCTGAAGTAGCATTTTGTTAATCATATGCATTGTTGAAGACTCTTCCTTTTCTTTTGATAACTGCCTTTTCCATTTATAATCTATCCTGTTCATGTATTCAGCCTGAAATTCATTTAACTTTGTTGTTTTACAATACTAGTATTGTCTAACAGTCATTGCACATATATAACAATACACAATAATTACCACACATTCCATAGTATTGCGATGTATCAAGGCAGTATCAAAAAAAAAAATCTGCCATTTTTAACTATAAGGCACTAAAATCCAGCACCAAATCTCTCATTTAAACTATAGGGAAGTAATAAAGCTCTTAAATTGTTAGATTGGATAACCCTCAGTTTCCTACCATCTGCACCGTGTCCTGCCTCACTTTGCAGGGAGTTCATCTGCTCCATATAGTGGGTAGCCATTGCTGGATTCTGGCTTCAACATCTGTGCCTTGTAGTTAAAAAATGGCAGATCATATTTTGGACACAACCTTGGTACATCACAACATTTCTCTGTTGGGAATTTCAAGATAGGTTTTGCAATGGTTAACAGTTCCCTTGTCAGAATCATTCACTTCACAAGTCCCACAAATACAAAAAAAGAACAGAGTCACCACCTTTGGGATGATGACAGTTATGTATTAAATACACAAGTGATCTTCTTGGTGATGAAATATTAAAATATATATATACAGTCAATATGCCCAATTCACCAATTAATGTTTTAAAATGGTCAACACGTTTCCACAGCCAAGCTGTCATTCTCAAGACCAGATATTGACTGAACATGTCTGTGGAAACGTGTTGACCATTTTAAAACATTAATTGGTGAATTGGGCGTATTGACTGTATATATATTTTAACAGTTATGTAAGTTACATAAAGTTGTAGAGCAAGAGGCATGAAGTGCATGGTTGAAACGTGTAATATTTAGGGTCGTATGTTAGAACATTACTCTCTACTCAAATTACTTCCAATCACTAGTGAGCTGATTCACCGTGAGCAATTGCTGAAAACGAATTAACGGCCGACTTATCGGTAATGCATGAGAGTCGACGTTTTCGTAATATTGGCAACAAATTACCCAGAATTCTCAGCGATAAAACCACTTCCGTTATTTTCGTTTGCTATAGAGGAATGCATTTATGCTTGCATCCCGCAAATAATACCGTATACAAACACGTCTGCGACACGCAGTATTATGCTGATTCTCCTGTTCTTCCAGTTGAATTCTTTGGTAGACTCTATCAAATTCCTCTTCTCCGTGTATACCGAAAACATGATCGAAGTCTTCAAGGTCCGACATCTTGGATAAATGTTGGATAAAGCAGCAAAGTACATCGATTACCATCGGTTCCCTTCGGGATTTTAATTTGAGTTGCTCATGTAAGGTACCTCCGCAGGTAGCTTACAAATTTAACCAATTATTATCGCATGAACAGATTTCTGAGTAAGCAAAATCGTATTAGCATACAACTTGCTCAGCAGAGAAGGCATTTTACTGTCTAATGCGTCCAAACATGCGACCCTTAATGTAGAGTTCTGAACTCTGGAGAACTTAGGAATTATTCTGCATATTGAATAAAAATATATTTTACTAACACACAGGCATACCAGTACTAAAATTTAATCTAATTATTTACAATAATATTAATTCTGAATAAAGACTTTGCAAAATATTTTTTTATGATTAAATGTATATAGAATTATTACCTGTCTGTCCATAAAGTGAAGAGTTATTGTGAGGAAAGTAATGTTGATAATATGTGCTATTCTTGGTTCCAGTCCAGGATTCCACGTTTCATTGGCCTGCAAAGCATTACAGAGATAATAAGCTTGTTTAATTTAGGTTAAGGTTCATAGATTATATTATATTTGTTTTAATCACCTTGTTACTGTATTTTACCAACTATAAGACACATTTTTTTCTTTGAAAAATTGCCTCCAAAATTCAGGTGTGTCTTATACTTGAAATTATTATAAAAATGTCCAGTATTTGATATAAAATCCCTGCCAGTCTTAAAAATGGCCATATATCCGATGCCGTGAAAATTATCTCTGTCTGGCAATGCTGGATTTTACTGGCAGCAGCAGTGCTCCAATGCAATGAACATGAGTTGCGGGGATTCACAAACTTGCTAATACTGTCACTCTCTCGCCCCGCCATCACAAACATAGAATACTATTTAGTCTATGATGCATCATTTGCAGTCTACAATGCCAGTGAATTTGAACAAATGGATGATGGATGAAACCCAACATGAATTCACGCCGAAGGGAGCTTTAAAAGGCATACAATCAAACAAGTGTGTCAATGGATAAAACAGTTGTGGTCTAGAGTGAGAGAAGATATTATTGTTAAATTCAAGAAGTGTGGCATAAGCAACACTCTCAATGCAGTGAAGAACATCTTATATATGAAGAGGACAATGACAAAAAGGAAGAAGAATATGAAAGTTCAGATGATGATTTTCAGGGATTTTAAAGATCAGAACGGTTTTATAAACTAAGATTTTTTTTTCTTTTAGTCTGGCTTTGCAATCTAATAATAAAAATGGTAAAAATGTTATTTAAAAAAAATGCTTAAAAGTTAAGGTGCGTCTTATAGTCCGAAAAATATGGTATTACTTATTAAACATATTAAGAAGTTTTTATTACTATTATTATTAAGTAAATTATTATGTTAGGAGCATCAGCTACTCTTTTAGATATATATACTTACATACATGTTCAGCATGCAAGCTAAGTAAATATTTTAAGTAATGCTACCTCAAAGACCTCCGAAGAAATCCTTTGATTCCATCTAAGCCCTTTGTTGGAAACCCATAGTTTATAACAGATCACTCTGTTTCTCTCTATACCTATTTTTAGAAATGATTTATGCTTATTCATTTTGATTTTGAAGTTGGTAGGTAATATATTATTTTAAAAAAGACAAAAAATAATGAAAGTACATTTATAAAACAAACAGAAGAGAACAGAAAATTCAAGAAATTCATTTACCATTCATTGAAACACCACAAGTTTCAAAAATAAAAAAATGTAAACCAAACAATGAATACAGCTTATATAGGATAATTAAAACCAACAAAAATGAAAAAAAAATGAAGAAGAAAACAAAGCAGTTTATCAGATCAAATGCAGAAATTGTGACAAAATTTATATAGGAAAAACAAAAAGAAATTTGAAAACAAAGACGAAAGAACATCTTAGAAAAGTATAAAATGGTGCAGTGGACAAGTCAGCAGTAACTGCTCATACTTTGTCTGAAAAACATTTAATTTATACAGAAGCTAGTTCGATTAAACAAATAGAAAAACAAAAAGAACACAGTTTGGGAAAAAAATCCATATTCAAAAAAACAAGAAAGAAAAACCTACTAGTGAATATGGAACAGGCAACTAATGCCTAAACCAGGAAGTGAAGAAGAAGAAAAACTTATGAATTTCAAAATTCCTGAGGATTTTGATTTGATCGAAGGTTCATTGGTCCACCAACAGAGGTAGGAAGAAGCAGTTCTCCTGATCGACATAACATCAGTCGACAAGAAATAACTGGAGATGAAGCTGCCTACGCTTTGAATCTGGTATGATTAGAAGACTGTATATGAGATGAAGTATAAAGCATTTTAATTTAAATTTTCTTCTTCTTCTTGTAAGTCCATGTTTCCCTTAACAGAGATTTAGACGTTCTCCCCCTACAGGGAAGAATTTGAACCATACTAATTTAGTTACACTTGTTTTCATACAGATGTCATTTGAGTGGACTGTGGCCAGTGTTCTGCCTGATACTGACATCTAGGAAACCAAGGTAATACTAGGACGGGAAAATTCGGTAAATTTTGCTTAGAGGCCTTTTCATTCAGGCTTAAGGATCTTTTATGAGCCTGAAAATCTTCAGACTTGGGACCCACGGCTTAAAGTCTCTCCCGGAGGACTTGCTCCTTGGATTTTTCCATCCTAAAAAAATCCATCAACTCCAGCCAGGTTTGAACCCGCGACCTTCGGGACCAGAGGCAAGGAGCATAACCACTAGTCCATTGTGGCCGATAATTTAAATCTTAATATTTTTATTTACTGAATCTCTTTAACTACTCAGGGTTTTAGCATTACAATTGATTTATAGGCATGATGTTCAGAGACCTCTTTTTTTCAGACTTGAGGTTCTTTTATATGCTGTAAATTTATGAAGTAGGTTCCTTGGCTTTACTTTCTTCCTGATGGAAGTAATACTCAGGATTTTCATGCCCTTAAAAAAATCCATGAAACTTTAAATTAAAGATAGCCTGACATTTTATTATGAAATGAAAACATGTCATGTTACCTGGAAAATATGTGGTGAGATAAACCATACTCCCCAGATGTAAGCCAGTATGATGATGATTCCCACAATTAGTTTGAGTTGAAAGTGAATCCTAAGAAACAAGAAACTCATGATGAGAGTCAATGAGCAGGTTTGTGTTACATGCTGAAAAAAAAAAAAGAGAACATTTTGAATCAATGCATATTATGTTTTGTTGAATTGTTATTAATACTACCTCATATCTTCTCAACATATGTACTTGATAGGGATTTGGAATTTAATCCAGGCATCTGGAATATATTCAAATATTAAAGGAAATATCAATATAATTTATAAATGAGTTGGAGAAAATATTTTTATATATCACCTCATAAAGTAGTGTGTTTTCAAGATACCGGTTACAAAGGTCATTCACCTTTATCTTCAGTCAAACTCCAACTGTTGAAATTTTGCTGTTAACACCATCTTCGAAACTGCCATCTAGTGTCAATTTTATGAACTTTGAGATCAAATTTTTCTTGCCAGGAATTAAAAAATTCATGGTTCTATTTTTAAAAAATAAAATTATATCTCCAAGTTTATAAAATCAACACCAGATGGCAGTTCGGAAGATGGAAAAATTTTGATAGTTGCAGTTTCACTGAAGATGAAGGTAAATGACCTTTGAAACCAGTATCGTAAAACATACAACTTTATGAGGCGATATATAAAAATATCTTTTCGAACTAATTTATAAATTGAAAATACCTCATAGTGTTATTTCCCACTTTAATTTTGATTAAAATAAAATTCTTTACACCTCACCTATCTTCTTTTTAGACTGGTTTTGTAACCTAAATTGTTACATCTTCAGTAATTAATTAATGAATTTTAAAATTCTTGGGAAGTTCATTTGATTGGGAGGTTTATTGGTCCACCAACAGATGGAGTAAGAAGCAGTGCGTGACAGAACATCGATGATGAAACCACTAAAGCTGTAACTGTTTAAATTATGAAACTGGTCTAAAAAATAAGAGAGAATATGAGGTGATATATGAAGAATTTTATTTTAAAAATTTTATCTGATATATAATCTAGCAAATAAATTGTATACCATCACCTCTCCTAGCTCCAGATTGAAAATTTTACAAATAAAATTTCCAACCCTGCTGGTTATTGAACCTGGACCCACAAATCAGGAGACATGCAAGCTGCCATCTGAGTAGAATGGCAGACTACCATGTAAAATGTGATTAGTCTCTTTTCCTCAATAATTTTAAATGAAAAATTATTTAAAACACCTATATGAAAGTTAATCATTGGCATTTATTTAAGTAAAATTTGATCACCTTAACTCAAACTTCTTCTTCTTAGACTAGTTTCAAAACCTTCTTTGGTTCCAGCCTCAGTATTTTCATGACCATTGTTATGTTGTCTTGAAGAGGTGCCTCTTGCTCCCTCTTTTGGTAGATTGAACAACCTCAAAATCAAATAATTTTCTCGGGGAATTTCAAAGTTCGTTAATTTTTCCTTTCCTTTTTTTTTTAATATCAATTTTTTTTTTTTTTTCCAAACGTGAGTTCTTTGGGTTTTTCTATTTGTTTTATTAATTTAGCCTTTCTTTCAATGTGATGTTTTTCTGGCCATGCATGGGCAGCTACTGCAGATTTTTTTATTTCCTCATTCTTGACATTCCTAAGATGTTGTTTCAATCTGGTTTTTAAATTTCTCTTTGTTTTCCCTATAACAGCAGTCATGAAAATACTGAGGATGGAACCAAAGAAGGTTTCAAAACTAGTTGAAGAAGGAGAATATGAGGTGAGTTGATAAAATTTTACTTAAATAAATAATATCTCATAGTGTTGATTCCTAAAAAAGTTACACTCTAATTCAACCGAAGAAGTTACTACAGACCTTACAGGCTATGCCAGTGTCTCCCTACCTATAGGAGGTAGATGTTGCCAAACTCATAATAACGCTTTATATTATTAATTTCATACATCTCAATGATGGATAAATCATATTTGAAGAGACCCTTGGTTCTCTAGACCAAGTGCTCTACCATCTGAGCTACCTGAACAAGTACCGATCTAAACGCAAATTTTTCTCTATATACGTTGTAATTTCTGCCCACCAAATGCTATGAAGCACTTTGCTTCTATCTTTGCAAATGGTGGCTCCTTTATTAAGAAGACATATTTGGGAATTATACATTACATTATAAATGCCAGTATGGCTTTTTTCAATGTTTTTATTATTAATTTCATATATCTCAATGATGGAAAAACCATATTTGAAGAGAAAAATTATATACTCAGACCGGGACTTGAACCTGGGACTCTTGGTTCTCTAGACCAAGTGCTCTACCATCTGAGCTACCTGAGCAAGTACCAATCTAAATGCAAATTTTTCTCTATATAAGTTGTAATTCCCGCCAACCAAATGCTATGAAGCCTTTGCTTCTATATTTGTTTGTTTAGGGAGGGATGAAGGGGCAAGATTAGCAGTACTTTTTTCCAAATCTATGTACTATGCATTTAAAAAACATAGTTTTTCTTTTATGGCATGCAAACTAGTTTTATAGTAAATATGAGAGTCGACACATTCATACAGGATAGTACAGGTCGCACGAGCTCAGTGACAAGTGGTAACTGTTTTTTTCTTTAAGAGGGAGTGGCTTGGATGGCTACAACTTACAACTGTGTACCTGCTGTGTTGCATATTTCAGTTTTATTTAAGGATTTCTCTCAAAAAAATACTGTTAAAATGGCAACCCAATTCCCTATTCCAAACACACACAGTAACTTCCTGGGTTGAATCTGACTGCAATCATTAGCATGTTAATAACATAAAAGCTAAAGCACAAGAATATAAATTAAAATATCTATTGTAGCCAGAGACTTTTGTCCAAGATTTTATTCTAACATTTAAGGACAAGAGATAATATGGAAAAGAAGGAAAAGATAGAAACATACCCACGGAGGTAAGCAATCTTGGAGAGGTTCTTCAACATAGGCTTCATTTGTGTCATTTGTTGTATTCTGGACATCATTGTTACATTCTATCTGAAAATAATAATAAAACTATTATAGGCTATATTAAATAGGATGTCACATAATTTTTATGCAGACGTAATATCTTTAGAATCTTAGATAAAACATTATAACTAACTCATTGGCACTATCGAACTCGTAGGTTCATGGCCACACGGACATAAGCTCTCCATACACCCCTATCCTGAGCTAATGTTTTCCAATCATCTCCTGTATAATCTATTTCCCTCAAATCATTGTTAATATTATTCTCTCACCTCATTCTTGGTCTACCAGCTGGGCATTTTCTCTCTTGTTTTCCTACAAGTTTCCATGCTCCTCTTTGATGATTCCCACTCTTGTCACATGTCCTGCCCATTGCAGTCTAAGAGACTTAACTGATATAACCATATTTTATGTATCATTTCACGTAAGAATTTCATTTCTGTAGTTAGGATTCTGCTCAATTCTTTGTGTATGTCCAAGTTTCAGCTGCATATGCTAGAATTGGTTTGAAATAAGTTTTATACACTGCCATTTCATCATCAATGGCAGTCATGGATTAGGCCATTGGCCTGTTCCGCTTCAGGAAAGAAATTGATCCCTCCATCTCTTCTTAGGTCTTCCTGAGTCTCTTCGCCCTGTGGGTCTGTAGTTCAATAGCTGCAGAGGTAGTCTATTGTTTGGCATTCTCAGAAGGTGTTCATGCCAATTATTTTGATATTTTTGAATGATTTCAGTTATTGCTGGTGTGTTGAGAGCTTTGCGGATATCTTCATTACGTATGTGATCATAAAGCGTATAACCCGCTAAAGGTCTTAATAACTTCATTTCTGCAGCTACTATCCTATTTAATTTACCTCTAGTAAGAGTCCAGGTTTCAGAACCATAAAGTAGAGTTGGAAGAGCCAACATTGCCATTTCAATTAACATATTCAGTACCAGCAACTTGTCTCAAAAAAATCTCAAAAGTTGATAATCCTATAGTTGGTTCCAGATGTCTACGGAACAGATGTAAACAGTGGCTATAACGGCGAAAAAGCGTGCTTCACAAGTGGATAAACCTTACGAGTACATCGACATGCAATTACGGTTTCTGAACATATTTTTTTAACCCATAAATTGGCAAAACACAAATTTCTTCTGTTAGTTATTTGAATGTGGTGGACCGCAGAGAAAACGGAATCTTGTGTAACTGTTATTATTAGGTATATTGTATAATTAGACACACAATTAAGTGGTTTCTTTTTAATTATATTATTTTTGGTCTGGACATCTTACCTCAATATTAATGTTGATTTGTTCTTGGACATGTTTCAAAACAATTCTCTGTTTTATCTTCAGCTTTCCCAGACTGGTTTTATTTATGTTGCATTATGTTGCACCACCTGGATGTCGATGTCAGCTCCATCCTGTGGTTGGCCAAAGAACCTCCAAACAAGGTCACCCTCCATCGGAATATCAAAATTCATAACTCTGTTTCTGTTCTTCTGAATATAAATTTTTTCCCAAATAGTCAGCTCGTTTGTATTTTCTAACTGTTTTAATAATTTAGTGTCTGAATTTATATTATGTTTTTCAGACCAAAACATGAGCAGCAACTGCAGATTTTTCACCTTCTCCATTTTTAATATGTTCTCTATGTGTTCTTTGGTTCTAATTGTTAGTTTTACGTTTTTGCTTTCCAATATATATATCTTTGCACAACCCATGCATTCAATTTGATATATTACTGACTTGTTATTTTTATTCAGTTTTTTCATTTTTGTTGGTTTTTATTAGTTTATTTTAAAACTGTAGTTATTTTTTGGTGCTAATTTTATATTCAACTTCTCAAATATATTTTTGAAATTGATTAGATACCAGGGGTGATATGTGACTTTCCTATATTTTTTCATAGGGTGGTTCTTCTTTTTCAAGATTAATTCTGTTTATCATTTTTTGTTTTTTATACTTTTCTATCCTTGTTATGTACCATTTTTTCATCAAAACCCATTTTCTCTTGCTACTTTGCATATTGTGTTTTTTCTCATGTTTGAAATCTTCTTCGTTTAAGGGTAAGTTTACAAATCTATGAGTTAAAAAATTAAATGCTGCTAATGTTGTCCCCAATTGGATTGGAACCTGTTGATTTATATAAAATTTTCCGTAAATGAGTTTCTTTCCTATGAACCTGAATTCAATTTTTCTTTTTTCTCTTCGTTTCTGACAATTTAAGATCCAAAAAAGGTATTTGTTTATGGTCTTCTATTTCTTTGGTGGAATTTAATGTTTGTACTCTGTAAATTTAATAGTTTTAGGGAATCTTCTACATGTTTTTCTTTAACAATACAAATTATATCATCAACATATCTACTCCAAAATTTAAACATTGTGGGATGTGCTTTGGTGATTTTACATTCATACATTTCTTTTTGTTCGTTTTCTTCTGATGTATTAAAAATATTAAATTAATTAAACCAACTGATGTATCCAAATGGATACATTATGAATTTAAGGGTTAACAAAAATGAAATGCAATACTGACAATAATAATGAAATTAATAATGATGATAATAATAATAATAATAATAATAATAATAATAATAATAATAATAATAATAATATAGCAATACTAATAATAATAATAATAATAATAATAATAATAATAATAATAATAATAATAAATAATACCAATACTATTAAATTAATATTAAGAAGCTAAAGCTGTTACTATGATTGAAATAAGTATATTAAAGGACACAACTAAATTATTGTAATCAAATGGTAAAGAGAAAAATTTATGCCTGAACCGGGAATCGAACCCCGAACCTTCAGCTTTCCGTGCTGATGCTCTTAACCATTGAGCTAATCCAACCGAACCTTCAGCTTTCCGTGCTGATGCTCTTAACCATTGAGCTAATCCAGACCTTCAGCTTTCCGTGCTGATGCTCTTAACCATTGAGCTAATCCAGCCTGGATTTACTCAATGGTTAAGAGCATCAGCACGGAAAGCTGAAGGTTCGGGGTTCGATTCCCGGTTCAGGCATAAATTTTTCTCTTTACCATTTGATTACAATACTAATACTTATAATGAATACCAATAATAATAATAATAATAATAATAATAATAAATAATAATAATAATAATAATAATAATAATAATAATAATCCATCATCCATAGTAATTCTGCCTGAGGGCAGGTCTTTCACTGCAATCATAGCACTCCCTTAAAGTAAGAATATATGCTTTCGCATCCATATAATATAACTGGTAAAATAATAGTTTTATATATTTTCATTTTTACGTTTTTTGAAAGGAGTTGGGACGACAAGAGTCTCTGACTTATATTGCAATATTGTGAATAATGCTGACGTGGGATTTCCCACCAGACATGTGCAATGCAACCAATGATGCGCCAGCATTTTAAATGAAGGGGAGGGCTGGCTTATTGCTTTGCTCCGAAGACATCTGGAATATGGTATAACTGTGAACAAGTTCTAGATAGAATTAAACTCACCAGTTCCAACAGGGTGCAGACAGTGAGGCAGAAACACATTATGAGGTAGAGAAGTGTTCGAATGCTTGCACTCCATACCACCCTGAGCGAGGCTCTATAAAGTAATTTTAGAAATTTGTTTTTTGGTTCAGGAATTGTATCCTGTTCTTCATGCGGATCCTTGAATTTGTTCCACAGATAATGTGTCCAGGTAAGTGGTAATAATACTAAGAACACAGCTATTGACAGTCCATAACCAACAAATGGAGACCAATGTGAACTGAAATACAAAACAAAATCAACACATTATGAAAATACGTTAGGAAGTAATGTTATGAAGTTCTCTTAATAAATAAGTTTGGTCTATTAAGTTATGTAGGTAGGAAATAACACTATGAGATTTATTTTAATATTGTTTAGTTGTTTCTTGACTCACCTCATACTTCTTAACTCCCAAGCAGACTTGAGTTTCTTCACTTCATTTGTGACATTCTCAATGCTGTATTATGTTCACAACTGATGTCCAATGGCCTTCTCTCCTGCAGACTGACCTCCATGCCATCTGATGGCTGACCGACGAATTTCCAAATCAATCCCCTCTCCTTATCACCGGGTATTTCAAAATTCATAGTTGTGTTTTTATTCTTGCATATGTAATTTTTTTCTCAAATTGCAAGTTCCTTCGGTTTTTCCAATTGTTTAAGTAATTTTGTTTTGGTTTCTATTCTATGTTTTTCTGACCAGGCATGTGCAGCTATTACAGATTTTTCCGTTTCTCCATTTTTAACATTTTTGAGGTGTTCCTTTAATCTTGTATTTAGATTCCTTTTTGTTTTTCCTATAGGAAAGACTATACTAGACAGTTGATTTCAATCAGTGCGTGTGTTTAGTGCAAGCGAACGATCTTTACTTACGCGAAAGATATTGTAGGCAGTCTACACATAGGAGATTTTAGGGAAAATAGTTATTTTTGGTAGTTTCCTTTCATCCCATCACTTTAATACTAATTACAAAGAATTAACTGGTCATCAGGTAATAATGTGGTATTTTTTGATTTTATAAAAATTTTGGTGGGAAAGGTCAATTGCACATTAATTGCATTTAAGCCCTTCAGAAAAACGTAAATATTAACATACTAATTTTCAAGTGATAGAGCATGAAATCATCTATAATGTGACTATCTTTTCAAGTTGAGGGAGTAGTTATACTTCGAGAAATTTATTTCATAAAAGAGACTTTAAAACAATAGGATAAATTGACAGCTCTATTACTCTTTAATTACATCAAACAAAGACCTGAAATTCGGTTCAGTTATTCAGTATATCATAAAGTTTCACTGTAAAAACAATTGTAAACTTTTAAAGATGTGAGTTCAATTTTCACAATTTTTTTTGCCGATTTCATATGGAATGTTACTAATGTAAATCCATTCTTAAAGTAAGAGACCATGTTTCACATCCATATAATATAACTGAGCAGTGTTTTATAAATTTTTAGTTTAACATTTTTTGAGAGAATTTGAAATGTGAATTTTTTCTGTTATAGAATGAAATTAAACTTACCTTGGCAAACCCAGGCACTGGATAGTTAACATTCCTAACAAGACTAGAAGTGCACATCCCACGTAGAATTTGAAGAGAGGATCAGGTTGTTTAAGAAATGGTACCTCCCATTTTATGTTCTCAAATGTAAGGCAAAGAGGATTGATCTTCTCTCTCAAGAGCCATCGACTACAATAAAAGAAAAACTACTAAAATAACAGTAATCAAATTTTCTTATCTCTATCATTTATTTATTCTGTAATTATTGTTTGAAAAGAGGAATATTATTAGAAACTTGTTAATACTTTTAAAATTCATTACAAAACACTGGTTCAAACATTAATTTTTCTTTTCAAAAAATAAATTTGTCCAGGACTGGAATATGTTAAACTAAATATTTATTTATTTACTAGCTAATACCCGGCGTGTGCTGCTACTCCGAAATAATGTCTTTTTACCACCAGCCTTGAGCTGATATGCTTGCCCGGGAATCAGCTTATACCGATCTTCTTGGCATCAATGAAAGACAAAAATGGTTATTGTGAGTTATCTGTAAAAGATAAACATATGCTGTCATGGACTCTTTTGTAGAGTCTTTTTAGATATTCAATTCCATGTACAATGATTTGGTGTATTTGATATGGTTTAGGCAGTATAAGCCATTTAAGCTTCAAAATAGGGACTTTATTTCACGTTTTTCACTACAAAGAGTGATTTTTAGGGGTGAAGGGGTTGAGTATTACAACTCTCTTATAGCCTATGTTCATCCCCGGAATCTCCTGAGTATTTTTCAAAAAGCCCATCATAATCGGATGAATGGTATGGCAGAGCACGCTTGCCCAGGAATCTACTTATCTCGATCTTCTTGGAATCAATGAAAGACAAAAATGATTATTGTGAGTTATCCGTAAAAGATAAACATATGCTGTCATGGACTTGTAGAGTTTTTTGAGATATACAATTCTGTGTACATCAATTTTGTGTATTTGTTATGATTTAGGCAGCGTAAGTCATTTAAGCATCAAAATAGGGACTTTACTTCACGTTTTTTGCTACAAAGGATGATTTTTAGGGGTGAAGGGGTCGAGTATTACAACTCCCTTATAACCTATGTTCATCCCTGAAATCTCTTGAACATTTTGCAAAAAAACCCCATCAAAATCGGATCAATGGTAAGACTGTGCATAAAATATGAACAAACAAACAAACTCGCCCCGATAGCTCAGATGGTAGAGCATTGGCCTAGAAAAACAAAGGTCCCGGATTCGAGTCTCGGTCTGGGCAAAAAATTTTCGGTTCAAATATAATTTATCCTTCATTGAGAAGTGTTAAATTAATAATAAAAACATTGATTGAAGCCCTACTGGCTTTATAAAGTAGTGTTAAATTCCCGATAAATGTCTTCTTAACTAAGAAGCCGCCATTTGCAAAGATAGAAGCAAAGGCTTCATAGCATTTGGTGCTGGGAATTACAACGTATGTAAGAGAAAAATTTGCATCTAGATTGGAACTCGCCCCGATAGCTCAGATGGTAGAGCATTGGCCTAGAAAGCCAAAGGTCCCGGATTCGAGTCTCGGTCTGAGCGATAATTTTTCTCTTCAAAAATAAAATAAACAAACAAACATTCATTTTTATATATTTAAATTTAAATGCAGTGGCTTTTGAAACTTTTCGTTAGCCAACAATGACTGGGGTATACAAACAATAACAATAAAGATTATAAAATGTTCATCATCTTTGCCCTGGCTTTCCAGTATCTGTCCATGAAATTGTTGTTTGTTAGGGATGGGCAAGTTTGGATGTGATCAGCATCCATATCTTACATTGTTAAACTAAATATAACATCAAAATATTAAGCTTTACTGCTTAAAAGTAATGAATATTCTCGTTAAAAATACTTGAAATAGAAGTCGTCTGATGGCGTTGTTAATAACTCTAGCTATCTGCCTTTGAATATATTAATCTCAATGAATTTTCAATGGTTTTTATGAAATAATAAAATTAATAAGTTAATGTCAGACTAAGGTTTGTAATAGGAAATACGAATTATTAATACTTACTCATATACCCCTACATGCATTTTCTTTATAGCTTCAGCCATTTGTTCATCAGCCTTTTTTAAAGTTTCTTGATATCTGTACAAATTTATTTCCAAGAAGCCCATAATACGTCGCCTTGAGCCAACAGCTAGGTTATCATTTCCGCTTTTCCGTGCCTGTTATTTGAATAAGATAATTACTAACAGCTAGGAATTACATACGAAAAGCTTTTCATTTTCTGACAAACTCCTAATAAAAATTGCTTAGAAACTTTATTATCTTCAAACTATGAAATATTTTAGTTAAAAATTGTCTTGTATTGTTAATTGAAGATAATAATAAATTAACATATGCATTCCTGATAATGTAGACTACGAGGGTGGATCAAATATAAACTGGAATTTGTATCTGGAGGCTCTGGTAGCGAACTGCAAAGGTTGCAGTTTGAAGGGTAAGTTGGTGGGAGTGTCTGGAGTAGGGATCTTGATGTGTCGCACTCTGAAGAGCGGCCGCTTGCTTCAGTACGCCATGGTCTGTTGCGCAACGCATTATTATTAAGTTTTTGGTGAAAGAAGGTACTAAATTTTGAGAAGGCTCCATGCGCAGTTCGGGGAAGCAACCCTTTTGAAGACGCAGGTGTATGATTGGGGCATAAAAATTTTAGCAGGCCGGGATTCAGTGAAAAATGAGCCCCACGAAAGACGGCAACGAACAAGCATCACTGCAGACAACATTCGTGCTGTACGGGACCTTATTGAGGAGGATCGGCGCGTAACAATTTCTGAAATTGCTTCACACGTTGGAATAAGCTTCGGAAGTGTTCAAGCCATCATCAGTGATGAACTCAAATTCCGAAAATTGTCTGTCAGGTGGGTTCCTCGGCTCCTCAGCCAGGAACAAAAAAAATTTGATGAAAATGCATTGGACACCTCTGGAACATCCTCCTTACAGTCCAGATTTGTCACCCTGTGACTACCATTTGTTTGGGCCACTGAAAGAAGACCTGGGAGGAAGGCAGTTTGGTGATAATGCAGCGGTAGAGGAGTTCGTGCACAACTGGCTGACTACACGTCATCCCTCATTCTTCAAGGACAGCATCAAAAAGTTGCCAACTCGATGGCAAAAAGTGTGTCGGAAATGCAGGAGGCTATGTAGAAAAATGAGGTGGTGGTTTTGTATTTTTTTGTTAATTCAATAAAATTGTAAACAATAATTCCGGTTTATATTTGATTCACCCTCATACTATAGTAGCAGCAAGAATTAACAAAAGTCTTTAGAATAGGAGCCAATTTTGTTAATTTAATTAGTAATTTTTTACATCTTACCTCATATTTTACGAATTAAGAACCCCATAATATTATTTCCCATATTTAACTATAAATGATTTGCAACGATCAATTTATAATTTACAAAAAATAGGTGCCAAATTTAATATGGAAATATCAATTAACAAAACTAAAATTATGGCATTTCATGGGAAGGACCCCATACAAAGTAAAATCTGTCTCCAGAATAAAATTTTAGAGAGATCTAAACAATTTAAATATCTTGGATATTATCTCTCTATCTGGGATGAAAAGGATATCCCTGAAAAAATTACTAGTTATAATAAAAGTTTAGGAATTATTAATCAAGTTATGAAACCATCCCTTGTACAAAAAAAACACCAGATTACGTTTATATAACACTTTGGCTAGACCAGCGTTGACCTATGGTAGTGAAGCATGGGCACTAAAAAAGACAACATGAAAGCAGAATAACGGCTTGTGAAATGAGATTCATGCGCAGAACAGCGGGTTACACCAGATGGGATCGGAAAAGGAACACCGATATCTTAAAAGAATTGAAGACTACGCCAATTTTGGAATATATTAAACAGTACCAACTAAATTGGAAACACCATCTTGAAAGAATGAGTTCAAATTGGATCCCCAAAGCTGTTTATAATTATATACCAAGAGGACGAAGATCACTGGGCCGTCCTATGAAACGCTGGAGGGAAAATTTTCTATAGGATCGTAACAGGCCTTGGCCTAATACTTGGAAGGAAGAAGAAGAAGAACTATAAGCCAATTTTGTTGTTTTCCTCAGAATAAAAAAAAAATTATTGTACGTATCAGTGGCTGCCAATCACAGAGAGGTAGAGACATTAATAATAATAATAATAATAATAATAATAATAATAATAATATAATAGTAATAATAATAGTCATAATAAATCATCATCATCTTCCTTCCATGTATTAGGCCTGGTGGCACATTATGATCATAATAAATACTTTATGCAAATTCTATCAGTTTAGTTATAATTGTAATTCTACTTCTATAGGGTGTTTCAGAATTAATATTATAGACTTCTAGGGATTGTAGAGGGGATTTAGTAGACTATTTAACTCATGCCCCAAATGGGACTGAATGGCCAATCACGTTTCAATGATTTCTGTTTTACAACCAATCAGAGTCGTGTTTCACGAAATATTTATCAGTGTTATAATTACCATATTAAAGAAGGCTCCTCCTTTTTAATATTCTGAACAGGTCTGACCATTATTTTGCAGTGACTGAGCCTGTGAGAAATACGGCTACCAGATTGTATATATAGTGCATGGATATCAACACATAGCGCTTACAGGAGTTAATATAAAAACATTTGTAGCAATTGATTATACCACCAAAAAAAGAAACCACTGTTTGCACTTTCTTAAATGTATTTTTTCCCAGGTAACAATCCAGAAAAATATAATTGTCATATTTGCATCATATACGACATCAGAAATGAATTAATATACAGTTTGATGTATTTCATTTTTTCTCCACTAGAAAGCATTCTTACAATATTGCATTCCTTTGACAATAAATAGCATGATCTGGTTGCGGTGATAAACAAAAGAAGCAGATGAAGCGTACCTATCGCTTCTCATTTGTTTTCAAACATCGCCGTTTACATTAAATATATAAATATTTAAAAATAACTATAGTTAAATAATGATTTGTGAGTAAACAGCTTAATTTTATTCATTAAATAGTCCTAACAAATGTCACTCTTGATTTCCAAATTCTCTAGATAAATTCACTCCTCACTTTGTGAGTCGTGAATTTATCGATAATTTGGAAATCACTCGTGGCATTACTTATGATAAATTATTGATAAGGAACCCATATCCGGAAACGTACCATTTTCATGTAAAAGAGATTTGAAGATTGAAACACAATGGGCTGATATAGTTTGTCTTGTGTTTCAGAAGTATTACAGACTTCTAGGGTGTACTACAAGTATGGTTCCAAGTAGCAACCCTGTTATTCATTGCACAAAGTGTACCTGCGACGAATGTTTTCATACACACACTCTACAAGACCTGGTGTGTGTTCAATAATTTCTGCTGCCGCCAGAATTCATGCAAGAAGATCTTCCTCTGACTCAACAGGTTTAGTACTACCCTTAGAAGTTTGTAATACTTATTCTGAAATACAAGGCACACGTAATCAATCCATTGTGTTTTGATCTTCAAACTTATTTTACATCGAAATGGTACATTTCTGGACATGGTTTCCTTATCAAAACTTTATGTACCATCCCCTCTACAACTCCTAGAAGTTTGTAATACTTGTTCTGAATCACTTTGTATATTAGTGATTGGCTAGTGGCTCATTGACTTTGCAACATAATGTATCTCTCTCCTTCATGTTAGCATCATTGATAAGATATTAATAAATTACAATAGGAAGCATCATTGTGAGGATTTTCTTAATAAAAAAGGTGAATCCGGAATCATCTTACCCCATAACTTGTTGTGTTCTATTTTAACTAGTTTCGGTATACCATGCTAGACCATCTTCAGCTCCTTCCAGCCTGCTAAAATTTACATTAATCAAATGGTAAAGAGAAAAATTTTTATGCCTGAACCGGGAATCGAACCCCAAACCTTCAGCTTTCCGTGCTGATGCTTTTAACCATTGAGCTAATCCAGGCTTCCTTCCCATCCAAGCATAAATCATCAAATGGTAAAGATTTATGCGTGGATGGGAAGGAAGCCTGGATTAGCTCAATGGTTAAAAGCATCAGCACGGAAAGCTGAAGGTTCGGGTTCGATTCCCCGGTTCAGGCATAAATTTTTCCCTTTACCATTTGATTACAATAATTTAGTAGTGTACTTTAATATACTTATTTCAATCATAGTAACAGCTTTAGCTTCTTAATATTAATTTAATAAAAATTTACATTGTCGGCCCTGATGTCAGCTCCCATCCACCTTTTGGCTGACCGAAGAACTTGTAAATCAAATCTTAAAGTAAATTTCAACAGTCTGGAAAAGCTGATGATGGTACACTGAAAATAGTTCAAATAGAACACAACAAGTTAAGAGGTAAGATGACTCCAGATTCACCTTATTTTCTGATGAGACACTTGAAATTTATCACAAAGCCATCATCTCTCACAACCTAAGTCTACCTCAGCCCAACTACACATGCCTGCCATATACAACCTTAGTTCTTACGAAATTGCGCTGTACAATGCTTTATGAAAACACTAATAAATTGAAACAGTAATGTTGGTAAACAAGGTAAAGTGATCCCACTACAGGCCTTAGGAGGCTCTTGGGGTAGTAGGTGGTTAAGGCTCCCAGTTTTCTAGACAATCGGCACTTTATGCCAGCCGGGTTGTCAGCCCTGCATGACGGCCGCCTTTACCCCCAGAATAAGATTCTGGTACTCATGTCCGTTGGAGGTTGAGTCGACCCCAGGGCCATAGTTCTGCTAGAAGGTTTGGGTCAGTTTAAAAATCCTGACCCCACTGGGACTCGAACCCTCTACCTTCTGGCTTGTAGCATAGTGCCTTAACCAGTATGCTAAGGTGTGCCCCCTAGTAATGTTGGTACTTGCTATTATTTTTTCTTCAAGACATAGAATTAAAATTAATTGATAATTCCCCACTTCGTGTCTGTTAGCGCATGTACATGATGTATGATTGGAACTTAGAAACATTTTTTGTGACACATGTTAATAGAGTTATTATGGAGTATTACACAATCATCTGTATTGTTTTATTACACCTAAAATTATGTGAAAACCAACCCCATGGCAAGTAGTGACATCTTGGTGTAATGACAGCAATATGGTGAGCTGTGAAAGAGAAGAAACTGCAGCGAGTGGACTCATCAGAGACTATAAAATAGTTGTGTGATAAACTTAAAACAAGATTAATTATTACAGAAAATTGTGAATGAACTGTCACTGATACTTTATAGAATTGAAGGGCAGTACATGATAAGCCACATTCTGTTAAGAAAATGTCATTTATTACAATGATAGTAAATAAATGTATTGAAATATCCTTAAAATCATTTGAATGTGCACCAGTGATGAGTTGAAACATATAGACACACAATGTATTAACAAAAATACTGCCCAATTAGTATTTATAATTTTTGAAATATCAAAATCCTTATATCATGTTATTGCCCTAAGCCCTTCAATTAAATAAAGTTACTGTGGAGTTTTTTGATATCATCTTGTTTTTATTATGATAAAACAACGTGAAAACCAATCCTGTGGCATTCTGTGACACAGTGGAACCCTGGTATCCCAATCTCTCTGATAACTTGATAGCACCTTGTATAGATGTTTCTCGATAGTCTTTAAGTAGCATTCTACCATCCCAACAGATTGTGAGTGAAAGAGGGTGGTCCTGGTGTTATGTACCCCCCCCCCCAGTCATTGAAGCAATTCCTTCATTAGCTGGGACTCAAAGTTGTGGTTTAAAATGTTTTTACTATAATGTCAGAATAGTGGATTATTTTTAAAGAGACTTATAGTAACTACTTATTTTAGGAATTCTCACTATGAGGTATATTCATTAAGGTAGAATTTTTTTATGAGGTGAGTGATAAAAAATTCTACCTTAACCCATTGGAGACTTTTAACGAGTCTCCCTCGTGAGCAGGTAGAAAGTCCAAAGAGCTCCTCCACGACCTACACTCGTTGTTGTGTTATAACCCCCACTGTAAGAAGTTAGGTTTTTTTAGTGGTTTAAATTTTCGATTCACCATAAGTAAAATTTGTTGTTTGTTTATGTAAAGTAAATATGTATAGGCCTAGTGTATTGTATAGTTTATTTTAGTTATTATTTATAGAATAGTAGACTATAGCTGTAGGCATTCATTACGGTAAAATATAAGTGAATATAAATTCAGTGTTTATTTGTTAAAATCATAGCTGTAATTTTTTTTTTGCAATATGTCCGTAAATAGGAGAGATCGTATTGCTATTGAGAAACTAAGTGAAGTAGTGGATGAAATGTTATGTGACAGTGATTGTAGTGAATTATCATGGAACGAAGATTCGAACGATGAAATAATATACAGTGACAACGTAACCGTGCATGCTACTGATGGTAGAAATATTAGGTCAGTTTCGTCCAGTTTTTATCTATAGTATTTTATAATTTACAGGTCGATATATAACTAAGATAATTAAAGAATATACGAAGAACTTTTCCTGATTTTATAATGTATAGGTCTATGCTTATTTATATTTCATATATTTATTTTTATTTATTTTTATTATGTACAGTATTATATTGCGTTAGTTATTTTTTTTCGGTCTTGTTTGAACATATGATTTGTGTTTACTTTCAAGGCAATGTCCGAGAACTGTTACAAAAGATGGTTTTTGAAATGTTTGTCAACTTTCACAGCCTTGAAAATAACAAAACATAACGGTTTACAATGCACAACAGAGGGTAGCAGGTAGGCCACATTCCTTTGCTATTCGTAAAAGTACAAGATACTAAAAGAAATTCAGGGGTAAACAAAATATCTGAAAACATAAGTGATAGAACACAGTATGTGTATTTTGTATTCTGATTTAAAGTCCAGCGCAGCCGGAGTAGCGGTGAGGAGATTTAAATGGGTTCCCAGTGAACATGCTAGGCGCTTTAAACGTGTCTCCAATGAGTTAAAGACTTATAGTAATTTAATTGCTATGCAGTGATTTCTTATCATGCATAAAAAATAAATACATATTAACCTAACTTGTGAAAAAAGTCTGCTTACTGTGAGTCTACGACGACCTCCCACACTGTTACGACGATTGAACATTGAATGGTCTTCTGTTAACTCACTGTGCTGAAACAGAGGAAACACTATCATTTCTGGTTCCACAAAGCCTAGTACAAACATATTTTAAATAATAATATAGTATTGAACTTTTATAGGAAAAATCACTATGAGGTTTAATTTAAGATTAAATTAAAATGCTTCATACCTCACCTCATATCCAGTCTTCTAATTATACTGCAGTTTCAAAGATTTGGCAACTTCATCTTCAGTAATTTCTTGTTGACTGATGTTATGTTGAACAGAAGAACTATTTCTTCTTCCCTCTGAGGGAAAGGGAAGATGAAGTAATTTTTATGATGTTTAACGGATGGAGTAAAAAGCAGTGCTGCTGGGTGACAGAACATTGGTCGTGAAATTACTGATGATGAAACTGTCTAGATTTTGAAACGAGTTTAATTAGAAGACTGTGTATGAGGTGAGGCATAAAGAATTTTATTTTAAATCTTAAAGCTTAGAAAATTCAAGTATTCTCTTATTTTTTGTACAGAGGGAAAGATGCTGCAAAAATATTTTAAATTCTCAGTCTTTCATTTTCATAAGGTGAGGATTGATTACAGTATGTTTAACAAATATTTAACAGGCCTTGGCCTAATACTTGGAAGGAAGAAGAAGAAGAATATTTAAATTAGGTGCAGAAAATTTAAACAATCAATTCATTATAAAGTAATCCGTAGAATAACTTATGCCTGAGGAAATGTATGGTTTTTGTAATCATTAATAGATGGCAAGAGAATCATTTTGAAGTTACAAGACTTTAACAGCATGCATACAATACCTTTGTGTATCGAATAATGTAAAAATTCAAATTTTACTTTTGAATGGAGTTACGAGGTTTTGATTGTCAAGACGATAATATGTGGAATGGTAGAGTAAAAAAGAAGGGTGATTTATTACAAGACTTATGAAAGTGTACATAGATATGGCCTACTTAAAATTACTGTGAAGATATTTAGATTAAAAATTTTAAGAAATCTCACCTTTCTATAGGAACAATGAAGAAAGTTTCTATGTTGTACTTTTTAAGTATTTCATTGCGCGAGCTGCCATTACCAGGTATATATCGATATTTATTTCCCAGTAGTTTCAGAGTTTCTTTAGTGATGTGAACCTTTCTGCAAAGCAAAATATTTTATTAATTTTTTCTGATAAATAGCTGGAAATCATTACGCCTATAATGAAAAACAGCATAAACATTTTTGTTAAGGAAGTTAATATTTCCAGACTATTTGTTGGTTGTAGAAGGAAAACTTGCACCTGAACTGGGATTTGAACCCAAGATTTCCAGCTTTATATGCTGGCACCCTATATCTTAATATTCTGAAACTCTTGTTGGACTAGAGGTTGCCTTTGATCCCAAGGTTCATGGGTACAAACCCAAACAATGTCATTTGGTTTCCAAGAGCATAAATATCCTTTATTTGGAAGGAAAATAAAGTCATGGGTCTTATATTATAAATTTATGGCACATAAAAGAATGCCAACAGAATAACTGCAGTTGAAATGGATTTTAGGAGAAGAGCTGCCAGAAAATCTTGACTGGAAAAAATTAGAAATACAGAAATTAGAAAATGGATGAATGCAGAAAGAAGTAAGTATAATGGATGAGATTGAACACAGAAGGCTAATGTGGTATGGACATGTAAGAAGAATGCAGGATGGAAGATTACCAAAGCTATCCATGCATGGAAAATTGGAATAAGGATCAGAACATTAAAAGACCAAGAACAACCTGGAGAATAACCTTCAGATCATCAGGAATTTGGTGTAATGGATCAAAACACATAGGACATAGAATGGAAACTTTAATTAAGGGAAATTTGTGAATGTGTATTACAAACTGATAATCTATAAGTCCGTAGTCATTTATGTATTTTTTTAAACTCATGTTAATTATTAAGATTGGGTGGAAAAAACCTCACTAATGAGAAAAATTCTCAATGAATAAAAATAAAAGAATTAAAATTATAAAATTGGTATTAAGATCTAAGTAGTCATCATCATCATCTGCATTCATGGATTAGGTCTGTTGACCCGTTCCGACTTCAGCCTATCTCTTTCTAGGTCTGCCCACATCTCGGGTGCCTTTAGGTTTGTATTTTGTTAAAGATCTAAGTAGTCCTCTACTAAATGAAATGCTGTAACAATTCTGGAGGCCTTTCAGAAACATATGTTCCATCTTCTATATATGAAATGGTACTAACTGTAGCTTGTCAGAATTTTATAAAGAGAGTTCGGGTCACTAGGTGTGTTCTCATTAAGTAAATATACTTTCTTGGATTCTTTTAATATTTTGATTTCTTCCCGGATATCAATTCTCGAGTTGTTATTCTCTTTGTGAATTAACAATCTTTGTGAGATCTCAGGTATTAATTTTATAGATTTATATAAGTAAAATTCTATTATTGAAACATGAAATCTATGAGGTGAGTTGTTAAAAAAATGTTCTCCAATGAATTTCAATGATTATACCTCATAATGTCTCATAATGTTTACTTCCCGACATTAATTTAATATAAAATTCTATTACCTCACCTCATAACCTTCTTCTTCTTAGACTAGTTTTTAGGACGTTCTCCGGTTTCATCATTAGTATTTTCACAACCGTTGTGTTATCATCCTCAAGAGCTGCCCTTGCTCCCTCTGTTGGTAGACTGAAGAACCTTGAAATCAAATCATTTCCCCCTAAATTTCAAAGTTTATTAATTTCTCCTTTCCATTTTTTAAATATAGACTTTTTCCCAAATTGTGAGTTCTTTAGGTTTTTCTATTTATTTTAATAACTTAGCCTTTCTTTCGATTTGATTTTTTTGACCGTGCTTAGGCTGCTACTGCAAATTTTTATACTTTCCCATTCTTGACATTCCTAAGATGCTCTTTCACTCTGGTTTTTAAGTTTGTCTTTGTTTTCCTAATGTAGACTTCTCACATTCTCTGAATTTAATCTTATAAGACCCTGATTTGTTTTCTTCTTCTATTTACTCATTTTTGTTAAAACTAAGTAATATAATGATGCTGAAGTAATTTTTTGGTGCCAATCGTACGTTGAAATTAAAAAAAAAAATTGAAACTTATGGTGCTTCAAAACGACTTCAACATCATTAGATTAATTGGATCCAACAAAGATGAGAAAATAGAAGAAGAAAACAAATCAGAGATTTATTAGATCAAATGCAGGGAATGTGAGAAAGTCTACTTAGGGAAAACAAAGAGAAAATTAAAAACCAGAATGAAAGAACATTTCAGAAATTCAAGATGAGGGAGTAGAAAAATCTGCAATAGCAGCTCACGCATGGTCAGAAAAACATCTAATCAAAAGAATGGTTAAATTATTAAAACAAATAGAAAAACCCAAAGAATTCATGGGTTGAGAAAGAATCTACATTCAAAAAATGGAAAGGAGAAATTATTGAACTTTAAAATTCCAGGGAAAATTATTTGATTTCGGGGTTCTTCAGTCTACCAACAGAGGGAGCTGCAAGAGGCAGCTCTTCAAGATGACAAAACAATGGTCGTGAAAATACTGATGATGGAACCAAAGAAGGATCCAAAACCGATCTAAGAAGAAGATTATGAGATGAGGTAATGAAATTTTATTTCAATAAATGATACCCCATAGTGTTAATTCCTGTCCTGCGCCTTAGCCGAGTGGTTAAGGCAAGAAGCCTTGGCGCAGAGCTACGGAACTTATGCTGGTTCGAGTTGTCATGGGGGAAGAAATTTTTACATTGGAATTTCGGCCAGTATGGGACCAGTGCCCACCCAGCAATGTGAGGCATTTGGGCAGCTACAATAAGTAGCGACTCCAGGTTGAGAAGACCAGCTATAATGGCTGGGGGACCCGACATGCTGACCACATGTCACCCCTACACTGGCTAGATGATCTTCTACCTCTGTGATTAACATAAGTGGATGTGAGGCAGCAGCCAGCTGGTAGGCCAAGGGCCTTCTTGGCTTGTCGTGCTTGGGGAAAAAAAAATCAATTTTATAATTTTTTAATGTTTACATAGTGACTTCAATGGTGTTTGTAATGAATTTTAAAATCACTGACATAAAAGAACCTGAAACATGAAATAAGAATCCTCTGTGAAAAATCTGACAGTGCTTTTACACTCAGATTTGAATTCAATGTTAATGAATAAAGTTCTTTAAAAATACAGTTTCTTAAAAAATTTAGTATAATAAATTTGTGAATTTTAACATTATGAGGTTTTATTAATAAGAATCAAATGAAAATACACCAGATGGCAGTTTAGAAAATTGCTCCTTCAAAACTACACCAGATGGCAGTTTGGATAATTACCAGAAAAAAAGAAAAAATTGACAGTCATGAAAACAGCTGACAATGGAGAAGATTGTTCTCCGATACTGCAGTGCTGTGTTTAAAAAACATAGAAGTATGAGGTAAGAAGAATTCACAATTCATTTGATTCTTATAAATAAATAAAGCTAATTAAATTTACAGAGATACTCAATTTACTGACATGTGTCAACTTACCCAGGTTTGCCAGCCTGCTCCATGTTACTTGCAATAATAACATCATGCGACCACACATCGTACTGCCATTTACAGATGCCTAGAAGTCCACTTAAAATCTTGCCAGAATGAATTCCAATTCGCATATCAAGCTGAATATCATCTATTTCATTCAATTTTCTTGCTTCCCTAGAATGAATATTATTATATAATTTAAATACAGGGCTATTCAGGAAGAAGGAACAGACTTCAAACATTTATTTATTCCAAACTACAAAAAAATAGAAACATAATTCCAACGTTCCTGGAAAGAGAAAAGTTTGAAGTTCCGATCACAGCCACATTGGTGCTGTTGCTTGTGATGTTGATTGTTTGTATCAAAATGGCGACACAATAGGATTGGAAGAGGAGGAGCAGAAAATCAACTTCATCACCGGTGGCCTCCCAGGTCACTAGACCTAACCCCGTGTGAATTTTATCTGTGGGAATACATAAAAGTCCGTGTTTTTATCCCTCCTATACCTGACACTCTTGAAAATCTGTGACATTGAATTGTTGAAGCTGTGAATTCGATAACTAGAGACCATACGATTCGTGTGTGGCAAGAAATGAGCCACTGTTTTGATATTTGTCGTGTAACACATGGTGCTCATATTGAATGTATAAAATAGTAAAATTTGAACTTTTCTCTTTCCAGGAACATTTAAATTGTGTTTCCATTTTTTGTAGTTTGGAAGAAATAAATGTTTGAAGTCTGTTCCTTCTTTCTGAATAGCCCTATGTTTTAACAAGAACAAATTCAAGTAAAAATATACTTTTTAACTTTAAAAAAATATTTAAAAGAATTTTAATACTTTTAGGGGAACGGTATCTATTAGTATATTTGATAAGTAATGGAAACATTGTTGTAAATCAACAGTCTTAGTGGTGACCATTGTAATCTTGCAGTATGTTGTTGAGCAGTCTTTGTTGTATAAATCTGTAATGTTGAAAGTCTCGAAATAGTAATATTTTGTGAATACATTCACTGTTTCTCACATGCAGTAAGTAATACCGCCCTAAAAAGATGTTCAGCAGAATTTGTTTAGAAGATAGAATTAGGAAGTACTCAAATACCCACCAAATTCACCAGACAGGAGCCTTTGTGACTATGACTTAGGGTCGAATGTTTGAACGCATTAGACAGTAAAAGGTGTTCTCTGCTGATAAAGTTTTATTCAAACACATTTTTCTTACTCAGAAATCTATTCACGCGGTAATAATTGTAAAGCTACCTGACAAGGTACCTTAAGATCGTAGCTCAAGATATAAACTTATGTGAAAATCCCAAAGGGAACCGATGGTAACCAATGTAGTTTGAAACTTATCCAAGATGTCGGACCTTGAAGACTTCGATCATGTTTTCGGTATACGCGGAGAAGAGGAATTTGATAGAGTCTACCAAAGAATTCAACTGGAAGAACAGGAGAATTGGCGTAATATTGCGCGTCGCAGACATGTTTGTATACGGTATTATTTGCGGGATGCAAGCATAAATGCATTCCTCTATAGCAGACGAATATAACGGAAGTGGTTTTATCGCTGAGAATTCTGGGTAATTCATTGCCAATATTACGAAAACGTCAACATTCATGCATGATCGGTTAAGGCGGCCGTTAATTCGATCTCAGCTCACCAGTGATTGGAAGTAATTTGAGTAGAGAGTAATGTATTTGCATACGACCCTTATTCTCAAAGATCAAAGAACCTCCTCGAGGCATTCAATTTCAATCAAGAATTGATATCCAAAAAGCTCTATATCTTTATATATTAAATTTGGGAATTTTTAACATTATGAGGTTCAAATTCATAAGAATTAAATAAATCATGATTATTGTCACGTAAACATGCAATTTTCAATAGTATATTACACAGATTGATAAATATTCCACTTAATGTAGAAAATGTTTGACAAGGAATATAATCATATTGTACATGTTGCTAAATAAATGTTTTTAATGAAGACATAATAAAGAATAAATTAAAGAAATTTAAACGACAGAAAAGGTTACAGGAATACACCACCCTACAACATGATTCCAAGAAAGATGTAAAATTCAAGAAATTTATTTACCATCCTGAAGTTCATAATAAGTTTCAAAAAATTTTCAGAAAATTTAATAAAACATTGGCTCCAATTAACAAATTCAGCCTGGGTAATCTTCTGTTAACTAATAATAAATTTAACACCCCAGACAACAAATAATCTGGAATTTATTAAATTGATTGCAAAGATAGCAACAGGATATATATATAGGAAAAACAAAAAGAGATTTGGAAACTCGTAAAAAAGAACACTTCAGAAACATAAAGAATGGAGAAATTGAAAAATCAGCTATGGCAGCACATAGTTTATTAGAGCATCATAGGATTGAGAAAGAAGCAAAACTTTTGAAACATCTATCTAAACCTTTAGATTTAACAGTTTGGGAAAATATATATTCAAAAAACCATACTAGAACCATGAAGTTCAAAATTCCAGAAGAACCGAGCTTGATAACAAAGTTCTTCAAAAATACAATAGATGGCAGTTTAGAAAATGATTCATTAAAAAGAACACCAGATGGCAGTTAGAAAATAATTAATATTTAATTTTAGGAAGTTATATTTTGAGGTTATTTTAATTATATTATTTTAGTCTGGACATCTTACCTCAATATTAATGTTGATTTGTTCTTGGACATGTTTCAAAACAATTCTGTTTTATCGTCAGCTTTCCCAGACTGGTTTTATTTATGTTGCATTATGTTGCACAACCTGGATGTCGATGTCAGCTCCATCCTGTGGTTGGCCAAAGAACCTCCAAACAAGGTCACTCCATCGGAATATCAAAATTCATAACTCTGTTTCTATTCTTCTGAATATAAATTTTTTCCCAAATAGTCAGCTCTTTTGTATTTTCTAACTGTTTTAATAATTTACTTACTTACTTACTTACTCACTGGCACTATCGAACCCGTAGGTTCATGGCCGCGCGGACATAAGCTCTCCATACATCCCTATCCTGAGCTAATGCTTTCCAATCATTCCCTGTATAATCTACTTCCCTCAAATCATAGTTAATGTTGTTCTCCCACCTCATTCTTGGTCTACCAACTGGGCGTTTTCCTTCTGGCTTTCCTACAAGAAGTTTCCATGCACGTCTTTCATTCCCCATACGCGCAACATGTCCTGCCCATCGCAGTCTACGGGACTTAACTGTTCTTATTATATCTGGCTTCCTATAAAGACCATGTAGTTCATTGTTATGTAGTCTTCTCCATTCACCTGTCTGTTCATCTCTCTTTGGTCCAAAAATTTTCCTAAGAACTTTATTCTCAAATATTCGTAATCTCCTTTCCTCCCTTAAAGTAAGAGTCCATGTTTCGCACCCATATAATATAACTGGTAGAATAATAGTTTTATATATTTTCAGCTTAACGTTTTCGAAAGGAGTTGGGACATCAAAAGTCTCTGCAATGCATAATAGCATGCATTTCCAGAATTGAGCCTATGTTTAATTTCTTTGTGCATCTCATTCCTATTTGTGATTATTGTTCCTAGGTATTTGAATTCAGCCAATTCCTCAAAATTTCTCTCATTTGTCATTAGCTGTCCATTTCCATTATATAATGTATTTCTATTACGTATTTTACCCCAGTAGAACCCATGTCCGCATTTCTTGACGGTTGTATTTTTACGGTGAAAGATCGTCACTCTTTCGACCAAGGTACTTATTTCGTCTGGCTTATCACCTTCGACCAGTCCGGCATGGGTAACCCTATCGGCAGCAATGCTACCGCCGGCATAGCTCTCAGGATCATTTAAGCACGCAAGCCACTCCATCACGACAAGGTAAAGATACCATGGAGGGGTTTTAATAATTTAGTGTCTGAATTTATATTATAAATTATATATTATAAATTTATATTATAAATTTATATTATAAATTCAGACACTAAATTATTAAAACAGTTAGAAAATACAAAAGAGCTGACTATTTGGGAAAAAATGTATAATATAAATTCAGACACTAAATTATTAAAACAGTTACAAAATACAAAAGAGCTGACTATTTGGGAAAAAATTTATATTCAGAAGAACAGAAACAGAGTTATGAATTTTGATATTCCAATGGAGCGAGACCTTGTTTGGAGGTTCTTTGGCCAACCACAGGATGGAGCTGACATCGACATCCAGGTTGTGCAACATAATGCAACATAAATAAAACCAGTCTGGGAAAGCTGACGATAAAACAGAATTGTTTTGAAACATGTCCAAGAACAAATCAACATTAATATTGAGGTAAGATGTCCAGACTAAAAATAATATAGAAAATAATTCCTTAAAAAGAACATCAGATGGCAGTTTGGATAATTATCAACAAAAGAAAAAATTGACAATCGTAAAAACACCTGAAGATGGTGACAAGGAGGTGCCGATACTGTAGTGCTGTGTTTAAAGGAACATAGAAGTATGAGGTAAGAAATAATCACGATTTATTTAATTCTTAAGCTCTATATCGATCAGATGAGAGAGATATCCAGAAATGGTGCTGCAGATGAAGTGCTCTATTTTCCAAGGATTTGGCAACATGTAGTTGACTTGACAAGAGAACTATAAATGTAGTGCATAATGTCAAAAGGAATCTAAATAAATTTTTGTATGTCATTTTCCCCTACCACAATTTCATTCCACCATTTCTCCATATTCATCTCATCCATTTTGTTTCATTTCATTCATCTGTCCCTGTGATGGTGCGTCAGGTATGGTCGGCCGGCACCCTTATCATTCACAGACCTCTATATAAGGGGCTCTCATCTCATCTCATCGCTCGACCCGACCCTGAATTGGACACGTGTTGAGGATATTAATTTAATTTCTATTTTGCTCACATTTCTCATGGAATTTTGACCAGAGTATGGATCCCGACAAGCTGGCCACATGTCATCCCTATACTGAAATTGACACATGTGGATGTGAGGCCAGTAGTCAGATGATAGGCTAAGAGCCTTCTAGGCCTGTAGTGCCATGCCAGTTAATTGGGACCTGTCTGACAGTGGAACACCTTCCTTTAAGATTATATTCATCTTTGACAAATTATTATTTTATTGAGTTTCTTACCTGACTTTCTTTATGATTGCAATCATATCTAGGCCTAGATCTACACAGTTTTTGGCATGATTAGGATTGTATTCAGGAACTCCAGAGACGCAATAATAGCAGTCACCAAGAAACTTTATTCTCAACACTCCATGTTCCTAAAATTCACATTGTTCTATATCAGTTTTATTAAATTAATTATAATCAATAATCATAGTTAAGGATCTTATACAAACAACAATTTACTGCCATATTTTTAATATAGGACTCTACCTCGGCAATTGTTTTGAAGTGTTTCAATAGAAACAAAATTACTAGGTGTAATAATATTTTATTTGATTCAAAACAATATAGTACGTATATAGTGCAACCCAGAGAGGGATATACTCTCTCCAGACAAAGATTATAGATTATTATTTAATTTTAGGAAATGATATTTTGAGGTTATTTTATTTAAATTATTTTCAGTCTGATCATCTTACCTCAATATTAACGTTGATTTGTTCTTAGACATGTTTCAAAACAATTCTGTTTTATCCTCAGCTTGTCCAGACTAAAATACTGAGGTAAGATGATCAGACTGAAAATAATTTAATTATAGATTATATTTGAAGAGAAAAATTATACACTGAAACTGGCTTTCAAGGCTAATGCTGTACCACTGAGCTACCTGAGAAACTCCAATCTGAACACAAATTTTTCTCTTATACATTGTTAATTCCCGAGCGCTGAATGCTTCGAGCATTTGCTCAATCATGCAAATGGCAGCTTCTTTATTTAAGAAGAATTATTGGGAATTTAAACACTACTTTATAAAGCCAGTAGGGCTTGTTTCGATGATTGTATTTAATTTAACACTTCTCACTGAAGGATAAATTATTGGAGTTTCTCAGATATCTCAGTGGTAGAGCATTGGCCTAGAAATCCTAAAGTCCCAGGTTCAAACACTAGTCTGAGTGTATACTTTTTCTCTTCAAATATAATTTATTCTCCAGTGAGAAGTGTTAAATTAATAACAATTTTTTTTTGTATCAAATCTTAACTCCTCTTTAAATATTTAGACTTTTTTCAGAACATCCTAATTTGATGAACTAAGAGAAAATTGAAGCTTCCTGCAAATGAGGATGCAGTCAACAATTTTATGTGACATTCATTTGAAACTCTTAGAAGCAAGGGGCTTAAGAAATAAATTGCTAATTTTGGAGTTAAGTGTAGATTTTAGTAGTAAGGCAGATAATAATCAGAGTGGCCACAATAAAAATTTGTCTGGTGCTGAAATCTAGTGACTGAAAAAATCTACTAACACAGTCACATACGGAGTGTCTCAACTTTGAAGATCATTTACTCAAAACTAACCTTTTGTTACTTATACCCCTTGGCTTCCAAGGATCTCATTTTAGATAAAACACTATCTTATAGCCAAGGTTCAATCAAGTAGTAAATGATACCAACTAGAGAAAGTTGGGGAAGATTATGTAAACAACAATGAAGAATATTGGATTAATTTTAACATCTTAAAATCACCTTCACAGAAATTGATATTATATCCATTATGAGGAAACTCTTAAATTATATATTTAAAACGGGGTGTCTCTAAAGCCAGTATCCACTTCAATGAAGGAAGCAAATGATTAAAACATCAATGTTAATGTAAAGTTTTACACATTCTACTGCCTTTCTACATGATCGCCATCTATGTAAAAACACATACTCCATCTTTCAACTGTGAAATGAAATGTAGACCTTAATATTTAAACCATAAAAAAGTTCTGCTGCTTCTGTGATACATTTTCATAAATCAAGCAAACATGATAAGGATGTTTTCATAGAGTGAAATGTAGAATTTTCCAACTGTGTTGCAAGAGGCATTCAATTCCCTTTTGAGGCATCGAGTTGATGCATTCAGACTATCACTGACAATTTGAATCTGCTGCACTGTTTCTGCTGATACACATGGTCGCATATGATGTACCTCATCACACACACACTGCTGGTATGCTTAAATTTGTTTACAAGCAGACAAATGTGTGCCTTTGTTGGGGCTAGTTAACAGAATTTATGAGTAAATTTAAGCTTTCATGTCTTCGTATGACAATCTGTGTAACCGTGCACAAACAATGGCAACCAGTTCTTTCATGCTAAAACATGTTGCACTAAGCTAACAGTGTATACAAAGAAAAAAAAAGTGTTTTCATGGAAATGGATAGTGACTTTAGAGACACCCTGTACATTTTCAAGTATAAAGTTGTGTTAAAAATTTGTCAATAGAAAGTTACTTACTGCTGAAGCTTCGTCAAATCTACCGAAGAGTTCATTCAATATTTCTACAAGTTGCTTGACTGGTAATTTCTCAGTGAGGCTGGCATACCTCACCACATCAGCATAGAGAATTGTCACATTTTCATGTACTGTCACATACATGTCACTGAAATAAATAAATTGCTTACAATTATAATTATTTTAGGAATGTATTTCACTGCATCAACATCATGTCAATTTTTTGATCTTGTATTTTAAATTAACACTTTCCAGAATTGGACATAGTTTTATTTTAGAAAGAAAGGTTAACACTCAAACCAGAACTCAAACCTCAGATCTCTGACTCTATACATCAGTATAATACCATTATATTTTATATTTGAAGAGAAAAATTATATGCTCAGACCAGGACTTGAACCCAGGACCCTTGGTTCTCTAGACCAAGTGCTCTACCATCTGAGCTACCTGAGCAAGGGTCCTGGGTTCAAGTCCCGGTCTGAGCGTATAATTTTTCTCTTCAAATATGATTTATCCATCATTGAGATGTATGAAATTATTAAAAAAAAAACATTGAAATACCATTCAAGCCCCGATACGAATGTTAACAATTTTCTTTTGGTTTGAACTTTAATTTTTCTTTCTAAAATAAAACTATGTCCATTTCTGGAAAGTGTTAATTAAAAATATAACATCAAAGTATGAAGCCTTACCACTTAAAAAGTAATGTATGAATTTTTCTCTTTTCATCAAATCTTGCAACTACTCTATTCCGGAAACTTGTGGTGAATTACTATAGCTTTAAAATTTAAGCTACATATCAATTCTATAATATTCTTAATTTTCCTTACTATAACTAGTATTTTTCGATATTCTGATATAAAAATACCTTGAATAGAAGTCACTGGATGATGTTTTTGGTAGTGATGGTTATCGGTCTTCGGATGAAAGTGAATTGTATAAGTAGAAAGAATTATTGATGTTTTCTACTCTATTCTATAATGTTTTGCCCGAGAGCAAGTCTTTCACTGCAATTATAGCATTTTCATGCTATACTTTGCAGCTTTACTAGGGAATTATAGATGTTGTATCTTCCCGTTGCTTTCTACACCATAATAATGATAAGGATGATCCATCCATCCATAGTAATTCTGCCCGAAGGCAGGTCCTTCACTGCAATCATAGCATTTTCATACTATGCTTGCAGCTTTACTAGGGAATTGTAGGTGTGGTAGCTTCCCGTTACTTTCCACACCGGTGAAGGATGATGGTGATAATGATAAAAGGATGATGATGATGGCCATATGATTTCGGGGACCATTTGGGCCTTAAAGTTTTCCTGACATTTGTCTTACAGGTGAGGAAAAACCCCGATAAAAACCTCACCCAGAAAAACTGCCCCGACCGGGGAACGAACCTGGGCCCGCTGCGTGACAAGGCAGCACGCTACCTCGAGACCACAGCGGTGGGCATATAAGGATGATGATGGCCGGATGATTTTCGGGGACTGTTGGGCCCTAAGCTTCATGAAATTTGTCTTACAGGTAAGGAAAAATCCTGAAAAAACCTCACCCAGGAGCCTGTCTCAACCAAGAATCGAACCCAGGCCTGCTGTGTGACAGGCAGCACACTACCTCGAGACCACAGTGGTGGACAATATTCTCTATAACCAAATAAATTTTCCCATAAGGGGAACTGTCAACCATTGCAAGCCGAAACCTACCATTTTTAACTGCAAGGCACTAAAATCCAGCTCCAAATTTCTCATTTTAACTGTAGGGAATTAATACAACTCCTGAATTGGTAGAATGAATAATCTTCACAATCTTCTGTCCCCGCCTCAGTCCACTCTGCTCTTTCTCAAGCAGGGATATCCATCTAGTCCATACAGTGGCGGATTCTGGCTTTTATTTCTGTTCCTTGCAGTTAAAAGCGGCAGATAATTTTTTTTTTTTTTGGAATTGGCCTTGGTATATCACAATACTTCTCTGGGAGAAATTTGAAGATAGATTTTGGCAAGCAATAGTTGAAATTTCCCTTTTCAATTTAATTAATTTGCCGTCTGTATATGGCTGCTTCTGATGTGATTATCATTAATAGGTTCACTGAAAAAGTATTTAATAACAATGTAACTTTTTAAATTTATGTTGAGTTGTTTTTGACTCACTTCATCCTTAACTCCCTCGCAGACTCGAGTTTCATCACTTCATTTGTGACATTCTCAATGTTGTATCACGCTCACAACTGACGTCCAATGGCCTCCTTTCAGGAGGTGAGGTGAGTCAAAAACAACTCAACATAAATTGAAATAAACCTCATAGTGTTATTTCCTACCTAGATAACTTAACAATGTAACATACTTGAAAGGCTTCCTTCTGAGAGGTGTATTAATCTTCTGTATCCAACTTTGTATATCTTTTCTTACATCGTCTATTATGTGACGAGGTATTATGCTCAACATAAGATTTTCCTGTAAAACAAACAACAACAACAATAATTCTGAACTTTCACATAATTTATGTTTTTATTCTTAATTTAACACTTCTCACTGAAGGATAAATTTTATTTGAAGAAAAAAATTCTCGCCTAGACCAAGACTCAAACCTGGGACCTATGGGCTTTCCGACCAAATGCTCTACCAACTCAGCTACCGAGGCGAGTCGCAATCTAGACGCAAATTTTCCTCTTATATGAGGGAATTACAACATATATAAGAGGAACATTTTCATCTAGATCACGACTCATCTCAGTAGCTCAGTTGGTAGAGCATTTGGCCCGGAAGCCAAAGGTCTCGAGTTCGAGTCTCAGTCTAGGCGAGAATTTTTCTCTTCAAATAAAATTCACATAATTATTAAATAATATTCATTTTGGAAAAGAGCAAATATATGCAGAATATTTTAATGTTATTCTGTATTAGGCCTATCTTAAAAAAATGGTAGATCAATAATTTGAGATATAAACTTAACATTTTGAGACATAAACCACCCTTTATATAAAGAAACATTTTTATAGTATAATTGGGAATTAAATCCAATTCCGAGAGTACTTGCCAGACATACTAATTGTTACACTACAAGTAATATATAAATTATTATACATTTATTTTAAAATACAATAGAAAGTAACATTAAGAGGTTTGTTTAATAATTAAAACATTTTGTCTATTCATTCTTACCTCTTATAGTTGTTTTTGTCGAACATATGTTTCAGGACAAAAACAACTATAAGAGGTAAGAATGAATAGACAAAATGTTTTAATTACTATATATTTTTTTACATTTACAACAGTTCAGCACCTACTTCTTGCTGTTTTTCATATTCCAGTTTAGAGTTTGTTTCTATGCAGGCTCGTCGATCTAAAAACGTTCGTCGAATTGCAACTTCATTCATTAAACGAAAGTATAAACCTAAACCATTGACACAAATTAGATACACAGTATCTGAAGCTATCTGAAACAGAAATAGAGCATGTATTTTTCATTATATTTACACTGTCGGCTAACAATCAAAATCTCCTACTCCATAATTGAAAAAAAAAATCAGGAGAATGAACAAACCTTATCACTGGTTGACTTTAAGTCAAAATCTATTATATTAAGTTATGTAGATAGGAAATAGCACTATGAGGTTTTTTAATATTGTTAATTTTTTTCTTTCACTCACCTCATACTTGACACAGCATTGAGAATGTCACAAATGATGTGACGAAACTCGGGTCTGCGAGGAGTTATGAAGTATGAGGTGAGTGAAAGAAAAAAATTAACATTCTATTATATTTTTAAATTAGTTTCTGAAAAGTGTTATGCCAGAGATATGAGATCTTGGATCTGAGATTAAAGCAGACATAATACGTTATTCCTCCCCGCTGAAGAATCAAGTTTTTGGGCCTGAGTTTAATAGCTTAGGAAATGCATGGTTTTTGTAATCGTAAATAGAAAATTATCTTGGAGTTACAAGACTTTAACAGCAGGCAGATGATGCCTTTGCTTATCAATAATACAAAAATACAGATTTTCTTGAATGGAGTTATGAGATTTTGATCGCCGGCTGATGATATCAATTAAGGAAAACATCTTAAGTATAGGGCATTTGGTCTTACTTTATGGCTCAAGGTCACGTACTTCTCATCCCCAGAACTATTTGCTATTGTTGGTGGACTGATAAACCTCTCAATCAATTTAGGAATTTAAAAATTCATTTTTTCTTAGTTTTTTTTTAATGTGGATTTTTTTTCCCAAACAGTGAACTCCTAAAAAAATCCATGGTTTTTGAATGTTGATTTTTTCCCAAACAATGAGTTCCTTAAGAAATCTATATTCAAAAAACTAAGAAAGAAAATTTGATGAATTTTGGAATTCCCAGGGAAGTTGATCTGATTGGGTGGTCCATCGTTCCACCAACAGATGGAGTTAGAAGCAGTGTTCCTGGACAACAGAACATTGGTTGTGTAACTACTGAAGATGTAACCACTAAGGTTACAAAACCGATCTAATTAGAAGACAAGATAAGAGGTGAGGTGGAAAGAATTTTATTTTAAATTTTAAGGGTGCAGCGTAAATGGCAGGTGGTGAGGATTGTCCAATCCTTCAAGTGAGAAGTTGAATTACTTCGCTGTAGTTTTAATGAGAGATTTACAGTTTAAAAATGGCAGATAACAACACTTCTCTGGGAGAGATTTCAAGATATGTTTCGGTATTCAATTGTTGACAGTACCTTGTCATGAAAATGGTAAAATGGAAGCCTCTAGAAATTTAGGAATAATTTTTGCAATGTTAATTTATTGGTCTAATAGGTTTTTTTTTTGTTTGTGAGTGAAACCGAAGCTCTAAAGTTCTTAAATGAAATGAAATGAGGAAATAAAATAATTTTTTGCACGATAGTGTTCTGTTGTACTTACAGGAATTGTGACCATGATTGAAAGTTCAATTTCCTAAATTTTGGAGTTGCCAACCTATATATAACTATACTGTAATATTACAAATTACCTACCTAGGGAAGGAATTAAAACCACTGCTCTTTATGTATACTATGTACAATGTATATATAAAAATATATCCGAAAGGTAGTGTTAATTTATTGAACTTTTATAGGATTAAATCACTATGAGGTTTAATTTAAGATAAATTAAAATATTTCATACCTCTCCTCATAATCAATCTTCTGAGAGTGATTTCAAGCCCTTGGCGACCCCATCCTCAGTACATTCTTGCCGACTGATGTTATCCAAGACCTCGAAATTGTGATCAGAAGACTGATGAGGAGAGGTATGAAACATTTTAATTTAATAATCAATTGAGTTGGTGTTTACTTGATGAAAATCCATATTTATTAATTAAATAAAAATAAAACATAGTTTTATTTGATTTTCATATTTATTATACACTGCTCAAAACAATTAGAGGAACACTTGTAATAAATTGAATAAGTAGTTTGTTTTTTGAAGCTGTGATGCTGAATGTTGGACAATATGTAAATTGAATTATTCATTTTATCATTGGATACAAATTTTAAAGATCCATGGCCTAAATACAGAGAAATTACCTCAAATAACAAATATAGAGAAATTTTTTATTTTGGATGGCACTGGCCACTTCTAATTGGTAAGCTTCCTGATGTTGCTATAGTGACTAATGTTGATTATTGCCTTGTTTATTGAAGTCTCTGACAAAATGAGGCATTTAAATGAGTTTGAAGTGTATCATGCTCTGCATCTTTTACGACAAGTTCAATCTCTGCGACAAGTGGCTAGAGAGCTTGGGGTTTCTCCTTCCGTGATGTCCAGGTTACGCAACAGGCACAGAGAGACAGGTCAGTATTGTAGAAGACGTGGCCAGGGCCGTAAAATTTAAAACAAGCCCCCAGGATGACAGATACGTTGTTCTTTCTGCTCTTCGACAGCGTACAAAAACTGCAAAAGACCTGCAGAATGATCTTCATATGGCTTCCAGAATCCGGGTTTCAGACCAAACCATAAGGAACAGATTAAGGAAAGAGAATATTCGTCCAAAAAGACCCGTTAAAAAACCACGCTTAACAAATGGGCATAAGGCAGCAAGACGTACGTATGCTGAAAACCATGGTGATTGGAACCGGAACCAGTGGGAGTCTGTGCTCTTCTCAGACGAATCCAGGTATCGCCTTACACGTTGTGATGGTCGATTGAGGGTGTGGGGACGGCCAGGAGAAAGATTTTCTGCAGAGGCTGTACAGGAAATTGATAGATTCGGAGTAGGTTCCATAGTGGTGTGGGCCGGAGTTATGTACAACAATCGTATGGACCTTGTACTTGTTCCCCAGCAACTGAATGCTGTCCGGTATATCGAGCACGTTCTGGAAGAGCATGTAGTACCTGCTGCCATTGGAGTAGGCCCTGGATTTCTGTTTATGCAGGATAATGCCAGGGCACATTCTGCGGCTGTCACCAGGGATTTCCTGAGAAGGAATGAAATTGAGGTAATGGAGTGGCCAGCGGTCAGCCCAGACCTCAACCCTATTGAACACTTGTGGGATCTTCTAGACAGGAAGGTCAGGAACCGACATCAAGCTCCACAAACTCTGTAGCAACTTGGAGATGCTCTGAAGGAGGAATGGGAGAATATCCCGCAAGAGGAAATCCAGAATCTTATTGGGAGCATGCCACGAAGGTGCCAAACTGTCATCGAATGTCATGGAGGCCACACACGATACTAACTCTATATAACGAGTGTTTAACTTTGAAAATAAGCACAAGATTCAATTGCTTACATAGCGGAATTATTTGAAAAGTTAATTGTCAGCATTATTCATTTGTTTTTACTGACATGAGCAATAAATAAATAAATAAATAACCACAAATAATGTACTTTATTAATTTCATGTTTGTACCTTTATCCAATGAAAAAATACACTGGTGTCCAAAAGTTTAGGATAATTTGTAAAACGGAAAATCAAAATGCTTAAAGAGGAGCAAGGAGTAAAAATTATTTATCAAAACGTTTCTCAGTACATTTAGTTTAGTTTACATACTAAATTATAATCTCTCTTCAACAATGAAAAAATTAATAGCAATTATAAATGAAAATTGCATTGTTGCAGTTAAGCCCTGTTCCATAAATCTTCATTTTTAAAGAGAGTTATGATATAATCAGATGTAGTGTAAGAACAGATTGCAGTAAAATGGCACAAAGACAACATCTGGGCTCTCTGCTTCGGGGTAGAATTATTGGGCGGCTAGAAACAGGACAGACACAAACTGAGGTCTCCATAGCACTTAATGTGTCACAAAATGTTATATCTAGGTTATGGCGACGGTTCCAAGAGACCGGAGACGTTAGGCGAAGACCAGTGGGAGGTCGTCCAAGAGTTACAAATCCTCAGCAGGATCGATATCTTGCGTTAACTGCAAGAAGAAACCGAACAATGTCTGCCAAACAACTGAGTTCAGAACTTGCGGCTGCCTCAGGTATCAGAGTATCCAGACAAACTGTCTATAGAAGACTCAGAGCTGCTGGTCTGTATGCTAGACGGCCTGTAGTGTGCGTCCCACTCACCTTTGATAACAAGAGAGCACGTTTACGGTGGAGTCAGGAACATCGCGACTGGACTCTAAATCAGTGGAGCAGCGTGCTATTTACAGACGAGTCCAGATTCAGCTTGAACTGCATATCTCATAGTGTTCCTCTAATTGTTTTGAGCAGTGTATAATTCAGTGACAGCTGTTTCGGTACACTGTACCTTCTTCAGACATGTTAACAAATTATGAATTGTGTTACACAATTTAACTTAGTGTTAATACATATTTTACGAAACAAATCACTACATTGGTGTATTCTCAATTAAATTATTTTCAGCATTTACCATATATACATTGGTCAGACTGCTAATGTCAGTCAGTTGTTTGTAATGAACAGAAATATTTCCAGAAATATTTATTAATTAATCAATTGAATTGGTGTGTGTTTACTTGATGAAAATCCATAACTTATTTAATTAAATAAAAATAAAACTTACAGTTTTATGTGATTTTCATATTTATTAAGATATAATTTAGTTACAGCTGTTTCGGTACACTGTACCTTCTTCAGACATGATAACAAATGAATGAATTTTGTTATTATAGTACATAACAACTGTAATTATGTAACAATATATATTTTCTTTTTACAAATTTAAAAGAGGCGATTCATTCAAATCTATTTGGGAATTTAACAGTTTATTACCACTTTTCAATTTATTTATTTCTACAACTTCTAAAAGGTCCAACTTCTTTCCTTTGTCACAAACATGTAAAATTTTAAAATTTGGATCAAAACAATGATCATATTGGAATAGCTGGTTAGCAAATTTTGAATTATCTAAATTTCTGTTATATGCTCTCATATGTTCCTTTATCTTCTTGTATCTTGTAAGCCCATGTTTCCTTTAACAGAGATTTAGGTGCTCTCCCTCTACAGGGGAGAATTTGAACCATGCTAATTTAGTTACACTTGTTCCTTTATACGAGGATTTTATTATTTTACTATTATTTTGAAAACTTATTATCAATATCATCATCATCATCCTTCACCGGTGTGGAAAGCAATGGAAAGCTACTACACCTACAATTCCCTAGTAAAGCTGCAAGCATAGAATGCAAATGTTATGATTGCAGTGAAGGACCTGCCCTTGGGTAGAATTACTATGTATGGATTTTGAAAACACCATCGTACAAAAAATAATGTACAAAACACGTTTATGAAGTATTTTATAGAATCCTGGAAATTAAAAACCTCACTATTGCTAGGTTTTTAATCATTTCCTCACTTCTGTAAAAACCGCTTCCCGACCTCATGTTGCAATATACTATTTTACTTACCCTTCTTACAATATTGTCTTCATTAAGATATGTAATTGTACCAAGAGCCACTAGGTGACTAAGAGAGACAATGAGTCCTAAAATGAAGGGTTGAATATTTTCAGTGAGTGGAAGAAAGACATAGCACACAATAAGTGTATGTGTAGTGTAAGCTGGCCGCAACACCACGTCAGGATCTGTGTGATTACTGGTGTGGTAGAGTGGTAAAGCCATGTCTGTTATGAGTAACATAAGCACCACCAAACTGGACACGAGCACAGTGATAGATGGAAATGTTTCAACTAATTTCTCTCTAAATACAAGAAGTACTAGTGGCCAGTACAATGTCATTGTAACAGAATATAAAACTGCATCAGGCAATGCTTCCTCCTGTAAAAGGAAAAAAGAAAATGTTGAAATAAATTTTTCTAGACTAGTCATCTCTAGGCCATTATTAATATAATTAGGCTATACATCTTCTGAGCTAAGTTCCTGTTGTAATGTAAACAAACCAGATGTATGACTGCATTTTTATTAGTTTTATCTTTAAGCTTATAAGAAAATGTATTTTTTAATGCCCCAGATTGTCCTTTTGGACATTTCTGGTGTTCTCTCCTAGCATAAATGTAACCCACTTCTGAGATTGGGGCACCTGGAAGGTGGGGTTACATTGCCCCAATAATATGATGGGTGATGATGATGATAGTGGTGTGCCAGGAGAGTCTTTAATCCTAAGCTTAATCTAAGATGAATATGAATGATGATGATTGCAATGGCCATATGATGTTCAGGGACCGTTTGGGCCTTAAAGTTTCCTGACATTTGTCTTATAGGTCAGGAAAAACTCCGATAAAAACCTCACCCAGGAAAATGTCCCGACCAGGAATCGAACCTGGGCCCGCTGCATGACAAGGCAGCATGCTACCTTGAGACTACAGCAGTGGACACAAAAAATGTATTTAATATATGTATTTTGAAACTCCCGGAGAAAAAGAAAAAGAATTTGATTTGGAAGTTCGTCGGTCAGTCAGCAGAGGGAGCAGAAATCAACTTACAGGATGGACAACCACAAAACAACAGTTGGAATGCATCGACAATGTCGCGCAAAAGCGACGAAACCTAAGTCTGCATAAAAATCAAGAAATATGAGGTGAGTCAAAATATCTAACTCATTAATAAGAAAATGTAATTTGCTCTCTAACATTTAAAATAAGGGAAATAAAAACAATAAAAATATATATTATCTAACAATTTATGGATGTGAAACATGGACTTTTACTTTAAAGGAAGGATAAAAGATTACAAGTATTTGAGAATAATGTCCTTAGGAACATTTTTGGACCAAAGAGAGGAGATAAACAGACAAGCAAATGGAGAAGACTACTTAACACTGATATACATGATCTTTATAAGAAATCAGATATAATAAGAACGGTTAAGTCTCATAGACTACGATGGGCATGACATGTGGCATGAATGGGGAATGGAAGAGAGGCATGGAAGCTTCTTGTAGGAAAACCAGAGGAAAAATGCCCAGTTAGTAGACAAGAATGAGGTGGGAGAGTAATATTAAACACAATTTGAGGGATATAGATTATACAGGGGATGATTGGAAAACATTTGGCTAGGGATAGGGATGTATGGAAAGCTTATGTCCGTGTGGCCATGAACCTGTGTTCAATAGTGCCAGTGAGTTAGTAAGTTATCTAGCACATATCAATATAAGTTATACGGGAGAATCTTAAAATATATAATTACAATTTTTAATACATTAAATAAATATTATTTTATTCTTACACATGTGCAATGTAAGTTATGTCAAAATTTCTGTAGAATTTTTTAAACGTTGGAAAGAAAAGCATTTGAAAAGCGGAGAGAAACAAATTTTTAAAAATATTTTCAAACAGTTTTGTGAAAAATATTCCACATTAACCATTCAGGATACGGTGAAAATAACAGCAGAATTTACAGGTGAATCAGCATGGAACGTAATTCTGCTCATAATGAAATTTTACCAGTAAGTAAATATTTTCTATTGAATCACGGAAAAAGCATAAATGCCAATTAGGTAGGCCCATATATAATTTCTTTCTGTCATAAATAAATAAGAAATGGAAGTTCTTAATTATTGGTACCATCTTACCTTGTATTCAATCTTATTTTCCATAAAATACAATGTTACCTAAGAATGTTTCTATTATACTCAATTCACTCATATGGTGGTTGAAAGTAGCACTATGGCTCCCCAAATAGACGAAGTTGGCAGAGTAATATAGAAGCCTTACTAGCTTTATAAAGTAATGTTAAATTCCCAATAAATGTCTTCTTAACTAAGAAGCCGCCATTTGCAAAGATAGAAACAATGGTTTCAAAAGGCATTTGGCGATAGGGAATTACAACGTATATAAGAGAGGAATTTGCGTCTAGATCGTAACTCGCCTCGGTAGCTCGGTTGGTAGAGCACTTGGCCCGGAAAGCCAAGGGTCCCAGGTTCGAGTTCCGGTCTAGGCGAAAATTTTTCTCTTCAAATTTAATTTATCTTATGCAAGTTTGTTTACAGTAGCTCGGAATTAATATAGTAGTGAGAAAAATTGTCACCTGAGTATTTGAATTCAAGATCTCCAGCTTTGCATGCTTGCACTCAACAAATTAAACATTTTTTGCTCACCTCCTGAACTACTTTTGATGGAATCAGGTATTAAAAACAGAGGAATTTGTGCTTTCTTTCTCCAGAGATATACATAAATAGTCTAATGGTAGAATAGCCTACCAGCACAATAAATCTGAAGAAACTTGGGTTCAAATACAGCTCAGGTGGAAAATGTTCTTTCTAATTATGTTAATAAAATATTACAAAGAATTACCAGTATATAAGATAAAAAAGAAACAAAAAACTATAAATCCATAATTTAATATGTCTGTAGGATAAATAAGTTAAAAACTGTATTAATAATTGAGATAGAAATAACTTTAAAAAAACCACTAACAATTTATTTATGTTTTGTTCATGTATGTTTACTGTTAAGTGTTAAATTATGAATTGAAACATACATTGCAAAAAAGTTATCTGAAGTATTAAGGTAGAAACATGAATAAACATGTTGATAGTACAAGAGATATCCAGATAGTAACTTTTTATCTATATAAGATTTATAGATTGTCATTTATGCTAGAATATTCAAAATGTGTTTTAGTTATGAGAGAAATCTATCTTATACTATTAAAATTCATGATAAAATTTCATTGGCATATCAGCCACAGTATATACATTTTAATATAAATTATAAGCCTCAGGGGTCCTCATCTAGGGGATATGTGGATGGCGACCACAAGGTGCCCAAGCTGAGCAAAACATTTCTTCCACTTACTTGTGTTTTGCACTCTTTTAACTTTACTAATCTAACCTCTCTTGGTTAACTCTTGTTTTTTCGACCCCAATGCTATTAGGGCATCCGAGGGCTAGGGAGTCTTTCCTTTCTTCCATTTCTGCTTTCCTTTATTTTCTTTTCTTCTCCAGAAAAGCCTGACCAGAGGCTATAAGATGGCAGCCCCATCACTGGTCTTGCCTTCCTTTGGCCAGCAACCAATCGAAGGTACTATTATTATGCTTTCAAGTCTTATACGACAATTTCCCGGAAGACGCTGGAGGGAAAATTTTCTATAGGATCATAACAGGCCTTGGCCTAATACTTGGAAGGAAGAAGAAGAAGAAAATTAATAACATTAGGAACTATTGTTCTCAACTTATTAAAGCTGTAAGAATTTCAGAAATGACTTCCATTTTCAGCAGAAGTTCTTGTATAGAATAATCTTCAGCCAAAGATGGAGCAAATTTCTGAAATGCCGAAAGATTTTAAAAAATTTCAGTGAAATGAAGACGGGTACCGGTTTTAATTTTATATCTTACATATTAAATTTATCACTTCTCACTGAAATATAGATTTTATTTGAAGAGAAAATATACACATGAATCAGGATTCGAACCTGATGTCCCTGGTTCTGTACTCCAGTGCTCTTAACCATTGAACTATCAGCTTCCGATTAAAACATATATTATTTCTCTCCTTTATACATTTCCCGCACACTGAACTTTTCATTCTACACATTGTCTAGCAGATTCTTAACAAGAATACTTTATGGAGTACAGAACCAGAGACATTGGGTTCAACTTCCAAATCAGGCAAATATTTTTCTCTTCAAATAAAATTAATTTTATAATGTGAAATTAACTAGGTAGTTATTATGGTATGGCCATGTAAACAGGATTGAAGAGTATAGAAGGTCAAAAAGATCTTTGAATTATTGTCCAGGGAACTGAAGGAGAAAAGGAAGACCTGCAACAGAATGGAAAGAAGGAATTAGAATGACTATGGTCAACAGGGCATTTTGAGAAGATGAATGGGATGACAGAGAGGCATGGCTATTGAAATGTGGGATACAGCAAAGGCTTGATTGATTGATTGATATTAAAATTTAAAATCTATTTTACTTACTGTTCCCCACAAAACTGCAGCATGACTCACACAGATCAATGTTTGTAGAACCAAGAATACTGAGAAGTAACCAAGATGTAGACGTTGCAGATATTTCATGTACAACTCTTCTAATTCTTTTAATCTGAACTGATTCTGCAACAATCAAAACAACCAATCAATTGAACTATTATAGGAAATAGGACTATGAGGTTTAATTAAAAATTTTAAATAAGATTCTTTCCACCTCACCTTATATCCTGCCTTTTAATTAGACCAGTTTCATAACCTCAGTGGTTACATCTTCAGTATTTACATGACCAATGTTCAGGAGCACTGCTTCTTACTCCATCTGTTGGTGGATCAATGAACCTCCCAATCAAATCAATCTCCAAGAATTTAAAAATTCATTAATATTTCTTTCTTAGTTTTTTGAATATCAACTGCGGTGGACTAGTGGTTATGCTCCTTGCCTCTGATCCCGAGGGTCGCGGGTTCAAACCCGGCTGGGGTCGATGGATTTTTTAGGATGGAAAAATCCAAGGAGCAAGTCCTCCAGGAGGGACTTTAAGCCATGGGTCCTGAGTCTGAAGATTTTCAGCCTCGTAAAAGATCCTTAAGCCTGAATGAAAGGCCTCTAAGCAAAATTTACTGAATTTTCCCATCCTAGAACTACCCTGGTTTCCTAGATGTCAGTATGAGGTGGAACGCTGACCACGGACCACTCAAGTGACATCTATACAAAAACAAGTGTAACTAAATTAGTATGGTTCAAATTCTTCCCTGTAGGGGGAGAGCGTCTAAATCTCTGTTAAGGGAAACATGGGCTTACAAGAAGAAGAAGAAGAAGTTTTTTGAATATAGATTTTTTTCCCAAACAGTGAGCTCCTTAGCTTTTTTTTTTTGCTTGTTTTATTAAACTAGCCTTTCTTTTAATTTGATGTTTATCAGACCAGGCATAAGTGACTAGTGCTGATTTTTCCAATTCTCCATTTTCGACATTCCTTAGGTGTTCCTTCACTCTCGTTTTCAAATTCATTTTTGTTTTTCCTATGTAAATCTTATTCACTCTCGTTTTCAAATTCATTTTTGTTTTTCCTATGTAAATCTTATCACAATCTTCGCACTTAAGGAATATCTTAGGAACGTCAAAAATGTAGAATTGGAAAAATTAGCATAGCCACTCATGCTTGTTCAGAAAAATATCAAATTGAAAGAAAGACTAGTTTAATAAAACAAATGGAAAACCTAAGGTGCTCACTATTTGGGAATAATACACATTCAAAAAAACTAGGAAAGAAAAATTAATGAATTTTGAAATTCTTGGGAGAAGTTGATTTGAATGGGAAGTCCATTGGTCTATCAACAGATGGAGTAAGAAGCAGTGCTACTGAATGACAGAACATCAGTTGTATAAATACTAGAGATGTAACCACTAAAGTTATGAAACTGTTTTGATTAGAAGACAGGATACGGTGTATTAGGTGAGGTGGAAATAATTTTATTTTAAATTTCAACGAATCAATATTGTAGAATGCAGGCTTTCATGGCTGGTAGTTATTGTATTAAAAGTTCCGAGCTATAGGGCAATCCATAGTCCATAATGGTGTTTCTCTCAGACATTTCTCCCCTGACTATGGAGGGCATCTTCAGTGGTGAGTTCTTCTAGGTGGTGTTCCATGGTCCAGTTATGGACCACGGCTCTATAAGCCAGAATCTTTTAATATAATCTTCAGTACTCCCATCATTCAGTCCTTTACGCTAGCTCAGATGGTAACATGTCTGCCTTAATGGTTTGGTTGGAAATTTTTATTGTAAAATTTTCAATCTTGGAGCTAAGAGGAATGGTGATGTACAAAGTTTTATTGCTAGATTGTGCTCTAGATGCCTGGATTACATTCATATATATATATATATATATATATATATATATATACAGGGTGTTGAAAAAAAACACCAACAATGGAGGTGAGGTGGTATATTGATCATTTTTAATAAGGTACCAATGCCTGGAAATGATGTGTTTTCACACTATGAGTAGCTAACTTCTCATGAGTTCCATTAGTTGGATTTCAAGACTCAGTACTTGACAATACTTTCACAGTCACATCAAGTTTTCAAAATATTTTGCTCCCATATCATTGCAGAGCATATATCGGCGGTGTAGTGATTGGCACACCCATTCAAATACGCCTGTCCTTGTTTGAATTATTCCCATAGCAGCATAGATTTGGGCTATAAGATCCATACGTGAATCTACTGGAGTCTGAAAAAAACACTGTTTCATGTCGTGCCACAATAAGTAGTTGAGAGGGTTAAGATTAGGTGATCTCAGAGGCCATGGGACTGGTCCCCCTCAACCTGGAAACGTTGGATCCAAATGTCTCCTCACATTGGCATCGAAGTGAGCTGGAGCTCAGTCATGTTGCAGCCACGTATCATAGGTTCCATACCTGTGAGTTGTCGTCAAGTAATGAGTCTTCAAATCCTTTGAACTAACACTGATCTTGAGACATAATTGATTAGTCATAGCATGAAAATGCATCATTTCCAGACATATCGTGATTTTTTTAGTTATGACGTTGTTGCAGCAAATGAGCCGTATGCCTTACCGATAATGAAAGTAATATTATAGATTTTCATTTTTTGTCCCGATTCACCCGAGCTTACCCTAATACCTGGCATGCGCTGCTACACAAACATAAATTAAATGTCTGTGTTTTTATTTTTAGTTGATTAAATAAACAGAAAATTATAGGTTAATTAAACTGTGTGCTACACATTGCGACGAACCAAACATGGCGGTTGCTTGAGTAAATTTTTAGTTTCGGATTTCAGGTAAACCCCCACTTCTAATAGTCGGATTTTGCTGATGTTTTTACAGTACCTACCTTGGTTTATTTAAATAGGATATACTGAATTTCATTGTGAAAAATAGAAAATTGCGACAGCTTGAACGCTTTTTAAATTTTAGATTCAGGTAAACTCCTACACCTAATGGTTTTAGAGTATAATAGATAGCGGGTAAACATTCGCCGTACATGAAAATCTGTATGTACAAAATTTCAAGTCAATCGAGCGACTACTTTTCGAGTTTTGCGAGCATAAACATACACAGCCTGAATTTTTAGACAGAGTGAGTCTAAATCCCCCTAACAGAGTTTGAGGACTTATAGTAGGGACCATGACAATTAAATTTAACATAGGAACCCATTTCCGGAAATGTACCGATTTTCTGCTACACGCAAAATCGCCTCACTAGGCGCCACTCACTAGGATAGTCTTGACTAGAGTAGTTCAAACGTTATTTCCCGCTCACCTGATGTTCCGCGTCCACTGCAAGTTTATTTACGTGCTATTCAGTTGAGTTTGTGATCCGCCCAGAGAAGGTAAAGTGATCCCACTACAGGCCATAGGAGACCCTTGGAGTAGTAGAAGGTTAAGGCTCCTACTTTTTCTAGACAATCGGCACTTGATGTCAGCCGGGTTGTCAGTCCTGCGTGACGGTCGCCTTTACCCCCGGAACAAGCGTCTGACACTCATTTCCGTTAGAGACTGAGTCGACCCCAGGGCAGTGGTGCCACCAGAAGATTTGGATCAGTTTAAAAATCCTGACTCCACAGGGACTTGAACCCTCGACCTTCCGGTTTGTAGCGCACTGCCTAAACCATTACGCTATGGCGTGCCCCCCTGCACCTGTAATCCTTCACGACAGTACATACCAGAATTCAAGGTATATATACTTCATTGGTACTGTGTTGCTGTTATTCATGGCATAGGCTACACATTTGCAGAATACGCAGACACGATGTTATTGTACGGCGAAGCTCGGTGCAATGGCAGGTCCGATTGCTTGGCCTGCACATTCTCCCGACTTGACCCCGCTAGATTACTACCTACGGGATCACATGAAAACCTTAATTTACGAGACCCCTGTGGAATCCGACGAAGACCTACTAGCACGAGTTATGGCTGCGGCGGATGTTGGAAGTCCAGGAATTGGTGATTGTATGAGAACATGCTACGGAGGTACTGCATCTGTATTGAAGTCGGTGGTCGTCACATCGAGCCCCTCTTGTAAATGGTTCAGGTGCAGCAGGAGTCGCAGAGATCAACATGTGTTGTAATAGTATTTTGTGTGTAGCGGAAAAAATTTTCGGACATTGTTCCTATGTTAAATTTAATTGTCTTGGTACCCTCTATAAGTCCTCAAACTCTGTATTGTGAATTTAGGGTCGTATCTATGAACGCATTAGACCGTAAAAGTCGTTCTCTGCTGAGAAAGTTGCATCCAAAGACTTTTTTGCGTACTCAAAAGTCTGTTCATGCGATAATAATTGTCGAAATTCCTAAGCTATCTGGTGATGTGACTTTGCAGAGAACGAATCGTGAGCAACCCGATGGGAACCGATGTACTTTGAAACCTTGCTGCTTATCTTGCTGCTTTATCCAAGATGTCGGACCTTGAAGAGTTCGGGTTTTCGGTATACCCGGAGAAGAGGAATTTGATAGAGTCTACCAAAGAATTCAACTGGAAGAACAGGAGAATCGGCGTAACATCGCGCGACGCAGACATCGTCGTATACTGTTTTATTTGCGGGACGCAAGCGTAAATGCGTTCCTCTAGCAGACGAAAATAACGGAAGTGGTTTTATCGCTGAGAATTCTGGGCAATTTCTTGCCAATATTACGAAAAAAACTATTTTCATGTATGACCAGTCAGCGACTCGCTAATTCGAACTTTGCACGTGCTCACGGAAAACTCAACTCACCAGAGACTAATATATTTGCATGCGGCCCTTAGACTCACTCTGTATATAAAGATATTCAATTTTTAATATACCTTACTTATATTTTATTTGACATCCGTTTTACGTACATATGAAGATATGATGGAAGAGATAACACAGACAGAATGTAATAAATCAAAATATGATCTCATTTATTTATCTGCACAGGAGAAGTGAGACGCGAAAGATTGATTACAGCACTTCAAATGCATGATTAGACAGTATAAGCCACATTCTGACGTACAAATTATGCAATATTCATTGACGTGCCTAAAGCCGAGAATCATATAGAATTATCATAAGTAATGCCACGAGTGATTTCCAAATTATCGATAAATTCACGACTCACGAAGTGAGGAGTGAATTTATCTAGAGAATTTGGAAATCAAGAGTGGCATTTGTTAGGACTATTTAACGAATAAAATTAAGCTGTTTACTCACAAATCATTATTTAACTGTAGTTATTTCAAAATATTTATATATTTAATGCAAACGGCGATGTTTGAAAACAAATGAGAAACGATAGGTACGCTTCTACTGCTTCTTTTGTTTATCACTGCAACCAGATCATACTATTTATTGCCAAAGGAACGCAATATTGTAAGAATGCTCTCTAGTGGAGAAAAAATGAAACATCAATCTGTATATTAATTCATTTCTGGTGTCGTATGATGTAAATATTACAATTATATTTTTCTGGATTATTACCTGGGAAAAAATACATTTAAGAAAGTCAAACAGTGGTTTCTTTTTTTGGTGGTATAATAAATTGCTACAAATGTTGACATGTATGCACTATATATACAATCTGGTAGCCGTATTTCTTATAGGCTCAGTCACTGCAAAATAACGGTCAGACCTGTTCAGAATATTAAAAAGGAGGAGCTTTGTTTAATATATGGTAATTATAACACTGATAAATATTTCGTGAAACACGACTCTGATTGGTTGTAAAACAGAAATCATTGAAACGTGATTGGTCATTGACTCCCATTTGGGGCATGAGTTAAATAGTCATAAGTAAAGCCACGAGTGATTTCCAAATTATCGATAAATTCACGACTCACCAAGTGAGGTGTGAATTTATCTAGAGAATTTGGAAATCAAGAGTGGCATTTGTTAGGACTATTTAACGAATAAAATTAAGCTGTTTACTCACAAATCATTGTTTAACTATAGTTATTTTAAAATATTTATATAATTAATGTAAACGGCGATGTTTGAAAACAAATCAGAAATGTGAGGTTATGTTCATTCACTGCAGCTTGATCATATTATTTATGGCCAAATAAGATCGCAATATTGTAAGAGTGCATCCAAGTGGAGAAATAATTAAACACATCAAACTATATATCATAATCAACATTACGGGTTATTCATTTATTTTTTTTAGTAAACAACTCAGTAAAATCAAGGAATCTGTTCATTATGTGCTATATTCAATGTATTTGTTGGAGAAAAATAATGCTTTCACCTGTTCAGAACATTAAAAAGGAGGAGCATTCTTTATCACAAAAACAGGAGCTGATATAGAGAAATCGATAAAGAGCGAGGTGAAACACGACTGTCATTGGTTGTAAAACAAAATTCATTGAAACGTGATTGGTCATTGACTAGCATTTTGTGGCATCAGTTAAATAGTTATTATTAATGTTCAATTATTTAACCTCTCGTTTCCAGTATCTATCCTCCAACCATATATTAAACATACGATCACAACATAATATCTTACTTAATACAGGCTACCGCAACATAGGACATCCCATCACTCCACGCCATATATATATATATATATATATATATATATATAGTCAGTCCGTAGAATCTGTAGAGAAGCTGTTCGAAATAAGCCATATATGCAGGAGGCTGGAAAAAACATACGGCCAATGAGGCCGCGGAAAGATGTGCAGGAGGGAGAGCAGATCACGTGACATTAATCATTTCTCTCTTGAGCTACAAGCGAGAAAGATATCTAATCGGAGCGCTGGCGGATTCCTCTACACATTCTACGGACAAGCTATACTATTCTCCACTTCTTGCAACTGGACCATTCATCCCTGAAGACCAACTAAACAAGAATCATAACTGTATAAGTTGTAAAAACTCAATAAAAACAATCTGTATCATAAATGATAAACGCATAATCCCCATAAAAATTTCCGCTATTATTTTTTATAAAAATATAGACTATTTTGCTACTTGTTAACTCAAATAATGAAAATAGAATTTGAGAGTAAAGTTCTTAGGAAAATTTTTGGACCTAAGAGTAATGAACAGATAGATGAAAGGAGAAAACTGCATAACAGTGAACTACATGGTCTTTATAGGAAGCCAGATATAATAAGAACAGTTAAGTCTCGTAGACTGCGATGGGCAGGACATGTGGCACGAATGGGGAATGAAAGACGTGCATGGAAGCTTCTTGTAGGAAAACCAGAGGGAGAACGCCCAGCCTGAACTGGGAGAATAACATAAACCGTGATTTGAAACAAGTAGATTATACAGGGAATGATTGGAAAACATTAGCTTAGGATAGGGATGTATAGAGAGCTTATGTCCAAGCGGGCATGAATCTACTAGTTCGTTAGTGGCAGTGAATTAGTTAGTTAGTTAGAATTATAATTTTAAAAATTGGATTGGGTTTCCAAAAAGACCTCTAAATTTGGAACCCAAAAACAATTTTTGCTTTCAAAATATATAACATTGCGCTCAAAAAATCCAATAAAAAACTGTCGTAATTCCATTTGACATGTGAAGCGAATAAAAAGAACTTACTCTAAGATATCCCCACCACCAATTACGATCGTCTGTAGGTTGAGCATTAAGAGTTTCTCGGAGATAGTTGGAACCTTGGCTGATATTCGCACAGAGTTGAGACTAGTCCTCGTGATCAGCTCCTCCATCCCCGAGGTTGAATCTGTAACAACCACAACTTTGTAATACATTAATCCACATAATTATTTTTTTTTTTTGCTTAACATATCTCATCACCCCGCATCATAATACAAAATAACCACTTCTTACAACTAACAATTCCCTGCCAGGGACCTTAAAAAATATCAACTCGTGTCCAACTCAGGGTCGGGTCGAGGGTTGAGATCAGATGAACACCTTCTTATGAATACATACAGTATTTTATATAGATATTTAATTTTTTATAGATTATTTTAATTTTCAAGCAAAGTCTGTTGAAATAAAGTTTTAGGCACGATATAGTTCAGAACAAAGTTTTCCTTGGCCTAACTGTAAATCTGTACTTTTATGTGGTGTGTTATAGTACAGTTAAGGGTAACTATAGGTCAAAGCTGAGTATATAACCCTGGGAAAGTGACGGCCTCGTGTCTATCTGTGCTACGAGAACCGATGATGGGTGAGTAAGCTACCGTTTTTCTTAATATGTGTCCTGGACTTAGGGAAAGGGAATCAATTCCTTTAACATTTTAATACTATATTTTCAGAAGGGATAGTAGAATTTTAACATGTAGATTAGGGTTATTGTAGATTTATAAAACCCCCATCCCTCTCTCTCAAACCCCAGGAAGTACTGTAGTTTTTAATATAGGCTTAGATTAGTTATTTAGGGCTAGAATACTTATTGTGATTATTATACTTTAGAAATGAAATAGTTAAAATAAGAATCCATTTGTTTATTTTAAAACACGTATGCATATATAACTGTACATCCTAATACTAACGCTCGGCTAGAGAACTCACGCTACCAGATTTTCCAAGTCCCGAAGGTCCTTTAAGCCTAAGAAAACCAGCGGTTCGTAATACACCTATATATAGAGGTCTGAGAATGACAAGGGTGCCGGCCAACCACGCCTGACGCACCATCACAGGGGCAAGATAAACGAAATGAAATGAAATGGATGAGATGAGTATGGAGAAATGGTGGAATGAAATTGTGGCAAGGGAGAATGGAAGAAACCCCGAGAAAACCCGGCCCAAACTACGTTTCGTCCACCTGAAACCCGCATGGAGTGACCGAGACTCTATCTCGAGACCCCAGTGGTGAGAGGCGAGCGTCTAACCGCTTGAGCCATGGAACGTTAAAATATTAAATTTCTTTTTGTATAGTGTTCTCCCCTAGGGCGGGTCCTTCACTGCAATCGTAGCATATTCATGCTGTGCTTTGCAGTTTTATTAGGGAATTAGGCCTATAGATGTGGCAGCTTCTCATTGCTTTCCACATCGGAATGATGATGATTATGGTCAAATGATATTCGGGGACCTTTTGGGCCCTAAAGCTACCTGGGCCTTAAAGATATCTGGCAGTTGTCTTACACGTGTGAAAAAAAACCGGGGGGGGGGAAACTCACCCAGCAAGCTTATCCCGACCGGGAATCGAACCCATGCCCGCTGCGTGACAAGGCAGCACACTACATCGAGACCACAGCGATGGTCAATATTAAATTGATTTGTTTTAACTTTGATTTAAATGTTATCTTGGCGCTTATATGTTCAAAATAAAAATGAATGCCTGAACCGACATTTGAATCCGGGACCTCTAACTCTATTTACGTTAGTATGCTATCCAAGCATCCCAGTGCAAACATTTTCCTCCCTTATGTATAATTCTCAAGGCGGCTCCATAGCGCAAGCGGTTAGACGTTCGCCGCTCACCACTGGGGTCCCAAGGTGAATGAAACGGAACTTGGGAAGGTTTTTCTTGGGGTTTCTCCCGTTTTCCCCTGGCACAAATTTCATTCCACAATTTCTCCATATTCATCTCGTCCATTTCGTTTCATTTCATTTATCCGCCCCTGTGACGGTGCGTCAGTATTGATCGGCCGGCACCCTTGTCATTCACAAATCGCTATAAATATAGGGGCTTCATTTCATCTCATCTCATTCCTCATGAGTTAGACGCGAGTTGAGGATATTTATGTATAATTCTCAAATCATAAGAGACAGCGGGAAGCGTCCGCACAGCCATCTTACAGCTTCTATAACAAGAAAGCAATGAGAATATTCCTACTTTATAGCAGTGACGCCTTATTATATAGAAGTTTTGACATTTAGGCAATGGAAGTCAGATATCTCATGGAAAAAGGATAAATGAATGCTTGAACCGGGATTTTAACTCACTGATACTATCGAATCCGTAGGTTAATGGCCGCGCGGACATAAGCTCTCCATACGTCCCTATCCTGAGCCAATTGTTTCCAATAATTCCTGTTTAATCTACTTCCCTCAAATCATAATTAATGTTATTCTCCCACCTCATTCTTGGTCTACCAACTGGGAGTTTTCCCTCTGGTTTTCCTACAAGAAGCTTCCATGCACCTCTTTCATCCTTCATATATGCCACATGTCCTGCTCATCGCAGTCTACGAGACTTAACTGTTCTTATTATATCTGGCTTCCTATAAAGACAATATAGTTCACTGTTAAGTAGTCTTCTCCATTCACCTGTCTGTTCATCTCTCTTTGGTTCAAAAAGTTTCCTAAGAACTTTATTCTCAAATACTCGTAATCTCCTTTCCTCCCTTAAAGTAAGAGTCCGTGTTTCGCATCCATATAATATAACTGGTAGAATAATAGTTTTATATATTTTCAGTTTAACGTTTTATGAAATGAGTTTGGACGTCAAGAGTATCTGTATGCATAATAGCACGCATTTCCAGAATTGAGCCTATGTTTAATTTCTTTGTGCATCTCATTCCTATTTGTGATTATTGTTCCTAGGTATTTGAATTCAGCAATTTCCTCAAAATTTCCCTTATTTGTCATTAGATGTCCATTTCCATTATATAATGTATTTCTACGTGTGACCACATATTTAGTTTTATTGATATTTTCTTCCAGTCCCAATTTTTTAGCGTTACTCAATAGTGTGTGCGTGTTCTCCTTTAGTATCTCCTCGCTATCGCCCAATAGTAGGCCTACTACGTCGTCAGCATAGACTAACGGCTTATTAATATCATGAAATGTTTACCTGAAGGTCCGTCTCATCAACTTTATTAGTCATTCAACTGTTAAATAGCTAATAAAGTTGAGGAGACGACTCTTTTAGGTAAATATTTCATAATTTTACATTTTAATTTGAATAATACCTGAACGGAACTTCATCGTGAATCTTATTAATGTTGATTATTAATATCATTGAGTTGTAAGCCTTCTTCATCCTCTAAAGACTTTATGGCATGCTCTAGTACAAAATTAAATAGCAGAGGAGATAGTGCATTTCCTTGCTTCAACCCTGTGGATTTCAGAAGTATTCGAAAATTGTTTGCCTACACGCACCCTACTCCTTGAGCCATACATTCGTAACTTTTTAGGAATTCAAAACTCCAGCAGGATACTGTAGTCCAGGAATGGGGAGCTTCGGCTCCGAGAGCTCATAACCCATTCCACTTATTTGTACCTGCACTGGAGACGGAGGTACACAGTGATTGACAGTATACAGTGAGAGTCAGTGGCGTTCAATCCAGCGTGAGCGGGGCAAATTCTAAACACCGATATCATTTTAATGCGGACTGGGTAAATTGATTATTTTTGCATTCAGAATGGCGCGAAAGTTGTTTGTTTATTGTATTCTATGCGGTTCCGTCATGTGAAACACTATAATATCCCACGACATTTCAGATCTTCACATGCAAATCAATACGGACAGACACAGACACGATTAGAGATATACGAGTATAACTATATTTTCGCAGGGACATATTAATGATATGTACTTTCAAAATACATTAGGTAACATGCATGGAGTTCAAATTCATAAATTAAATATAATAGACATAGGGGACATTGTATGTTTTGTTTACACAGGGGATGACAGGATGGGATTTTAAATAATCTAAAGCAGCAAACACTCCAAAACGATAGCAGACAACCACTTTCAGAGAATTCAGTACGTGCTAGTTAATGGATTTCAAAATCGATTGCTGAGAAATCATGTCAAATCTAAAACACACTCCAGATTAAACGATGACACCCTTGTCTCAATATTACGTACCCATACGAGTACTATCAGCCTGACATAGATAGATTAGTGTCAGCGGTCTACTACGCGCCCTTCAAACGTTTGCACAGATATACGTAAAGTACGTACGAATGGAAGGGATTAGTGCATATGTTTCAGGTTGTAAGATTGCGCCGCCACTGATACTGTATGTTATGCCAATATGACAATAACAAAGATATTGAGTTCATTGAAAGATGGAATGAGGAAGATGTCATACTACCCCTCATTCGGCAGCTCCCCATGCCTGCTGTAGTCTATAACTGTAGTTTATAAACTGGAAAATAAACTTCAAATGGGTGAAGGCCCACATCGGGATCCAAGGGAATGAGTTGGCGGACCAATTAGCTAAAATGCCGCAGCGAGTAGAGACCTAGAGGAGAGCTACAAGAAGATTCCGAAAAGTGATTGCAGATTCCAGGAGTATATTAAATAGATGGAAAAGTTACTTTAATCAGCTATTAAATGTACATGCAGAACAGGACATTGAGGAGGATAATTTACAGACAGCAGAAATGCTAGTCACAGAGCCAAGTGCATTAGAGGTTGAAATGGCGATTGAAAAATTGAAGATGTATAAAGCATCAGGTTCAGATGAGATCCCAGCAGAACTGATAAAATCAGGGGGAGAAAAATTGATGGACAAGATACCTTGGTTGCTTAGTATGATTTGGGAAAAAGAAGCTCTTCCAGATGAATGGAAAGAATCAATTATCGTACCAATTTATAAGAAAGGAGATAAAACTGATTGCAACAACTACAAGGGCATCTCATTACTTTCAACTTCATACAAAATTCTAACAAATATATTAGTAATCAGACTTACTCCCTATATTGGTGACATTCTAGGAGATCATCAATGTGCATTTAGAAGAAACAGGTCTACAACAGATCAGATTTTCAGTATAAGACAGATTTTAGAAAAGAAATGGGAATATAGTGGTACTGTACATCAACTATATGTAGACTTCAAAAAACATATGATTCAATTAAGAGGGAGAAGTTATATAGTATCCTGCTGGAGTTCGGAATTCCTAAAAAGTTAGTTAGACTTATACGAATGTGTCTAATGGCACAAAGAGTAGGGTGCGTGTAGGCAAACAGTTTTCGGACACTTTTGAAATCCAGAATGGGTTGAAGCAAGGAGATGCACTATCTCCTCTACAATTTAATTTGTACTAGAGCATGCCATTAAATCTTTAGAGAATGAGGAAGGCTTACAACTAAATGGTATAAATAAGCTGTTAGTTTATGCTGATGATGTAGTGCTATTGGCCGATAGCGAGGCGATACTAAAGGACAACACGCACACACTATTGAGTAACACTAAGACATTAGGACTGGAAGTAAATATCAATAAAACTAAATATATGGCCACACGTAGAAATACATTGTATAATGGAAATGGTCAGCTAATGACAAATGAGGGAAATTTTGAGGAAGTGGCTGAATTCAAATACCTAGGAAAAATAATCACAATAAGGAAATGAGATGCACAAAGAAATTAAACATAGGTTTAATTCTGGAAGTGCGCGCTATTATGCATTGCAGAGACTTTTGATGTGCCAACTCCTTTCAAAAAACGTTAAACTGAAAATATATAAAACTATTATGCTACCAGTTTATATTATATGGATGCGAAACATGGAGTCTTACTTTAAGGGAGAAAAGGAGATTACAAGTATTTGAGAATAAAGTACTTAGGTAAAATTTTGGACCAAAAAGAGATGAACGGACAGGTGAATGGAGAAGACTGCATAACATTGAACTACATGGTCTTTATAGAAATCCAGATATAATGAGAACAGTTAAGTCTCGTAGACTGCGATGGACAGGACATGTTGCGCGTATGGGAAATGAAAGACGTGCATGGAGACTTCTTGTAGGAAAGCCAGAGGGAAAACGCCCAGTTGGTAGACCGAGAATGAGGTGGGAGAATAACATTGACTCTGATTTGAGGGAAGTAGATTATACAGGGAATGATTGGAAAACATTAGCTCAGTGGTAGGGATGTATGGAGGGCTTACGTCCGCGCGGCCATGAACCTACGGGTTTGATTGTGACAGTGAGTAAGTAAGTAAGTAGTGTTCAGTGAAATGTGCAAAACAAGTGTACAAAAGTGGCAAAAAGAATGGGAAAAGACCACTAAGGGCCAAGTAACGAAATCTTTCTTTCCCACAATACAAGATAGGCTAAGATTAAAATTCAAACTAACATATAAATTAACTACAATGCTAACAGGTCATGGGAACATCAGATCCTATCTAAATAGGTTCAAAATAATAGAAAATCCAAATTGTCCCTGCAGTGACAAAGTCCAAAATATAGAACACATATTAATGGAATGTAAATTATTAGATAAAGAAAGAGATAAACTCAAATCAGTAGTTTTAAGAAACCAGAATTGGCCAATTAAGAACAATAAACTCATTGATACTTACAATAAGGAATTTTCAATATTTTCAAATTCAATTAAATTTAATACACTTTAGGTTAAGTAAAACATAGAACAATAGTATTGTATATAGTTAACCATCTAGCTTTAAGTAAGACAATCTAATTGTAAACACTGTTTAATTTTATAGTTATTTAATAAGAACACCATGCATGTAGTATTACTCCACGTAATGGAGCATGCAGTTGAATAATAAAGAAATAAATAAAAAAAACTTCTCCCTACCTTTGGGAAATAAACATAACTAAACGAACTTGGTCTAGTAACTCCTAATAAAGGAGAGGCTAAGGTTCAACATAGGGTTGTTACGCCATTGCAGATTGAGGGAGATAAACTTTTTTATTCATGCTGTGTGTTAGTAATTAAATTACTGGTTTCTTCTTCTAGTGATGGATCCAATGTTTTGGCACTAACAAGTGGTAATGAACATCTGGCATGAGGCCTGTGAAACCGGCTCCACAACATCCCTAATTGCCATGAAAACCTGTGTTGTTAGGCAATATACGACCGTACTGAAACCAATATGACTCATAACCACTATCTGCTTGCAAATTCAGTATTTCAGCGTGACCCAGTAAGCTAGTATAATTAAAAACATTAAACTAACAGTAATAAAACGGTCGTTCTTCCACATAAATGGATGTGAAACAAAACATTTTACATAAAAATACCCATCCATCCATAGCAATTCTGCCCGATGGCAGGTCCTTCACTGCAATCATAGCATTTTCATGCTATGCTTGCAGCTTTACTAGGGAATTGTAGGTGTGGTAGCTTCCCGTTGCTTTCCACACCGGTGAAGGATGATGATGATGATGATGATGATGATAAGGATGATGATGATGATGATGGCCATATGATTTCGGGGACCGTTTGGGCCTTAAAGTTTTCTTGACATTTGTCTTACAGGTGAGGAAAAACCCCGATAAAAACCTCACCCAGAAAAACTGCCCCGACCGGGGATCGAACCCGGGCCCGCTGCGTGACAAGGCATCACGCTACCTCGAGACCACAGCGGTGGACACATAAAAATATATAAAATAAAATAAAACAATTTTTCTTAGTAGTAATTCCGCTAAGTCCTGCGCCGTAGCCGACTGGTTAAGGCAAAGAAGCCTTGGCGCAGAGCTACGGAACATGCGCTGGTTCGGGTCCCCCAGTGGGGGAAGACATTTTGTCATGGAATTTCGGCCAGTATGGGGACCGGTGCCCACTCAGCATCGTGAGACATTTGGGTAGCTACAATAAGTAGCGACTCCAGGTTGAGAAGACCAGCTATAACGGCTGGGGGACCCAACATGCTGACCCCATGTCACCCGTACACTTGCTAGATGATCGTCTACCTCTGTGATTAACACATGTGAATGTGAGGCCAGCAGCGGGCAGGTAGGCCAAGGCCTTCTAGGCCTGTCGCGCTTGGAGAGAAGTAATTGCGCTAAATAATCAACAGTGAAATAACATGTAGATAGAATGGAAGAGAGTAGATTACCAAAGAAAATCTTACATTATTTTCGAGAGGAAGAAGAATATCGGACGTCCTCGGAAGAGACGGTCTTAGACCTATTAGTGAAGACGGAACAGACAATCAATGCCTAAAGCAGGGAGCGAAGAAAAAAAAGATACAGTAATCAATCTGGGATGCAAATATGTCCAATTAAAAGCAGAGGTACCAGTAAAAGTTATAAAACAAGACAAAAAATACCAAAGTTGATCCCGACACGTGTTTCGCCCTTGAACAGGAGCATCATCAGGGTGATTTTTAATAGTATTTTTACTTTGGTGTAATCACCCCGAATCCCTGTTCAAGGGATAAACATATTCGGAATCAATTTGGGTATGTTTCTTGTCTTGTTTTATCATTTTTACTGGTATCTGTGGGTTTAATTGACATATCTGCACCCCAGATTGATTGCCGACTCTTTTAGCGGAGTTAATACTAAGGTAAATTGTTTTATTTTGTTTTTAATGAATTTCCGCGATGTTATTCTTGATCCCATTAATTATATTATAATATTTTACTTTAAGAGAGGAGAAAATATTACGAAGATTTGAGATTAAAACACTTAGGAAAATAATTTTGACAAAGAGAGGCGAACAGACAGGTGAATGGAGGGAGGTGCATAACAATAAGCTCCGTAATATTTATGGGAAACCAATTGTAAGAACAGTTACGTTTCATAGACTTCAGTGTGACCCAGTAAGCTGGTGTACCGGTAATTAAAACATGTAACCAAAAATGTATAAAACGGGTATTCTTCCAGTTGCATGGAAGTGAAATACAGCATCTTTACTTTAAGAGAGAATAAAACATTAGGAATATCTGAGAATAAATCTTTGCATATATAAAAAGTGCGTGAGTCTGTCCTTCATGGATTAAAAAAAATGCTTAACCGATTTGAATGTTTTTTTTTTACTATCATTTAGATAATTTTTCTGGGACAATTAACGTATATAACATATTACCATACAGTCCACCGCTGTGGTCTCGAGGTAGCGTGCTGCCTTGTCACGGTATTCGGGCCCGGGTTCGATCCCCGGTCGGGACAGTTTCCTGGGTGAGGTTTTTATCGGAGTATTTCCTCATCTGTAAGACAAATGTCAGGAAACTTTAAGACCCAAACGGATCCCGAACATCATATGGCCATCACAATCATCATTCATATTCATCTTAGATTAAGCTTAGGATTAAGGCCTCTCCTGGCGCACCACTATCACCATCATCATCATCATCAACCATCATATTATCGGGGCAACGTAAGTCGTCTTCTAGGCGCCCAACCTCAGAAGTGGGTTACAATTACGCCAATGCCAGGAGAGAACACCGGAAATGTCCAAAAGGACAAACTGGGGCAATTAAAAGAAAAACATACTATAGGGCGGGGCTAAAAACTGCACCATTGCATTAAAGAAAGGTTTTTGGACGCTTAAATGGCTTATGCTGCCTAAAATAATTAATACACTATAGTCCAGCCACTGATTCTCCGGCTCTGACGTTTTCACGACAGTGTTGCCAATATGGCTATTCAGTGGGAGGGGCCGTTTTGTATATGCGGTTAGCAGAAATACAGCTGAGAACATCTCAGCAATTTCAAACCTTACTAGCGCACTATAACGGCGTCAAGAACATTAATTGTTGTGGCGGACGTTCACTTCCACTTGAACTATTCCCTTGTTGGCAGTAGAGAGCGAGTTTATCCCTTTACCCCTCGTATAACCTAAACGTCAGAGCATGTTGCTGGACTTTAAATTAATGATCTCAAAACATTATACAAAAAAGGTCCGCGACAGCATATGTCTATCTTTCACGGATAACTCACAATAACAATTTTTGTCTTTCAGGTCATTGATTCCAAGAAAATCGGGATAAGTAGATTCCCGGGCAAGCGTAGTAGCTCGTGCCGGGTATTCGTTAGTGCTTAATACGTAATTGTTTTCGTCAAAGAGAGTCGAACAGACATTTGAAAGGAGGTAGATACTACTATTTATTGATGATTTCCTTCACATACAGCATCTTCGCTATGTATTTTTCTATAGGTATAACGGTTGGGCTAGGCGTTCATCGACCCTTTTATTACGCAAAGTTTTCACCCAGCGCGGCGCGTCGCAGGCAAGAAGAAGTACGCTCACAACCCGCACTCGATGCTGGTGCTACGTCAAGAACGTAGCAAGTTCGAGAATCTGGTGAAATAAAAGTTTGTAGTTATCAAAATAGGTAACACTTTTGATGATGCCATCTATACTGGCACTATAGGCCTTATCATAGGGTTCTATACTTCTAGCAATTAGCTTTATTTCGGCCCACAATAAATTGAAGTCCTCGAAATTAATGCAGAAACATTCTCTAGAAATGAAATTAATGAATTTTGAAATTACCGGGGAAGTGATTTAATTTGGAGGTTCATCAGTATATCAACAGAGGGAGCTGGAGGTGTTTCTTCAAGACGGCATAACGACCTCGTGAAAGTACTGGGGATGGAACCTAATAAAGTCACGAAACCGGTATAGTAAGAAGAAGGATGTGATGTGAGGTGATACAATTTTTCTTAAATCTTTCTTCGAGGAGTGATTTTGGAAATAAACAGGATGAAAATCCTACAAATTATATTTAAGAAGAAGAGAGACATTATACCTCACAGCGTTAATTCCTAAAAAGTCAATTGCCTAAAAAATCGAAGTGTAATTCAGCATGTTTTACGACGCATGTTCTCTACTTTAAGAACAAACTCTCAAATAATATTGTTGGGAGAGCGTAACAAGGCGGCTGAGTTTTAAAAACTAACGTCAATTTTTCAAACTTAGCGGTGACAACACAATAGATATTTTGGGTATTAATGACACTTTAGCAACTGATACAGAACGACCGTGGGGTTAATTTTGGAAAGAAAAATGGTTTTGAAACTTACGGAAGAGTCGGATGGGGCGTCAAATCAAAATAAAGAGTGTTAACGCACCCTTCTGCTTCCCCCTGGCGACCTCTTGACGGCCAGGAGAAATTTAGTTGAGAACTCTTTGAGATCTGAGATACAACTTTATAATTTTTAAACTTTTATGTTGCAGTTGGTTCAAAATTGCTTTCAATCATGTATAATCTGACCACTTAGATGTAACATGACACTAGATTCAGTGTGAGTCACTTTTCTTTGCCAGTTGAGTGCTTCATATGTTATTATGGGAATTAATTAAAAATATATATCACTAGCCTCATGGACTAGGGGTCAGAGCTTCTAACTACAGTCCCCGGTCCGATTCCCGGTCAAGACCATAGGTTATTTTTTTCTTAAAGGGAATTATTCCTGTGGTCGCCCATGGTCTGAACATAAGTTAAGATTAGGTTCAAGGACTCTTCTGGCGCTTCGTTATCATTCATCACCTATCATATCATCGGGGGGTAACGAAACTTCGCCTTCCAGGCTTAGAAACAATAATGTAATTAGTTTCGTCCTAATCCTCCGATTCCGATTGAGGGTCTTTCCACTTTTCAGCGGTTGTCCTTTTACCAGCCGGCTGCTGGCCTTTCACATCCACATGTGTCAATCACAGAGGTAGATGATCAACAGCCAGTGTAGGGGTGACATGTGGTTAGCATGTCGAGTCCCCCAGTCGTTATAGCTGGTTCCTCAACCTGGAGCCGCTACTTATTGTAGCTACCCAATTGCCTCACGATGCTGGGTGGGCACCGGTCCCATACTGGCGGAAATACCATGAGAAAATTTCTTCCCCCATGGAGACTCAAACCAGCGCAAGTCCCGTAGCTCTGCGCCAAGGCTTCCTACCTTAACCACTCGGCTACGGCGCGGGACATCCTAATCCTTTGGTATTAATTTACCCTAATTATAAATAATTGTAACCGAGTCCTACAAGACCTGTTTTTTTAAGTTATTTTAGGTTTTTATTTTACAGCCTTACAGGAATTTGAATATTTACAATTGCTGGTACTGGTAAAAAATATGCAAATAATCCTAAAAAAAATCAATACTAATAAAATTCATATCAAATTCCGTTGAGGTGAATAGTCATAAGATAAAAACTTTAAATATATACCTTTTTGGCAGATACCGTCGTCCTCAACTATGTTAAAATATTTTACATATAAAAAATGTTAAATATAATAATTGAAACTAATGAGATAAAAATAAATGTTCTTCCTTTAATAGTGTTCTAATATACAATTGGTGTTTTAAATTCTTTATGAAGGTGTAATAAAATCGTATTTCATAAAATGCAATTTCGTGATGGAATTAACCACAATGTCGAAGGAATTAATATTAATCATAAGAATGCACTAGTTCAGTTCAATGATACGTTATAAATGCTTGTTGAAGGATCAAAAACTGAGAATACATTTATCATTTTCAGTTTAGAACTTAATCCCCCCCCCCTAAATTAAGAAATGAGTTACAATTCCGCCAGGCCAGGAGAGAATACCAGAAATCTCATAAAGACAACTTGGTGGCATTGATATAAGTTTAAAAAAAACTTTTAAAATATTGACATAACTAAGAAGTCGGGAATCTTAATTTAGGTTATTTTATACGGGTGCAACAAACCAGAACTCAGATAGAGGCTTTTCTATCTTAAGTAGGATCCTCGCAGGCACCACGGATGTTGAGGTTCTTAGCGATAGTATTTCATATGGAATTCTGAAGTGAAAAATCCAACGAAGAAGTCTTCTGAGTCCATCGCTGTGGTCTCGAGATAGCGTGCTGCCTTGTCACGCAGCGGGCCCGGGTTCGATCCCCGGTCGGGGCAGTTTTTCTGGGTGAGGTTTCTATCGGTTTTTTTTTCACCTGTAAGACAAATGTCAGGAAAACTTTAAGGCCCAAACGGTCCCCGAAATCATATGGCCATCATCATCATCATCCTTATCATTATCATCATAATCATCATCATCCTTCATCGGTGTGGAAAGCAACGGGAAGCTACCACACCTCCAATTCCCTAGTAAAGCTGCAAGGCATAGCATGAAAATGCTATGATTGCAGTGAAGGACCTGCCCTCGGGCGGAATTACTATGGATGGATGGATCCTTCTCCATATCCACATCTCAAAAGCTTCCTGTCGCTTTTCCTCATTCCGTCGTAATGTCCAAGTCTCTGCACCATACAATGCTACACTCCACACAAAGCACTTCACTAGCCTCTTCCGTAACAAATAAGGTAACTAAATTAACTTGGTCTAGTAACTCCTAACAAAGGAGAGTCTATGGCTCAATATTGGGTTGTTACGCCATTATAGAAGTATAATTCTGAAGTGAACTGTAAAATGCAGTAAGTAATAAGCAGCTTGAAGATTAGGAATATGAAAAACAATAGGCAGATAGGATCAGGTGGATACATTATGAGTGATTATTGATTACATAAGATATCGATATGGAACCGAATTAAATTTCTCAGTGAGAATAACATTTAATAAAATTAGTTGATATCTTATCTCGATGCTAAATGAAAAATTTAGTAATGCTAATCAGGGCGCGACTCTCTGTTCGCATTTATCAGTAAGACAAAGATTATCAAGTCCATTCATTAAAAAACTTTCAGTTAATACATTGTATTTATTTATGGAAAAGTATCTATTATTTAGATAGCAAGAGGGTCTGAAAACATTTGCCAGAGGATCAAGTTGGGACAGATACGAATGGCGTTTAACTAACTCATTATAATAAAGAGAGAAGGTGCGCCTGAATAGGCATTGGGAATATTTCAGTTTTTTTTATCTTGCTGAGTTCGGAGATAGATTTTTCTCTTTTACCACACTTCAGGATGTGATATATTTCACACTGTTTCTTGCACAGTTAACATACATAACATTCGAGGAAGTCCGATGTTTCAGGGTCCCCTTTCGAGGGTTTGAGAGTTGATGTGAATGTGTGGAATCTGTAGGTTATTAAAAACGAAACTTGAGAGTATATGTGAATGTGTTGTGGAGCTTGAAGGTAAACGAAACTTGAGAGTATATACATAACTTTCACAAGCTCGTGGTATTTTTTGTTTTCGCAAAATTCATGGTGGAAATCATGGGTCGCTAATTTTATGACTATATAACTCATGCCCCAAATGGGAATCAATGACCAATCACGTTTCAATGATTTTTTATTTACAACCAATCACAGTCGTGTTTCGCCTAGAATTTACCAACAAAAGTTTATCACAATAAAGAAAGCGCCCCCTTTTTAACATTCTGAATAGGTCATAGCATTATTTTGCAGTGACTGACTCTCCAAGAAATACGGCTATCAGATTGTATATATAGTGCATGAATGTCAACACATAGCGCATGCGGGAGTTAATATAAAAACATTTGTAGTAATTGATTATACTACCAAAAAAAGAAATCACTGTTTGCACTCTCTTAAATGTATTTTTCCCCCCCAGGTAATAACATTATAGAAAAATATAACTATCATATTTACATCATAGGACATCAGAAATGAATTAATATACAGTTTGAAATGTTTCATTTTTCTCCACTAGAGTGCATGCTTACAATATTGCGTTCCTTTGGCAATAAATAATATGATCTGGTTGCAGTGATGAACAAAAGAAGCTAATGAAGCGTACCAATCGTTACTCATTTGTTTTCAAACATCGCCATTTACATTAAATATAGGGCCAATACATATTTTAAAATAACTATATTTAAATAATGATTTGTGAGTAAACAGCTTAATTTTATTCGTTAAATAGTCCTAACAAATGCTACTCTTGATTTCCAAATTCTCTACATAAATTCACTCCTCACTTCGTGAGTCGTGAATTTATCGATAATTTGGAAATCACCCGTGGCATTCATTACATATGATACTATGTCTCTGGGGTTGGTTTTCCTTGGTCCATGATCTGTCCAGCATCGCGCTTGAGCAATAAAAATCTTCGTGCATCTCCCTCCTCTTTGTCATCCTTTCTTCTATCTGTTCGTTGTATGGGCCGGTGAATGGTGGCAGAGATTGCAGTCTTCCAAGAAAAATGTCTCTTTGGCGAGTTTTTAGACTAGCTGTTATTTGGTGTTTGTACCTATGCCTACAGCTTTCTTCAGATACGAGTATCTTCCTTTTACTTGTTCTAGCCTGTAGAGGTCGTTTTTCATCAGTCTCTCCCATATCAATTCTATTCCATATATTGCGATTGGAACTATTTTCGCTTGAAATAGAGTCATTGCTGTATGGAGTGCTAGTAGTTGTAAGTTCTTTGTCATACATGGCTTTGATAGCAGCAGCTACTCTGTCTTGTATGTGTGTCCTGAATGATGAAATTGTCGGTTGTAACTCCCAGATACTTGAACTAACTCATTGGCACTATCGAACCCGTTGGTTCATGGCGGCATAAGCTCTCCATACATCCCTATCCTCAGCTAATGTTTTCCAATTATCTACTTTCCTCAAATTACGGTTAATGTTATTCTCCCTCCTCATTGTTGGTCTACCAACTGGGCGTTTTCACTCCGATTTCCCTACAAGAGTTTTCCATTCCCCCTTTCACTCCCCATTCGTGCCACATGTCCTGCCCATTGCAGTCTACGAGACTTAACTATTATTATATCTGGTTTCCTATAAATATCATGTTGATCACTGTTATGCAATCTTCTCCATTCACCTGTATGCTCATCTCTCTTTAGTCCAAAATTTCCCTAACAATCTTATTCTTTGAATTGAAGGTTTATTTTGAATTGAAGGTTTTAGTAGAGAAGTTGTGACACGAGTCTATGTATTGCACAATAGCATGCATTTCCAGAATTGTTTAATTTCTTTGTGTATCTCATTCGGTTAATGACATTTACAAAGAGATAATGTAAAAGTCGTAAAAAGAGACTACAGAAACAATTTCTGCTCTGGTTAGGACTTCCGTATTTAAAATACTTGATTCATGCAAGAATGTTCAAAAATAATGAAGGAAATAATCTGCAAATAACTAAACCATTAATGTTTAAAAAAAAGGCTGAAGTCTATGTGATTTTTATAGTTTCAAGATCAAGAACTATTACAATATAATACTAATATTATCACATGAAAACTTTGATGACTTTAAAAATGCTATACACTATGATTGAATGTAAAACTTTGACCACATAAAGTACTTCAGACAGTTTACCGAATTATTATTATTATTATTATTATTATTATTATTATTATTATTATTATTATTATTAAATTCCATATGGTGGGATAAGCATTTTTGGAAAGACACAAAAAAAATATTGGTAAAACATTGGTGGAATCTGTTGCAATGTATGGAAGTGAGATATGGACAATCAATAAGTACTACAAGAATAGACTAATAGCTCTAGAAATGGATTATTTACGGAGAAGTGCCAGAAAGTCTAGATTAGAATATGTCACAAATAAGGAAATTAGAAACATAATGGAAGCAGAAGAAAGCATAATTGAAAGAATTGAGAAGAAGGAATTAAAGTGGTTAGGACATGTCTTAAGAATGGAAGATGAGCGATGGCCAAAGCAACTATATGAATGGCATCCGAACAGAAAGAAGAAAAGAGGGAGACCAAGGTTAACATGGAAGGAAAACATGAAGACAGTAATGCAAGATAGAGGGCTAAGCATCGAAGATGCCCAAGACCGTAGGCTTTGGAGGTTTGGCATGGGAAGACGGCAGCAGCTGTAAAAACCCGAAGATAGATAGATTATTATTATTATTATTATTATTATTATTATTATTATTATTATTATTATTATTATTATTAACTTCTCTCAAAAACGTTGAACAGAACATTTTTGGATCAAAGAGAGATAGACAGGTGAATGGATAAGACTACTTAACAGTGAGCTACATGATCTTTATAGCAAACCAGATATAATAACAGTTATACCCCAGCCACTGATTCTCCGGCCCTGAAGTTTTCACGATATTCAGTGGGAGGGGCCGCTTTATGTATGCGGTTCGCAGACATACAGCTGACAACATCTCAGCAATTTCAAACCTTACTAGTGCGCTATAGCAGCGTCAAGGGCAGTGATTGGTTGTGGCTGACGTGCACTCCTAAACTTCACAGCCGGAGTTACAGTGGGTATAAGTCTCGTAGACTGCGATGGGAAATGAATGTCACGAATGGGACATGAAAGAGGGGCATGGAAAATGCTTCATAATTTAAGGGAAGTAGATTATACAGGGGAAGATTGGAAAGCATTAGCTCAGGATAGGGATGTACAAAGAGTTTACGTCCGCGCGACCATGAACCTACAGGTTCAATAGTGCCAGTGAATTTGATAGTAACTTATTAATATACAATTGTGGATGTTTCTTTTGCTGTAACTTGTCAAAATAATTAGCTATATTAAGTGTTACTTCTAGCAAAGTAAAAAAAAAGTGTTCTTTTTAAAACTGTGAATTACTTGTATAAAGGAATTTAGTTGTTTTGTTGGCACGTGATTTCTGAGATTTACTCCACGCTGTTTTTATGTATAGGATAGAGTAAGTGTTACGCTTTTAGCTTCATAAATAGCAGTTGACATGTCTCTACACGTGTTAATGGTGATTTAACGTCCAGTTTAGGATGTGTTCAGGAGAAACCAGTTCATGTACTACCTTCATTATATCTAAAAAAAAGTCCATAGTTTTGTAATGCTCTTAATTACATTTGTCTCCTTTACACTTGCAGATAATTTACACACCTGAATACCTCTTAAATATGTGACATTTTTTTCTAAGCATGAAATGTTTATTTATAAATTTCCCAGCTAATACCCAACTACGCCTATATAAATGAAATATTAAGGGTTACTTAAATTATATGGTGTGTACTGCGACGAACCAAACATGGCGGTTGCTAGAGTCAACTTTTAATTTCGAATTTCAGATAAACCCCCATTTCTAAAAATCGGATTTCGCTGATTTTTGGGTAATATCTTCCTCGGATTATTTCAATAGGCTATATTGAGTTTCGTTTTGAAACATAGAAAATTGCGACCGCTATCGCTAGAGCGAATTTAAAATGTTGGTTTCAGGTGAACTCCTACACCTAATGGTTTCAGAATTTAACATATAACTCAAAAACCATATCCATAAAAAAAGTGTGTGTGTATATATATATATATATATATATATATCAAACTTGCATTGCTCAATGTGAAAAATTTAATTATAACATCGATAAAGCGTCACTGCTATAAAGTAAAAATATTATCTTTAATTTACTTACTTGTTATAATCATCTACTAGGTGGCAGTGAAGACCGAATTCTCGCGACATCTAGTAATAATGGAGAATATAATATATATATAATATATATATATATATATTATATATATATATATATATAAGAAAAATAAGTGTTTGAATTGGATTCGCCTGGTGGTATAATTAATAACACGCTGGGGAATCAACCCAGAGTTCCGCGTTCGAGTCCCGTCCAGGCATTTATTTTTCTCATCATGTCATATGAAGCTTGCATTGCTCAATGTCAAACATTTAATTATAACATCGATAAAGCGTCACTGCTATATAGTAAAAATATTTTCTTTAATTTGCTTACTTGTTATAGTCATCTACTACGTGGCAGTGAAGACCGAGTTCTCGCGACATCTAGTGATAATGGAGAATACAATAGGCCCTATATATATATTTATTTATTTATTTGGTGTGGAAAGCAACAGGAAGCTACCACACCTACAATTCCCTAGTAAAGCTGCAAGCATAACAGGAAAATGCTATGATTGCAGTGAGAGACCTGCCCTCGGGCAGAATTACTATGGATATATATATGAAAAATAAGTGTTTGAATTGGATTCGCCTGGTGGTGTAATGGATAACACGCTGGGGTATGGACCCAGAGTTCCGGGCTCGAGTCCCGTCCAGGCATTAATTTTTCTTATCATGTCATATATATATATATATATATATATATATATATATATATATATATATGTGTGTGTGTGTGTGTGTGTGTGTTATATTATAGACCTGACGCGGAAAACCCAAGAAATCTTTCTTAATCATATATATATATATATATATATATATATATATATATATATATATATATATAGGTCTATATATTATTAGCATTTATTTTTTTATCATGTCATATTAAGCCTGCATTGCTCAATGTCAAAAATTTAATTATAACATCGATAAAGCGTCACTGCTATAAAGTAAAACTATTCTCTTTAATTTGCTTACTTGCTATAGTAGGTACCAGGTGGCAGTGAAGAACCGAGTTCTCGCTACATCTTGTAATACTGGAGAGTATATATTTAAGAAAAATAAGCGTTTGGATTGGATTTGCCCGGTGGTGTAACGGATATCACGCTCAAGTACTAATTCAGAGATCCGGGTTCAAATCCCGTCTAGGCATTTATTATTCTTATCATGTCATATATACTATCTGCATTGCAATCTTATCTTTTATTACATAAAAATCCTAGCCCTAGTGATCACCATATTAGGAGATGATTGGAGAGGGTAACAGGCTACTACACCTGCTCCTATCATGTGAAAATATGACGAAATTCTTTAATATATGACCCAAAATATAAAAATAATTCAATCTATATACGAGTATGTAGCCTATATAAAATAGGACGTTGATATCCATCCATAGTAATTCTGCCCGAAGGCAGGTCCTTCACTGCAATCATAGCATTTTCATGCTATGCTTGCAGCTTTACTAGGGAAATGTGTAGGTGTGGTAGCTTCCCGTTGCTTTCCACACCGGTGAAGGGTGATGATGATAATGGTAAGGATGATAATGATAAGGATGATGGCCATATGATTTCGGGGACCGTTTGGGCCTTAAAGTTTTCCTGACATTTGTCTTACAGGTGAGGAAAAACCCCGATAAAAACCTCACCCAGAAAAACTGCCCCGACCGGGGATCGAACCCGGGCCCGCTGCGTGACAAGGCAGCACGCTACCTCGAGACCACAGCGGTGGACTGACCGTTGATATATCTGAGATTAATTAACTTCAACAACGTTTAACCGATCGCCATGAGAGTTGGCACACACACACACACACACACACACACACACACACACACACACACACACACACACACACACACACACACACACACACACACACACATATATATATATATATATATATATATATGAAAACTTTCTTAATCTCATATATATGTACATGTGTGTGTGTGTGTGTGTGTGTGTGCCAACTTTCATAGCTATCGGTAAACGTTGTTGAAGTCTATTAATCTCAGATGTATCGTCCTGTTTTATATACATACTCGTATATAGATTGAATTATAAAGTTTTATTTTTATATTTTGGGTCATACATTAAAGAATTTCACCATCATATTTTCACATGATAGGACCAAGTGTAGTGGCCTGTTATCCTCTCCAATATCTCTTATTATGGTGATCACTATGGCTAGGATTTTTATGTAATAAAAGGTAAGGTTGCAATGCAGATAGTATATATTATTCAACTGTTTGTATGTGAAACCAAGACAAAAGACAGTCATAAGTCTAACTTCTCATTATACTATTCAACTGTTTGTGTGTGAAACCAAAACAAAAGACAGTCAGAAGTCTAACTTCTCATTATTCTATTCAACTGTTTGTGTGTGAAACAAAAACAAAAGACGGTAATAAGTCAAACTAGTCATTATACTATGTTGCATCTTAACTTTTAGTGCAGAAACAAATCAGAATTGTGAGGTTATGGTTCATTTGTTTATTTTATCCTGTGAAACTTGATCATGTATATTACAGTCCACAGATGAAGAGAATGAAAGCACGGGACGAAGGGGGGCACGGAGAATTGCAACCGATACAATGACATACTACCTGAGAATAAAGGAACAGTCATGACTTATGACATATGAAATACCTATTGCTTTCATTCACTTCATCTGTGGATTATATTTATTCCATCTGGTGTGGGAAACTTCAAATAGGATCGCAATATTGTAAGAATTCACCATAGTGGAGAAAAAAGAAACACATCAAACTGTATATTATTTATAACTGGAGCGGGGAATTATATGAAGAAAATTATACCAAAATATGAAATCATAATGATAAAATATGAAAACATATGAAAATGAGGACACAAAAATATTATGAAGCTACTATTTTCTACATTTTTTACATACATTTATATGCACAGGTCCTTTATAATTTATAAATGTACATACCAGCGTATAAATGAGACAAGCAGACCTTATTTGTGGCTCAAGAAATCAAGATGTTCACTATATTTCCATTTTAATTAGCTTTTTAATTATTTCTGGCCCAATATAAAATATCATGCTCATGATTTAAAGCAAGTTTCATGGCTCACTGCATAGCGTAGTTATTTGAGGAATTAAGCTACAAACTGGAATGTCGTGGGTTCGAGTCTCGATGGGGGTCAGGATCTTTAGCTGGACCAAACCCTCTGGCGGCATCCTGGCCCTGGGGTCAACTTAGCACCTAACGGAAATGAGTATCTGACGCAGCATGTTCTGGGCGTAAAGGCGACATCCCGGTGAACGACTCGAGCCGATTGTCTAGAAAGATGTGTGATTCAACCTCCCATTACACTGAGCAACAAAAAATAAACTTTTTTTTTTGTCTCAGAAAGAAAAATATGTGATTCTGATAGTATTTTTTCTCCTGAATTCAAATATGATATCGGTTTTTCTACATCATGCAAGGTTTCCGAGAGACAGAATTTATAATTTCAAACACTTTAATATTTTCTACATTCATAACTACATAATATTCGAACATTCGGACTCACCTAGAAAGTAAGATATGACGATTTTCTGCTATATTTCGCCTGTGGAGCATCCCTCTTGATAGTCCAACAATAATCGGTCAGCACATTGGAATTCCATTTGCCTTAACATCTCTTTTCCATAGCTGAAATCTCCTGAGTTAGTTCATTTGGTTTTATTTTTACAATGGACAAATGGACGAAAAAAGTTTATTAAAAATATTATTTAAATCCATTAATTGAAATTGAAATAAAAAAAACTGTGGGTAATGGAGAGATTCCGAATACATATTTGAAAACACGATAAAAAACTGCATTAAGTACAACTATTGGTATTCATGAGACAAAAATCATGTTGACAGTGTTACGTTTGGATGATTTCTATTTATGTCATATGTCATATTTGGAGAAACAAGGTGTTAAAAGCTATTAATCCTAAATTAATTATAGGGATTGTTTCAGAACTCTCTTTGCAATTATAGTAAGATTAAATCAACTACGAACATGGTGAAATAGAGTTAGAATTATTTTGGCTCATATTTCCATTAAGTGCAGTGTGAATTTTTTCTAAGTCCGAGGCATACACCACGCGCATGCACCAACAGGGTGTTATTTTCAAATTATTTCCCACCATTTACAACAAATTAAATTTTTTTTCGAACTATTATTTGAACACATTTTTCTATGATATATAACTATATACGTAACATGAAGAGGTGGCAGTCATATTGATTTTTAAGAATATTTTATACAACAACAGTGCAGCTAACATAGGGTATATACTTCAGAATTTGAGAACTTTGTATTTATTTTTGGGAGTTGCATTCTTTCACAGGTTAGAGTGCTTAAATTGCGTTAGGTTAGCTTTTAGGTTGGTCTTTCACAGGTTAGGGTACTTAAATTGCGTTAGGTTAGCTTTTAGGTTCGTTAAATAGCATGTATAATGTTGGCTGCATCGCGATATTCCATAGAGTAAACCGCTTCGCGTTTGTTAACGCATGCGCGTGGTGTCTGCCTGGGACTTACAAAAAATTCTCGCTGCGCTTAATGGAAAGATTATCATTATTTTAACTTTAGTTTTTTTCAATAAATGGGTCTAGCACAGTGTCTAGTCTTGGTGTACTTGTACTTTGAACGATCCAGTTCTCAATTCTGTTCGTTATACACAGTTAAGATGCTTCTTCGGATAAGGTGTATAAACCGTCGCACATTAATTCTTTTAAGTCCTATAGAATCGCAGTAAACCCCCAGATACAAAATTTCACCGAATAATAAGAATTTTATAAAATACTCGATCGCCATATTGGATCCGCCATTTTCTTTTTGCCAAAAATGATATTGGATTCGTTATCAGCGACCCCGAAAACCTCCGAGTAGAAAATTTCAAAGCTGTTAGACAACGCTTTGAGGTTTTAGCCAGCTTTTTGGGATTCTGTCCCACTGTGCAGCGGTCGACTAGAGGCCTAATTATTGTAAACATAAGTTTGGTTGTAAAGATCTTTATTATAGCCAGAAATGTTACATGATAATATTGTAAAAAAATATCATTGTCATCACAATAAACAAATTAACTGCTAATAATGTAATGGTAACTATGGAAAGTAATTCATCGATCTTTAAATTGGAAGGAATTGTCACGTATAAGAAATACATTTCAAAATATGTGAAAATTTCGTAAAAATTGAAGGACAAATACAACATACGTAAGTAAATTTAATGTAAATATATATCATTATTTTAATATGTTCCAAACATATTATATTAATATATAAAATTAATTTCAGTGTTAAGGATCTGTCCAGAACAATTGTAGGGATTCAATAAATTGTGGAAGGAAATTAAATTAAATATTACACAAAAGTTAATTTAAAGCAAGTACAGTATATGAAATTCACCAGCCTGTATTGCAGTAGCAGTGGTAGCATTTCCTTTCAGTCCTATTGTAAGTATAGGGTCTTTGTGAAAGCACACCACCAGTCTGTTCTTTGTAAAAATCGTATTTCCATTTTCGATATTTGATATCCTTTCAGGTCTAATCCTGTGATGTTATCTTCCATAATTCCTCGTTTGATGTGATTTTTAGCCTCTAGATTCTCAAAATAAATCTCAGTCATATATTTATATGTACTTGAAATTTGTTATATAATGTAATTGTCCCTTTCCAAGTCTCACACCCACTTTTCACATTGCTATTGAATACTAGTAATTTACTTCTAGTTGACATTTGTTTAGATCTCCATATGGATGACAAAAATATTAAGAGAATACAGATTCTTATATTCTAAGATTTGAGAGAGATGGGGATTTTTGATTTGAAATCTACTGCACAAGATAGGAAGAAGTGGCGTAAACTGGTTGAGAAGGCCAAGACATTCCACTGGAAGTCATAGAGCCTGACGAAGAAGAAGAAGAAGAATTCCAACCTTAATATCTTCCTCAGATCCTCTGTTTTCATATCATGTTTTCTAAATACTGAAATTCAGCTACGTCCTCTATCTCTATATCACTAATTTGTAATCGCCTTTCAGTTGCATTATTTACTCTCATTATTTTGGTTTGTGCTTGCTACCTTTTCCATATCTCTTAATTTTCTTTTGATGTCAGTTTGCCAATAAACAAACATCGTCGGCATATTCTAGATCTTCAAGTCTACCATTCAGATCTCACTGAATTCCTATGCATCTAAAATTGCATGCATTTAACATTATTTCGTCTAAGACCAATAGAAATAACAAAGGTAACAGAAAGCATCCTTGCTTACTGCGTTCTGACAGGGAGTTTGTCCTGGTTTGATATATAATATGCATAGTTTTCATACATAATTTGCATTCCAGTCTAATTATCAAATATTATATATAACATGGCTTTTATATTTATGCCTACAATTTGTATAGTGTAAATTAATTAAAGATAATTTACTAAGTTATAGAGTAGCTAGTGTAAGACAAGAATTTTAGTTTTAGCACATGATTATGTTACGATAAAAGCAAGAACTTAAAATCTAATTTAAATATATTATTGGACTGACCAGTCTCATGGACTTAGTGGTCGGAGCTTCTTACTTCGTTCATGGGATTCCGGATTCGATTCCCGATCAGACCACCAATAAATATTATTGTTATGTCCTCACGTGATCTGGATTTAAGTTAAGTTTAGGTTTTTTGACTCTCCTGGCGCTTCATTATTATTCGTTGTCTATCAAATCTGTTATAATGTAACTCCACATATCAGGCGCCCCAACTTAAGGAGTGGGTTGTAATTCTGCAAATGCCAGGAGAGAATGCCAGAAACGTCATAAAGACAACTTGGAGGCATTATTAAAAAAATACATTGCTAGGGTAGCTTTAGAGTCTGCTTCTATATTCTCTGTTGAAATAGCCTGGCGTAACAATGGAATGTCATGTGTCAGTTCAGGTTATCAATTTTAAAGCAAAAACTTAAAATCGATTTCAAAAAATGTCTTGGGCCCTAACACCTGAAGATGACGTCGTTAAAATATCATCATCATCATCATAGTACATTCACGAATTTAGGCCATTTGTTGACCTGTTTCGGCCTCAAGAGAAACACCATCCAGAAGTCTTTTGAGTGGACATGCTGGTCTTCTTCTTCCTGCAGGTTGATATCTTAACATTTGTTTGGGTATTCTGTGATCTTCCATTCGATGAACATGTTGCATCCATCTTGACTTATAATCAGAAATTTTGTTTTCTAAAGATTCCATGTGTAATTCTTCTAAGATGTCTTCATTTTTTTGTGATCTAGTAGTGTGTATCCTGCAGTCCTCCGAAGATATCTCATTTCAACAGATCTAAGTCTCTGTATATCCTTCTGTTTCAACGTCCATACTTCGCTACCATACAAAAGAGATGGAAGAGCCAGTGTTTTATACACTTTCAGTCTTGACGTCGTTAAAATAATACGAATTATTCTTAAAATTGTCGTAATACTATATGCCAGTAAACATTATCGATTTGAAAGCACCAGCTTCATAATAAATTAAATGGCACGTACCAGAAATCAATTACAATGTTATAGTATCGTGTCAGTCTCACAGGCCGCATCTTTGTTCTCTGCTAATGAAAGCCTAGTATAATTAAGACATGGTAATCTAAAATATATTTCAAAAATTGATTATCATGAAAAATGAAATATATACTGTTGTCATAATATAAAAATTATCTATAAAATTGCAATATGAACAATTAATTGCAACATCAATTGAAAAAAAAATACATGAAATTATTTTATAAAAAATTCAAGCGTGTCAATCATATTGTAAATGAAATATTTTTAAATATTTAAATATGCAAATACTTAACAAATTAACGTTTAATTATTTAGAATTTACCAATAACTATTATATTAATTATTTTTGGTATAACATTGGAATGTCAGTACAGGTTATCGATTTTAAAGCGAAAGCTTAAAATCGATTAAAAAAATTATTGTGACGAGGAACAATACCACGCGAGACCCCAACCGGAATCTTCCAGTGGGATGACACAATAGTTATCATAAAACACTAACCAAAAATTGAATTAAAATTAGTTTGTTTTTTTAGTCTTATAAACGGCTTCTTTATTCTCTGTTGAAGAATCAGGGTGCAATTTGTCGGCTTTAAGGGCGTACCTCAAACCGAGTTCAAAAATTGAAGTATTTGACGGGGTTAACGTAATTTTAAACTTTTAGTAATAATAACAATAATAATAACAATAATAATAATTATTATTATTATGATTATGACAATGCCGCATAAATTAAGGAAACAATAATAGGCCTAACATCGTAGCCCGCCATTACGGAAGAGTTATGGCGAACCACTTCAAATATTTTGCGAACCACCTGGGGGGGGTTCGCGAAACACAGGTTGGGAAACAATGTAGTCTTATTAACAGCTTCTTTATTCTCTGTTGAAAAACAGAGTGTAATTTGTCAGTTTAAGGACACGCCTCAAACCGAGTTCAAAAATGTTTATACCCGTTTATAGCGGTATTTAATACCAACACAGTAGTACCCATGACATCAACAAAATATTTTGCGACCTTCTGGGGGTTCGCGAACCACAGGATGGGAAACGATATCTTATAAACAGCTTCTTTATTCTCTGTTGAAGAAACAGAGTGTAATTTGTCGGTTTTAAGGGCTGGCCTCAAACCGATTTCAAAAATTAATTACCCCGTTTGTTAACGGGGCTTAATAGCAACATAATTTAACACCCCGCAGCAACAAAATCTTCAGAATTATTTATAAATTTTCAATGAGATACCATTAGCTGCCATATCAGTTGAAAAAAAAATTAAATTATGTGGTAAAAAAATTTAAGCGTGTCAATCATATTGTAAATAAAAGATATTTAAACATTTAAATATGCAAATAATTGACAAATTGTTTTTTATAACCCCTGACAACAAAATATTTCGCGAGCCTCCTGGGGCTTCGCGAACCACAGGTTGGGAAACAATGCAGTCTTATAAACAGCTTCTTTATTCTCTGTTGAAGAAACAGAGTGTAATTTGTCGGTTTTAAGGTCGGGCCTCAAACCGATTTCAAAAATTAATTACCCCGTTTGTTAACGGGGCTTAATAGCAACATAATTTAACACCCCGCAGCAACAAAATCTTCAGAATTATTTATAAATTTTCAATGAGATACCATTAGCTGCCATATCAGTTGAAAAAAAAATTAAATTATGTGGTAAAAAAAAATAAGCGTATCAATCATATTGTAAATAAAATATATTTAAACATTTAAATATGCAAATAATTGACAAATTGGTTTTTAAAACCCCTGACAACAAAATATTTTGCGAGCCTCCTGGGGCTTCGCGAACCACAGGTTGGGAAACGATGCAGTCTTATAAACAGCTTCTTTATTCTCTGTTGAAGAAACAGAGTGTAATTTGTCGGTTTTAAGGTCGGGCCTCAAACCGATTTCAAAAATTAATTACCCCGTTTGTTAACGGGGCTTAATAGCAACATAATTTAACACCCCGCAGCAACAAAATCTTCAGAATTATTTATAAATTTTCATAAGTAATGCCACGAGTGATTTCCAAATTATCGATAAATTCACGACTCACGAAGTGAGGAGTGAATTTATCTAGAGAATTTGGAAATCAAGAGTGGCATTTGTTAGGACTATTTAACGAATAAAATTAAGCTGTTTACTCACAAATCATTATTTAACTATAGTTATTTTAAAATATTTATATATTTAATGTAAACGGCGATGTTTGAAAACAAATGAGAAACGATAGGTACGCTTCTCTACTGCTTCTTTTGTTTATCACTGCAACCAGATCATACTATTTATTGCCAAAGGAACGCAATATTGTAAGGAGGAGCTTTCCTTAATATGGTAATTATAACACTGATAAATATTTGGTGAAACACGACTCTGATTGGTTGTAAAACAGAAATCATTGAAACGTGATTGGTCATTGACTCCCATTTGGGGCATGAGTTAAATAGTCAATGAGATACCATTAGCTGCCATATCAGTTGAAAAAAAAAATTAAATTATGTGGTAAAAAAAATTAAGCGTATCAATCATATTGTAAATAAAATATATTTAAACATTTAAATATGCAAATAATTGACAAATTGGTTTTTAAAACCCCTGACAACAAAATATTTTGCGAGCCTCCTGGGGCTTCGCGAACCACAGGTTGGGAAACGATGCAGTCTTATAAACAGCTTCTTTATTCTCTGTTGAAGAAACAGAGTGTAATTTGTCGGTTTTAAGGTCGGGCCTCAAACCGATTTCAAAAATTAATTACCCCGTTTGTTAACGGGGCTTAATAGCAACATAATTTAACACCCCGCAGCAACAAAATCTTCAGAATTATTTATAAATTTTCAATGAGATACCATTAGCTGCCATATCAGTTGAAAAAAAAATTAATTTTAAATTATGTGGTAAAAAAAATTAAGCGTGTCAATCATATTGTAAATAAAAGAAGTTTAAACATTTAAATATGCAAATAATTGACAAATTGGTTTTTATAACCCCTGACAACAAAATATTTTGCGAGCCTCCTGGGGCTTCGCGAACCACAGGTTGGGAAACGATGCAGTCTTATAAACAGCTTCTTTATTCTCTGTTGAAGAAACAGAGTGTAATTTGTCGGTTTTAAGGCCTGACCTCAAACCGATTTCAAAAATTAATTACCCCGTTTGTTAACGGGGCTTAATACCAACATAGTTATAACACCCCGCAGCAACAAAATCTTCAGAATTATTTATAAATTTTCAATGAGATACCATTTAGCTGCCATATCAGTTGAAAAAAAATTAAATTATGTGGTAAAAAAATTTAAGCGTGTCAATCATATTGTAAATAAAAGATATTTAAACATTTAAATATGCAAATAATTGACAAGTTGGTTTTTATAACCCCTGACAACAAAATATTTTGCAAGCCTCCTGGGGCTTCGCGAACCACAGGTTGGGAAACGATGCAGTCTTATAAACGGTTCTCTATGCTTATAAACAGCTTCTTTATTCTCTGTTGAAGAAACAGAGTGTCATTTGTCGGTTTTAAGGGTCGTCCTCAAACCGATTTCAAAAATTAATTACCCCGTTTGTTAACGGGGCTTAATAGCAACATAGATTAACACCCCGCAGCAACAAAATCTTCAGAATTATTTATAAATTTTCAATGAGATACCATTAGCTGCCATATCAGTTGAAAAAAAAATTAATTTTAAATTATGTGGTAAAAAAATAAGCGTGTCAATCATATTGTAAATAAAAGATGTTTAAACATTTAAATATGCAAATAATTGACAAATTAACTGCGTTTAATTATTTTAAATCACCAATAACTATAATATTAACTATTTTTTATTGCTATGCCATCTATGTCGAAAATGTTAAATAAACTGGCAATAATCACCACGAAATTAGCTGTTAAGGAAGCAAGTCGGTTCCAGTTTGCAGTATAGTGGGCTATGCAAAGTCATTGTCATAAATACCGTTGGAATTATTTGTACTGTTTCGCTCAAGCGATAGTTTTTTATAACTTCCTGCAGTATTGTTTATTTCATACTATGACGAGTTTGATATGTTTACGTTATTAAAATTATTGTGGAAAATTGACTATATTATAGTTGACAAACTTTAAACACTAAAATGTGACTCATTTTAACATTAATTTCATTACATTTCAATACCGTCAAGGTTAGTCTGACCTATTTATTTTATGTTTGAGTTCAATATCCTTTATTTCATAATATACAATTTTATACTATTATTGGTCAATACTTATTTCTAGGTCTACATATCATTACATGTATCCTCGTAAGATGTTTATTTGCCGATAAATAATTAACTTAATAATGTAATTGCCTGATTATACGTAAAATGTCCCGATCGAAAAATACAATTTACTTCAATTATATTTTATATTTAAATTATACTAATTTCCCGAAAACTTTTATAACGTCTTTATTTATATTTACTTAAAACATATTTATTTACTTTTGTAAGTATGTATTATTCTTAAGTAGGCTGTATACTTTTGTCTCTCATTGAAAAATGGGTGCCCTCTATCTAGGAGTAATTTAACTATGCTAATTTAGATACACTACTTGAAAACATTATTATACGCTGATGACCAGTAATAATAGCAAATACGGAAGACGAACTTCAAAGGAATATTTTTAAATTACATAATATATGTGAACAATATAATCTCAAAATATCCATAGAAAAAACTAAGGTAATGACATTCCAAGGGAAAAATCAAATCAGATCCAAAGTAGTAATAGGAAACAAAATCATAGAACAGGTGAACCATCTCAATTATCTAGGATGTGACATTTCATTTAATTATGATAATGATATAACTAATAAAATAGCAAAATTCCAGGGAATATGTGGTACGATAAACGATCACTAAATAACAAAACAACAAGAGAGACCCAATTGAAATTTTATAAAACTTTGGGAGTACCGGTACTGCTCTATATGGTTCAGAAGCCTGGATACATAAAAAAACAAGATCTAAGTAGGATAACGGCGGCAGAAATGAAATTTTTGAGATTTGTTAAAGGGTGCACTAAGGAAGACAGAATCAAGAACACAGAAATAAGACAGGAACTTGAAATATTTGCAATAACTGATAAAATAGATACATATAGACAAAAATGGAAGCAACACATAGACAGAATGAATGAAGATAGATATCCAAAACAAATAACAAAATACAAACCTAAAGGCACCCGAGATGTGGGCAGACCTAGAATGAGATGGGCTGAAGTCGGAACGGGTCAACAGACCTAACCCATGAATGCAGATGATGATGATAATAATTTAGATACACTTCTTTCCCTACAGATGTGACACGTAGTCGTAAGTTATTGAGACATCTAGTAGGCAACTAAGGTATTACTAGGATGGATGAAAGTCACTTAGTTTTTACAAAGAGGTCGTTTTATTCAGGCTTGCGAGTCTGGCAATCTTCAGACTCGGGACCCTCCTGGAGGACTAGTTCCATGGATATTTCTAACCTAAGAACCCATCGACCCCGGCCGGGTTTGAACCTTCGATCCTCGGAATTAGAATTTATTATGAAATCTCCTATTTTAAAAATGAAGATCTATTTAACAAACTTAATAAATTTAATTATATATGTGGAACAATCAAAAGGATATTTAAAAGCACAAGAATGGAAACAAAACTAACATTTTATAAATCAGTGGCTGTGTCCTTAGTATTGTATGGTAGTTAATTTTGGGTTTTAACTAAAAGAGAAGAGAAGATCATAGAAGCAGCTGAAATGAGATTTCTGAGAAGTGTGGCTGGTTGCAAACTTCTAGATAAGAGAAGAAGTGAAGATATTAGAAATGAGCTAAATATCTTTAAACTCTTAGATGGAATAAAATAATCTAGAAAAAAATGGAAAGAACATGTTCAAAAGAATGGAAGATGATCGCATTCCCAAAATTATACTTAAATACAAACCAAAAGGACGCAGGAATGTTGGTAGACCGAAGAAGAGATGGATCCAACTTTTGAATGAGAATCTATGAGACCGGAACAAGCCACATGGGCTTAATATGTGATTGTTGATGATGATGATATTACATAAGCATATTGATGTATTTTATTATATTATGTGTACACTTATTTGAAGCCTGTAATTGGGGTAAATGTCTGACAACCCGGCTCAACTCCAGTGCCGATTGTATAGAAAAGTAGGAGCTTTAACCTCAAGGATCTCCTAAGGTTTGTACTTGAATCACATTGCCTTTTATTATTTATTTATAGCCTACACATAATATTTACTCTGCCCGGATTAGATCCCGAACAACGCAGTGGTAGATATTTCTTCATACCTCCGTGTTGGAACTGGCCTGAGGTCCACTCAGCCTTCTATAAAATAAATGCAGTGATGTTTCCTGAAGGTAAAGTTGGTGAGAACGTATAGCTAACCACTTGGCCTCTTGGCTCAGGTTACATGAACCTTATAACCACGTGTCTTATGGGCTTTCGTGCTCTATTGATATGTACGTTTACTTATTGCATGTATATAGGCCTACACTGTTCTATTTATTCTCACGTGGCTGTTGTAATTTGTCGTTTTATTAATTATTATCACCCGTGTATCATCATCAAAAGATTCTTCTTCCTCCGATTCGTAATTATGTTTATTTGACAAATATTCACAAAGCTCTCCATTTGTCATACCTCCCTATTCATACAGTATTTATAACTCGAGGAAAAAAAGAAAGAAATAGAAAAAACTTCTACAGCAATTTCATAAGAAATCCGACAATGAATAACCGCTCCTTTTTTACAAAACGTAATAAATTGGCAATAATGACACCATTATTCGTCTGATGTTAGCTATAACGATATAGGCCTGTGTGGCAATAAAACCTACCCTAATTTTCTAAATTGTCCTACATTTTGTACGGACGAAAATAATGATAAATATAAACCCTCAAAATATTAAGTGTAAAGCATTAAGGACATATAAAGACTTGTCAGAATGTAAAGTGTATTCTGTATGTATAGATCCTCAAGCAGTAATTTCAGACACGCCACTTTTAAAAATCAGTTGTTTACCCTTAAAACCAATTCACGTCACGTTACTATAAACAGAAAGTCTTCAATTTCAAAACACCTATAATAGCTCACATGGCCCATACAAGAATTTATATAGGCCGGGGGAAGGAAATTTCTCGGCGTTCAGTCGAGATTCTTCTAGTGTACAGTTTTCGGGAGTCGGGGCCTCTGGAAAGGAGGGGTAGACGTATAGAACTTTCCGGAATGCGGGTATTTCAACTCGCGAATCAACGACTCACTAATATATTTCCACTTGCTGTCACTCGCTATTACAATACATCACAATATTAACTTGAGCTTATGTGCTCAATATATCTATCTCCATCTATCTTCGGGGTTTTACAGCTGCTGCCGTCTTCCCGTGCCAAACCTCCAAAGCCTACGATCTTGAGCATCTTCAATGCTTAGCCCTCTTGCTTGCATTAATGTCTTCATTTTTTCCTTCCATGTTAACTTCGGTCTCCCTCTCTTCCTCCTCCTGGTCGGATGCCATTGATATAGTTGCTTTGGCCATGGCTCATCTTCCATTCTTAAAACATGTCCTAACCACTTTAATTCCTTCTCCTCAGTTCTTTCGATTATACTTTCTTCTGTTTCCATTATATTTCTAATTTCCTTATTTGTGACATGTTCTAATTTTGACTTACTGGCACTTCTGCGTAAATAATCCATTTCTAGAGCTATTAGTCTATTCTTGTAGTACTTATTGAGTGTCCATACCTCACTTCCATACATTGCAACAGATTCCACCAATGTTTTACCAATATATTTGTTGTGTCTTTCCAAATATGCTTATCCCACCATATGGAATTTAACGATGATATTATTTTGCTACTCAATTCAATTCTATGTTTTATATTCTCTTTGCTTATACCTTCAATGTTATCCATAATTATTCCCAAATATTTAGTTTGTTTCACTTGCTTTATTTGGATTTGCTCAATATATTATTTCGGTTAAAACACATTACATCCTTTTTCCGACATCGGATATTTATTTAGAATAATTTGAAGAACTTCGCAATCATCATAGAAAGCTCCCTCCATATTTAATAGGCATTGCAAATGGCGGCCCTGAAGTGAGAATTATAATAGCACATCTGATATTTTAATTACAAAATTAGTCAATTAATTGAATTAAAGGTTTTTACTTATTTATTGATAAATGATGTCTTGTCTATTTACTCGGGCACATACGTAAAACACAGTCTTCCATCCTTCTATCGTACTTTATCAGTTACCGGTATATAATATAAACCGGCTACAATGAGCAAGATGCGTCTTGTGAAACCCGTTCCACTGGTGTCGCATTCAACTGAAACATCAGTGGACTTAATGCAGCTTTCTTCTTTAAACAAACTTGGTTAAAAGATGAACGCTGGGGGACCGGGTGCAATATTATATACCACACACTTTCCAATACTATGGTATTATCCAACGGATGTACAGTATATATAATTCCCATTAGAGATCAAGATGGTTACGTTTTGCACAGGAATATATTGTCTTAGGCTTTCACGGCCGGAGTTAGTATGAAGATCTTGAAGAAGATTTTCGGGCTGTTGGCCTTGATGTTCCCCGACGTTTCGCCAGAGACTTGAGTCTCAAGACAACCCTTGAGGATGCCGGACGCCGTCTCTGGCGAAACGTCGGGGAACTTCAAACCACAAGACCACGGCCAACAGCTCGGAAATCTTCTTCAAGATCTTCATGTCCGGAAGTTTTCCAGCTACACATACGCAAAATACCACAAGAAACATTTAACTCTCGCGAATTTTCGACTCCAAATATCCTGCAGATTGCTCGCTAGCCTACTACTTGTGGGGTCAGACATTATAGCCTCACTATGATGCTTGACAAGCGGCTCGCTTTGCTTCCCCGCAGCTGTTATATGTTATTAAAATACAAAGATCCCGAGTACCGCGAGTACCACGATGTTGCCACATTGCTATTCTTCCCACAGTTTCAATAAAAACTCGGAACGACATGGAGCTTTCGATCCAGTTATAAAATTGTATACCGTAATTAGTGATATAATTATTATCAGTGGTCTATTGTGATATGTAGCTCGAATAATAATACAATATCTACATATTATATTAGTTTAACATATAAGCGATTTCAACATGTGGCGGCCATGGGAAAATGTTTCAGACCGAACGGTTAATAATAATGATACTAATAATAATAATAATAATTATAATTATAATAATAATAAAAATAAAAATAATAATAATAATAATGATAATAATATGTAATTTCAGCATGATGTATGAATATTAAATTTATGTAGATCTATAGGCTATAACTTATAATGTTGGAATTAAATTATTTAATAAATAAATGCATATATAATTTTAATTTCAATCGTAAAAGTTAAACAATACCAAATAATAACATAAAAATTAAATAATAACATAAATAATCAATGTCTTCTGACCTTGTGTAAAAAAATGCCCATAGCGCTATGAGAAACGTGACAACATCGCATGTCAAGCATTGCTGCGCGGCACCCGCTTTTATATAAACGGTTAACCATCAGATTGAGGCGATAGTAAAATCCATGTGGTATCCGAGGAAGAGCTACTGGCGCGGATTATGGCTGCGGCGGATGTTGCATGACTAAGTCTTAGAATGTAAAGCAATTAGAGGCTCTCCTTCCTCTTAGCATCTTCCCTTTTACAACCGATGGACCGACAAAATTGGCTATTAGGAATCGGACAATGTCAAAGACATTAATCAACCGATGATCTATCTATCTAAATAATTAAATAATATTTAATGAACTATTGAATAAAATGCTTAAAGGAATTAAACATAAGCTCAATTCTGGAAATGAATGCTATTATGTAGGCCTATTACAGGGACTCTTGTTGTCCCAACTTCTCTATAAAAAATTAAACTGTAAATATACTGTATAAAACTGTTATTCTCCCACATATATTATATGGAAGCGAAACATGAACTGTTACTTTAAGAGAGGAGAAAATATTACGAGTATTTGCGAATAAAGTTTTTATGAACATTTTTGCACGAAAAGAGATAAACAAACAGGCGAATGGAGAAGACTACATAACAATGAACTACATGGTCTTTATAAGAAACCAGATATAATAAGAACAGTTAAGTCTCGTAGACTGCGACATATGTCATGAATGGGAATGAAAGAGGGGCATAGAGACTGCTTGTAGGAAAACCAGAGGGAAAACGCCCACTTGGTAGACCCAAGCATGAAGTGTGAGAATAACATTAACTACGATTTGAGGGGAGTAGTTTATACAGGGGATGAATGGAAAACATTAGTTCAGGATAGAGATCTCTGGAGAGCTTATGTCCACATGGCCATGAACCTACGAGTTTGATACTGCAGTGAGTTAGTTAGTTATTATTAGAGACCGGATGTTAGGGAAAATGCCTACAGTTATTTATTATAAATATTGTAAAAGTGACTTAATGTTAGTTCATACTGATGACCCTAGAGTTTATGAAGTTTATTTTAACTATAAATGCCTATTTCAGCTTACAATGCCTATAAGTGCCTATTTGCCATTTTTTCTCAAAATTAACTTTGTATTTCAATTAAATTAATTGAAATGGACAAACTTCCCCCTCAATGCACTCCCGTTAGGCGAAGTAATAAGTACCGGCTATTGTATTTTTCCACCTCATGCACTCCCGTTTACCAAAATAGCCCTAAGCTATGTCCCATTTATATTATGCTCTGGCTCTAAGGCTTGGAGAAAGATCTATAGTACAGATTCACTTCTTTTCAATACAAACATTGCTGAGCGACAAAGAGGTAGGAGGCTCAAGCTTTCTTTCTCTGTCTCACACCAGGTGCTGAAACATTTAAGTGACTGGCAATATTATTTTTGATGTTGGTAACATTGAATTCAGTCTGTAGTTTTCGTTCACAGACAGGTGCTTCAAAGACTAAATGGTCAGACAAGTGTATGTGGCTTATTGTTTTTACCTTTAGAACAGTTGTTTTACGATGCCTAAAGAATGAACAAGAGTAAAAGACAAACTGGCCAATTTCATGAAAGAATTTGGTGCAGAAATATTCTCAAGTGACAGTGCAATATTGTTTTGCAAAATTTGTAAAATTTCAGTGAATTGCACAAAGAAGTGCCATGTTTCGTAGCATGTACACATTGCAAAATATAAGTATATTATCTTTGTAAAAAGGTAAAATAAGTTCCAAAATCATCTCTGATATCTTTGTATGCTATTGATATCATATTTTAATATTCTTTACGTAAGGCTGTAAAAAATATGATGTAGTCCATTTTTTTTGTAAGAGCCTATTCTGAATTTTTAGTGCCTTGTTGCCTGCCTATTTTGAATTTTTAAGTGCCCAACATCCGGACTCTAGTTATTATGATTTATTAAACCCTTAGGTTGAAACCGTCCCGCGCCGTAGCCGAGCGGTTAAGGTAGGAAGCCTTGGCGCAGAGCTACGGGACTTGCGCTGGTTCGAGTCTCCATGGGGGAAGAAATTTTCTCATGGTATTTCTGCCAGTATGGGACCGGTGCCCACCCAGCATCGTGAGGCAATTGGGTAGCTACAATAAGTAGCGGCTCCAGGTTGAGGAACCAGCTATAACGGCTGGGGGACTCGACATGCTAACCACATGTCACCCCTACACTGGCTGTTGATCATCTACCTCTGTGATTGACACATGTGGATGTGAAGGGCCAGCAGCCGGCTGGTAAAAGGGCAACCGCTGAAAAGTGGAAAGACCCTCAATCGGAGGTTGAAACCATATTCACTAAGTCCCTTTACGCGTCCCTATCCTCACGTAACTGAATCGAATTGATCATAATCTTCATGATTTAGACATGTTAACCTGTTCCGAAATCAGGAAATTTTAAGCAATCTTCCATCTTCTTGTAGGTCTTTCTGAAGTTCTATTTCCTTCTGGAGGGTATACTATAATAATAACTTAGGGAGTCTAATATTTCCATCCTATTAAATACGGTTTATCTATTCTCTTTTATACTGTTCAATTTGTCTGTTATATTAAAAATATGTAATTCTTTCCTAATGTTGGTATTTTTACCTGGTCTCCAAGTGTGTAACCAACTATTTTCTCTTAATCATTTCATCTCCTTTGTTTCTACTTTTCTTCTCTCTGATCTGTTAATCGATGGTTCAATTCTCACTGTCATATATCGGTTAGGCACTTCCATCACTTTATAAAATTACATCTGGGTCATTCTTGGTTTGTAGTCTAAGAGTTCTTCTTATGGTATTACACATCATTTTAATTGTATCGAGTTTACAATCTATATCATGCTTCTTTTGAATGCTTATCATGTAATACAGATAGTAGTCTCTTTTCGTCAGCCTTTCTTATCGAACATGTCTCATTGACATAGGCCAGTATTGGTTTTGCAGGTGTTTTATATAGCCTACAAGTTAAGCCTTTGAACCTGAGAGCGGTTTTGTGCATCAGAATTACGGCTATACTTTGTTAGGTTATTTGGAGGTAATTCCGGGAAACCGCAAGACGTCGTTATGCTTAAAATAGCAAATAATGAAGAAATTGATGCTATATTATTAAGCAATGAATGACTTTCCAAAGCGTTGTCAATTGTGGTTGGATGTAAATAGCGAACAGTTTGAGGCAATAAAATTACTTGTTTAGTATTTTTGTGTGATTTGTTTTGTTCAACTCCTATATTTTTATTTGTAATTTAACTACATTTTTTTTCTTTCCTAGAAAGAGGTTTAAATAAAATTATTTCGTCTCTGTTATTGCTGCATGTGAAACAAATAAAAAAATAATAATAATATTGGAGAAATTTTATTCCCAAACAATTAGTTTTAATTATTTAGTTCAAGCAATTAGTTTGAATATAAATGGGATCCAAGCTGGATTTCGTAAAGAATCATCTAATTGGATAGAAATTTATAAGCCACATAGGCCTATTTTATATATATTCCATAACAATTTTAGGCAATCTTTGCTCTGGCATTCTTTTGACATGGCCATACCACTGTAATCTTTTCTTTTCTATAATGTCTATGATGTCCAACTCCTCTTCTACACTCATAGTTTCCCTTATTTCTTTATTTCGTATTCTATCCATTCTAGGCAGTATAATAATAATAATAATAATAATAATAATAATAATAATAACAATAATAATGTCACATTATGCATTCAATGTATAGACGTATTTCTGATTTAAAGTATGGGCCTATGTTAAGTACCCGTATTAAGGACCGATTAAGAAAGGTGGTATATGTACAAGTACAGGTATAATAGTGAACTATATATAAGCTGTATAAAGAATCATGCATTTCCATGATGGTTACATTCAAAAGACTTGAGTGGGTAGGGCATGTTCATCGCATGAGGAATAGACGTATCCCAAGGTAGATTCTCTATAGGCCTACAACCATAGGGGGCAAAAGAAGAGTCGGAAGACCGAAGAACAGATTGATTGATGCTGTGGACGAGGATGCAAAGAAGATTCTGGGAGTGAAGAACTGGAAGAGGAAGACGCTGCATAGGCAGATTTGGAGGGGATTAACACAGAAGGCCAAGGCCCGACATTGGGGCTTTAGCGCCATAGAAAAAGAAGAAGAAAAAGAAGAAGAAAAAGAAGAAGAAAAAGAAGAAGAAGAAAAAGAAGAAGTAGAAGAATTAAGTTAAGCGAACAATAAAGAAAGAAAGATAGATAGATAGATAGATAGATAGATAGATAGTGAAAGAGAATAGTAGGAGATTAAGGCTCCTACTTTTCTAGACATTCGGCACGAGATGTCAGCCTTGAGTGACGACCGCATTTACCTCCAGAACATACGTCTGATACTCATTTCAGTTAGTGGTTTAGTCTGCAGTCCCGCGCCGTAGCCGAGCGGTTAAGGTAGGAAGCCTTGGCGCAGAGCTACGGGACTTGCGTGGTTCGAGTCTCCATGGGGGAAGAAATTGTCTCATGGTAGTTCGGCCAGTATGGGACCGGTGCCACCCAGCATCGTGAGGCAATTGGGTAGCTACAATAAGTAGCGGCTCCAGGTTGAGGAACCAGCTATAACGACTGGGGGACTCGTCATGCTAACCACATGTCACCCCTACACTGGCTGTTGATCATCTACCTCTGTGATTGACACATGTGGATGTGAAGGGCCAGCAGCCGGCTGGTAAAAGGGCAACCGCTGAAAAGTGGAAAGACCCTCAATCAATCGGATCGGTTTAGTCTGCACAGGGCTTTAGAGCCGCCAGTAGGTTTAGAGCAGTTTCAAAATGCTAACCTCACCGGGACTCGAACCCTCGACTTCTGGTTTGTAGCGAATTGCCTTAACTACCTTCGCTAATGCGTGCCCCGATTCAAGGAGAAGAAATAGTTAAACGGTTTAATTAATTTGAGTAACTTATTTTTAACGAACACATCACTGCCATAATCTTTTTTAAAGAACTATTTGACCCTAATAGATCGTTTCCGGTCTAGCGCCAGCGCTATAATAATATCACGTAATGGAATCAAACGTATATCGAATTTATTATACAGAGTGTAAGTGTGTAAGTACCGTTATTTTTAACTGATGATTATTCATGTCATAAAAATAAATAAGATTCCTCGCATTTTTTCTAATTATAATATTTAACTAATGTTATTGAAGTTTACAATTTTTTACATTTGACAACGTTGCTGGATGGAGAGGAGAGTGCTTAACTGTGCACAGCAGATTCGGGACAACTAGAATGGACCCGATAAGAAACGAGGATATCCGTGAAGAAACTGCAGATCTACTCCATAAAAGAAAATATATTTAACAACAAGATACAGTGGAAAGATCATGTAGAAAGAATGGAAGAAAGTAGATTACCAATAAAATCTTCCATTATTTTCCAAGAGGAAGAAGAGATGATCTCGGACGATCGCTCGATCTATGAGGAAGACGGAAACAGGGCAACTCTTGCCTAAACCAGGAAGTGAATAAGAAGAAGACCCAGATATCGTAATGTTATTAAAATTGGCAGACGGAGATGGGTGGGTCATGTAAATGAGAATGGAGGAGGAAAATACTACTAGAAAGCTTACACTACTGAGACGCAGGTGGAGGAAGAAGAGGATGACCGAAGCTGAGATGGATGGATGGAATAGGGGAGGAACTCCGAAAGCTCGGGTTCTGGGGATGGAGAAGGAGGGCGTTGGACAGGGATGCATGGAGGAGTGCCCTAACAGCAGCCAGGGCTTATAAAGGGCTGTAGAGCTGGAAGAAGAAGAAGAAGAAGAAGTGGAAGGTGCACCTACAATATAATTGTTTTCGTGTTTTTATTAACGATACAAGCAGTATGTTGCAAATAAAATATAAACTTTTTTTTTTCTGAGAAAACTTAAAGTTTCCAACCCAATGTCGTATGGACATTTTTGATTCTATATATCTTAATATATAAAAATTTCGTGTCACGTTGTTTGTCCGCGATGGAATCCTAAACTATTGAACCGATTTAATAAAATTTTGCACACTGTGTGCAGTTTGACCCAACTTGAGACTTAGGGTAGTTTATAAACTAAATTTATAGTCGCATTATTTTTTTATTGCAAATTATTTGTTTTATTATTTAACAAAGAGTTATAATTATCTGTGAGTTCCATACGATTCTAACAGATGGCGGTGTAATTATCTGTGAGTTCCATACGATTCTAACAGATAGCGGTGTAAGGTAATTTGGTAAGGTAATTGGTTTATTATTTAACAAAGAGAGATCCAGATGGCTGTGCTTTTTGTTTGCAAACGCGAATTTCAATTGAATTACAAATATTGATTATTTCATAATTTAAGTGTGTTCAGTGTTTATTTTATTTTCAATATTATTAATGTAAGTATTAGTTTTAAGTAATCTGGCTGAAATACAGCAACTTAATTTAAAATTTTAACGTATACCTTACCCACAGCAACGCATGGCCGGGACTTATAGTATATATTATATTTGATGACTGTCAAAGGATGGCTCTTATACTCCTTACAGTTTCTATATAGTGTACATTATTAATTGCTCCTGTAATTTTAATGAACACACTGTATATAAATATGATGAAATGTTCGGAATGATGATAGTAGTTGTCAACTGATTGCAGTTTGCACGTCTGTGGATAAACCCCCCAGGGTGACTGAAATGGACTCTGTTTGCCTCACATTATTTGAACCGAAGACTTGACCTCTCAATTCTACTTAGTGCGGAAGATCTCCATTCTTACAATAATTACAACCCGACTTAATTCCAAAGTCAATTTTATTCCATCCAAGATCGTTGTCAAAGATTGTGATACAAATCAATGTATAGCCTTACACACGGAATATGACCAATATCGTGGAGAATACGTTTTTCTGAGTTCCGATTATGCGAGCATCCTGGACACACTCCAATTTAACCATCAGGACCGACTATAGTATATTATTTTAATTTTCTGAACCCACTCATATTTCCTGAACGTATTATAATTATTCAGTACTGTTTACTTGACTGCAAGTATTGTACATTATATAGTCTGATCCATTTCGACCAAACTTCTTCATTTAAACTTACAGCTAATTCCATCCATTCATTCGGTTATAATGTTATTTCATCGTGTCTTTGTCCACCGCTATGGTCCCGAGATAGAGTGAGTGCTGCCTTGTCACGCAGCGGGCCCGGGTTCGATTCCCGATCGGGACAGGCTCCAGGGTGAGGTTTTTTTTTTTCCTCACCTGTAAGACAAAATGTCAGGACGTTTAGGGCCCAACGGTCCCCGAAAATCATCCGGCATCATCATCATCCATCACAGGTGTTCAAAGCAACGGGAAGCTACCACATCTATAATTCCCTAGTAAAGCTGCAAAGCATAGCATGGAAGTGCTATGATTGCAGTGAAAGACATGCCCTCGGGCAGAATTACTATGGATGGATGGATCGTGTCTTTGTAGTCTTCTGTTGCTTGTTCCTTTTGGTATCCATTTCCTTATTCTCTTCACTAACTCACTGGACCATCGAACCTGTAGGATCGTGGCCACGCGGGCATAAGCTATCCACACATCCTTATCCTGAGTTAATGTTTTCCAATCATCCTCTACATAATCTACTTACCTCAAATCATGGTAATGTTAATCTTCCACATTATTCTTGGTCTACCAAATGGGCGTTTTCCATCTGGTTTTCCCAAAAGAAGCTTCCATGTTACTCTTTCTTTCCCCATTTGTGTCACGTGTACTGTCCATAGCAGTCTACGTGACTTTACTGTTCTTATAATATCTGGTTTCCTATAAATATCATGTAGTTCACTGTTACGTAGTCTTCTCCATTCACCTGTCTGTTCATATCTGGTTGGTCCAAATATTTTCCTAAGAACTTTAAACTCAAATACTAGTAGGCCTAATATTTTGTCCTCCCTTAAAGTAAGCGTCCATGTTTCGCATCCATATTATAGAACTGGAAAAATAAGAGTTTTATATATTTTCAGATTAATGTTTTTTTGAGAAAAGTTGGGACAAGAGTCCCTGTAATGTATAATAGCACGCGTTTCCAGAATTGAGTAGATTTTTAAACCCTAATTATAGTTTTATTTTCATAAAATTTTGTTTTCGTCATATAGGCCTAATACTGATTAAACAACCACCAATTTCACTCACAAATCTTCCCTCATTTCACCTCTTGTTCAACTAATTTCCCATTTATCATCATCATAGTGCATTTACGAATTAGGCCATTTGTTGAACTGTTTCGGCCTCAAGAGAAGTGTTTTGAGTGGACTCCTGTTGTCTTCTTCTTCCTGCAGGTTGATTACTTTAACATTTGTTTGAGTATCCTGCAATCTTCCATTCGATGAACTTGTTGCATCCATCTTGACTTATAATCAGAAATTTTGTTTTCCCATATATCTGTATTTTTATTCTTATTGGATTCTTTTTATGCTAGCATAACTCTGGTTTTGTTTATTGAAATGTTTATATTGAATATCTGTGGACTTATTAATTGTAGGATATTCTCAGTTGGTTCTAAAAGTATTGTATCAACTGCATAACTGATAACATTCAGTATTTTATTACCAATTTAAACTTTTGGGCATAAAATCCTGACTATGACTGGTTCATTTAAATTTGCAGTACCGGTACGTTAATAGTCCTAGATAAGTGATGGTTTTAGAATAGATGGGGATTTAGTTTTTTTAAAGCCTTCAAATTCTGTGTATAAAATGTATACATAATTTATACTGTATTAAAGTATATACAATCATCATCAGAATTAAAATAAATGGAAGGAAATGGACCATAATCTGCGTCATGCTTACATAACTTGATTATCTCCCGGGTATTTAATTTCAGTCAAAAATTTCCTCATTTGTTGTTACGTGTTCGTTTCCATTCAATGTAATGTTTTTATGGGTGACCATTTATGAATTTTAACTTATAATTAGGCCTACTGTCCGCCATGCTGGCTCAGGTCCTGACCAGGGATGCCCGAGTTCGATATCCGAGGGATTGAAAATTTTAATAGTTCAATACATTTTCATTCTTGGGACCAGGAGAAGTGACGGTATGTAATTTTTAACTGCTAGATTGTACACCAGATTCTTGCATTAAATTGCAAACCTCTCCACAGTACATATGTTAAGAAGACATGTGGTACTGTTGATAGCGATTCGTCCATCGGATAGGGATGTTAAGCCTGGCGGTCCCCTTGGTGTTTGTCGATAGGAATAGGCTAAGTGCCGGCACCGGGTTTCATCTTCTCTATGAAGTCTGTGATCTTAATTCGTGGCGACTTGGAATGGCCTCCCAGATCTTGTGATCCACGTGACTTATTTTTTATGGGGTTACGTGAATGCAAACCTCTCCACAGTACATATGTTAAGAAGGCATGTGGTACTGTTGATAGCGATTCGTCCATCGGATAGGGATATTAAGCCTGGCGGTCCCCTTGGTGTTTGTCGATAGGAATAGGCTAAGTGCCGGCACCGGGTTTCATCTTCTCTATGAAGTCTGTGATCTTAATTCGTGGCGACTTGGAATGGCCTCCCAGATCTTGTGATCCACGTGACTTATTTTTATGGGGTTACGTGAAGTTCAAAGTCTATGTTAACAAACCACGAACAGTTCTCCAACTTAAGGAAGAAATCCAACGTGTCATCAACGACATCAACAGACATGTCTGTGAAAGGGTCATCACTCATCACGAACTTCATTGACCGAGTAACTGCCTGCCGAGACAGTGGAGTTGGACGTATGCCTTATATAATTTTCCGCACTTAAATGGGAGTGTATGTAGATGAAAATAAAAAAAAATATTCTGATGCATTTTTTATTTAATTATTATTTTTTTAATTAGGAATATTCCACAATAACAGTGTATCTCCTTCAACCCAAAGTGATTTGTCGCAAGAGGTTCCTGCCTAGAGCATTTTCTTCCCTCAGATCGCTAGCTTCCATACTTCTATCAGGGTCCCCTTTGGAGGGTTATACTGCAATAACAACTTGCTTGAAACTACTTAATTATTGCATTTTAAAAATTGCGTAGGCCCTAATATATAGAAAATCCCTTTACTTGATGTCAGTTTTCTAAGTGTTATTTAATAGCATAGGCTATTGTGAGTTAGTTTTTAGTATTTAAAATCTATCGCTTAATAAAACTGCATCATTAGCATATACCAAGAGCAGATTACATGTAATATCAATTAACTGTACACCCTCTTCATCCTCTAAAATATTTGAATGCATGCTCTAGTTCTAGTACTTGAATGCCCAAACTGCGGCCCGCGGGCTAGATACGACTCTGTATCACTTTCTGTAGGCCTGTAGCATTCTAATATATTAAAATATGCTAAGGTTAGACTTATAATATTAGTCTATCAGTAATGGAATAAGAACTTGGTGAAATATGTTATAAACGACATAACAAGTTAAAGTAGTAAAACCAACCACACACTTATAATAATAATAATAATAATAATTAATAATATAAATAATACATAATAATGAAATAATAATAATAACAAATAATAAAATGTATAGTCATGCCAAAAGAATGACATAAGGACAAATTCCCAAGAAGAATACTAAATATACACTTGATAGAAGAAGAAGAGGACGGCCAAAAATAACGTAGATTGGTGGCGTTTTGAGCAGCGTAAGAGAAAAACGATTGGATGATGGAGATTGGAATGACAGAGAAATGTGGAGGAGAATTGTAGTAAATTAATGGGGTGCAGGAATATGTAAATCATTCTGAAATATGCTGAATAATAATAATAATAATAATAATAATAATAATAATAATAATAATAATAATAATAATGATAATAAATATATGTAGGCTATCGGTTGTTTAATGTCTTTCACATCGTCCGATTCCCAATAACCATTTTGTCGTTTAACCAATCTCCTGGTTGTAGATGTTTCTCCTTCATGTATAAATATATTCCCTGACTTCAGAAAGTTTTAGGTCTTCCTCTGCCTCGTCTTCCTTCAGGTTTTCATTCCAAAACATATTTTGTAGCTGATCCTCTTCCATTAGCTGGACATTTCCGTACCATCTTAATTGCTGAGTTTTAATATAATCTAAAATAGTGTCTTCATTCTTTCCCCTCATAACTGATTTCTAATTTTTTTCTCTTCTTGAAATCTTGCTGCCCTTCGTATAAAACCCATTTTTCTGCCAAAAGATACTTATTTGTTTAGTTAATGACCAAAGTTCTGCTCCATAAGTAATGATGTTTTTAAAAATTGTATGATATATATTCATTTTATTATTATTACTTACATTTTTATCCCACAATATTCCATTGATAACGCGGCTCCGTAGCGCAAGCGGTTAGACACTCGCCTCTCACTGCAGGGGTCCCGATATTAAGTCTTGGTCACTCCATGTGGGTTTCGTGGTGGACGAAACGGAGCTTGGGCAGATTTTGTTTCGAGGTGTCTCCCGTTTTCCCCTGCCACAAATTTCATTCCACCATTTGCTCATCTCATCCATTTCGTTCATCCGCCCATGTGACGGTGCGTCAGGAGTGGTCGGCCGGCACCTTGTAGTTCACATATCTCTAAATTATAGGGGCTTCATTTCATTTCATCCCTCGACCCGATCCTGAGTTGGACACGAGTTGAGGATATTTATTTATTTAATATTCCACTGAGGCAAGCAATTGCAAATTTTCTTTTGTTATTTCCTCTTCATAACTTCCATTTTTATTTATTTTAATTCCTAAATATGTGATCTAATAATAATAATAATAATAATAATAATAATAATAATAATAATAATAATAATAATGATAATAATAATAATAATAACAAATAATAAAATGTATAGTCATGCCAAAAGAATGACATAAGGACAAATTCCCAAGAAGAATACTAAATATACACTTGATAGAAGAAGAAGAGGACGGCCAAAAATAACGTAGATTGGTGGCGTTTTGAGCAGCGTAAGAGAAAAACGATTGGATGATGGAGATTGGAATGACAGAGAAATGTGGAGGAGAATTGTAGTAAATTAATGGGGTGCAGGAATATGTAAATCATTCTGAAATATGCTGAATAATAATAATAATAATAATAATAATAATAATAATAATAATAATAATAATGATAATAAATATATGTAGGCTATCGGTTGTTTAATGTCTTTCACATCGTCCGATTCCCAATAACCAATTTTGTCGGTTTAACCAATCTCCTGGTTGTAGATGTTTCTCCTTCATGTATAAATATATTCCCTGACTTCAGAAAGTTTTAGGTCTTCCTCTGCCTCGTCTTCCTTCAGGTTTTCATTCCAAAACATATTTTGTAGCTGATCCTCTTCCATTAGCTGGACATTTCCGTACCATCTTAATTGCTGAGTTTTAATATAATCTAAAATAGTGTCTTCATTCTTCCCCTCATAACTGATTTCTAATTTTTTCTCTTCTTGAAATTCTTGCTGCCCTTCGTATAAAACCCATTTCCATTGCCAAAAGATACTTATTTGTTTTAGTTAATGACCAAAGTTCTGCTCCATAAGTAATGATGTTTTTAAAAATTGTATGATATATATTCATTTTATTATTATTACTTACATTTTTATCCCACAATATTCCATTGATAACGCGGCTCCGTAGCGCAAGCGGTTAGACACTCGCCTCTCACTGCAGGGGTCCCGATATTAAGTCTTGGTCACTCCATGTGGGTTTCGTGGTGGACGAAACGGAGCTTGGGCAGATTTTGTTTCGAGGTGTCTCCCGTTTTCCCCTGCCACAAATTTCATTCCACCATTTGCTCATCTCATCCATTTCGTTCATCCGCCCATGTGACGGTGCGTCAGGAGTGGTCGGCCGGCACCTTGTAGTTCACATATCTCTAAATTATAGGGGCTTCATTTCATTTCATCCCTCGACCCGATCCTGAGTTGGACACGAGTTGAGGATATTTATTTATTTAATATTCCACTGAGGCAAGCAATTGCAAATTTTCTTTTGTGATTCCTCTTCATAACTTCCATTTTTATTTATTTTAATTCCTAATATGTGATCTAATAATAATAATAATAATAATAATAATAATAATAATAATAATAATAATAATAATAATAATAATAATCCACAAGAACTGTAATAGGTAATGGCTTGCGCCACCTTGATGTTTCTTCCATTTGGCCCGCCATACAAATAAGTTTGGGCGGTTATGCTCTGTACAAAATTTAATAGGAGCTGAGATAGTGTATCTTCTTAACTCGTTATGAGTTTGAAAACAATGTGACAACTGTTTTCCTACCTGACCACTCCTTGTGTCATGTTATAATTCAGGTAGTTGATAATTTATAAATATTAAATAGAATTAAAGTATTTGATATTTTGTAAATATTTGATAACATATCTTGAATTGGGGAATACCCTGACTTTATCTGTTATTTTATCATTTTATAAGGTTTATGAACTGGAACAGGTGAACTGTTCAATACGAAATCAACAGTAAGCGTAATATTTATAATTTATTCGTATTATTTAAGCTATTGGTATGGGCATGGTCGCGAATGCAAGAAGTAAGGTTACCCAGAAAAACATTGGAATTGTGTCCACCTGGAAGAAGAAGGAAAGGAAGACCTCGAAACTCGTGGATGCAAGAAATAAGAACTGGAATGAGAACAAGCGGACTGGAGGACATGGAGTGGATGGATAGAGACGAGTGGAGAAGGAAAATAAAACGTAGGCACAGAAAGATGTGTAAACTTTGAAAATCCGTATATAAATAAAAATCGTTGAAGCTACAATTATTGTATCTTTAATAATACGAATATGTACAGGGCAAGTCAAAATGTTGTGCAGGTTTTCAGAAATTTATTATGTGAAATGTAATGAACATATAATATTGTGAGACATATTGTATGAAAGGTAAACTCTCAAAGTTTTTTTTTTAAATATTCACAGATGTTCTATGTGAGCGCCTTTTGTTACACGACAGATGTCAAGCCGATATTCAATCTCCTGCCAAACTTTCTGTAGCAGTCCGCGGTCGATATCAGCAATGGCTGCTGTGATGCGGGCACGCAGTTCATGCAGTGTTGTTGAAGTGGTGGTACGTAAACATGATCCTTTACAAGACCCCACATGAAGAAATCACACGGGGTTAGATCTGGTGAACGAGGTGGCCAATGAATGAGTTGTGATCACCTGAGATGCACGGCCTATCCAGCGTTGTGGTAAAGCCGTATTCAAATGGTCTCGAAACACTGCCATGGTAATGTGGAGGGGCAGCATCCAACTGCAGAATGAAATCTGGACTATCCGCTTCAAGCTGCGGAAGGAGCCATTGTTGTAGCATATCAAGGAAAAACATGTCCGTTCACAGTACGTTCATGAAAGAAAAAGGGCCCATAAACCTTTGCATGGGAAATGGCACAAAGACATTCACTTTCGGAGAATCGCGTTGATGTTCCAGAGTTGCATGGGGGTTACCAGTTCCCCAAATCCTTACATTGTGTCTATTCACTTTTCCTGAAAGGTGGAAAGTCGCTTCATCACTGTAAACTACCTCTCATGGAACTCATTCTCTTCCATTAATGCGAGAAAATCAACACAGAAGGACGCTCGCAAAGCATAATCGGCGGGTTTTAAGGCTTGAACCAGTTGCAAGTGGTAGGGTTTCATCTGTAAACGTTTCCGGAGAATCCACCATACAGTTTTTTGTGGTAGTTGAAGTTCTGTCGCTCCCCGGTAGGTGGATTTCTGTGGACTCCGCACGAAGAATGTGCGAACGCGTTCGACTGTCTCTTCACTCGTCGACGGACGGCCAGTCGATTTTCTTTTACAGATACAGCCTGAATCCCTAAATTGTGTGTACCACTTACGAATGGATCTCCCATCCGGCGGGTCTTTATCGTATCTGGTACGGAATGTCGTTGAAACACTAGTCCCAGAGTTGTTTACATGGTAATCAAGCACACAGAAAGACTTCTGATCCCCAGTCAACGCCATTTTCCTTTACTGCTCTGCTGTTGACATCTTGCGGGTGAACGCGGAACTTTAGAAGTGGACAACTAAACTTTGAGAGTTTACCTTTCATACAATATGTCTCACGATATTATATGTTCATTACATTTCACATAATAAATTTCTGAAAACCTGCACAACATTTTGACTTGCCCTGTATTAAGTAAGAGTGAAAGTGCTGCGTAGGGGGGAGTAGAGCTAGTTGTTACAAATTACGTAGGCCTAATGTGTTTTCAATGAATCATATAAATATATTTAAATATCCCAAATCAATACCATTTAAAAGACTATACTTTGAATTCACTATACATTTTGATTATGTCTATTACGCCTTTACATTTGTATCAAAATCATGTTATATTCTGTAATGAATTGAATTTCGCAACAATTTCTCTGCGGTGAGGTTATTTGTTACAGAAAGAAGGTAGGTAATATATAAATGATAGTAATAATAATTTTTTTTTTGTAAGCCCATGTTTTCCCTTTACAGAGATTTAGGCGCTCTCCCCCTACAGGGAATAATTGGAACCATACTAATTTAGTTACACTTGTTTTCTTATAGGTGTCATTTTGAGTGGTGTGGTCGGCCTTCCGCCTCATACTGACATCTAGGAAACCAGGTAGTAGCCTACTAGGACGGGAAAATTCGGTAAATTTTGTTTTAGAGGCCTTTTCATTCAGGCTTAAGGATTTTTTACGAGCCTGAAAATCTTCAGACTCGGGACCCACGGCTTAAAGTCCCTCCCGGAGGACTTGCTCCTTGGATTTTTCCGTCCTAAAAAATCCATCGATCCCGGCCGGGTTTGAACCCGCGACCCTCGGGACCAGAGGCAAGGAGCATAACCACTAGTCCATAATACCGCGGCCGATAATAATAATAATAAATAATAATATAATAATAATAATAATAATAATAACAACATACCTTTTTAGGCTGTAAAAATTCAAGCTACAAGTCCTCCGAGGTGGACTTTAAAGCAATGGGTTCGAGTCTGGATTTTCAGGCTAGTAAAATAACCGAAGCCTGAATAAAGAGACATCTGTGCAAAATTTACCGACAGTTATCCATCCAATTAATACCTTAGTTGCCTACTAGATGTCTCACTGAGCCAATATGCCGACCACGGATCACTCGTTCACATCTATAGGTAAATAAGCTTAACTAAATTTGCTTGGTTAAAACACTCCCAGTAGGGAACGCCCTAATACACACACGGAGAAGATAGATAGATGTACTTATGTATTTAGACCAAATAACGTCATTTTAACTTTCAATTATTTATAAAATGTTCATTAAGATATATATATATATAATATATATATATATATATAGTTATTTGTTTAATAGAATGGTCACGTAAGTGTACAGGAATGGGACCAGAATTAACAGAAAGAAGATATCTGCACCACTTACGTACTTTTTGCCGATGATCAGATAATGGAGAAGATGCAAATTACGTGTGTAATCAGTTGTCAACAACATATCAGAAATGGGGGTTGAAAATCAACAAAAAAAAAAGCAGAGTATTTAATAAATGACCCAGATGAATTATATATTAATGGGGTAAAGCTAAAGAAGAGCAATAGTTTCTGTTACCGGTATTTGGGATCAATTATAGAGAAAGATGGAACATCAAATAAAAAGAAATAGCAAAAAGGATCAGTAATGAAAGAAAAACCATAGGAATGCTAAACTCCATATTATGGAGTAAAAACATCATTAACATAGCAAAAAAAAAAACGAATTTATAAGTCCATCCTAGAAAATATAATGTTATTTGGATCGAAAGTTTGGACGTGACACAACAATATACCAACAGAATAACTGCAGTTGAAAATGATTTTTGGAGAAGAGCTGCCAGAAAATATTGACTAGAACGAATTAGAAACACAGAAATTAGAAAATGGATGAATGCAGAAAGAAGTTTAATAGATGAGATTGAACACAGAAAGCTAATATGATATGGACACGTAAAAGAATGCAGGATGGAAGAGTACCAAAGGCCGTCCACATATGGAAAATTGAAATAAGAAGCAGAAAAAGAAGACCAAGAACAACCTGGAAGAATAACATTCAAAATCTAATAAGGAAATTTGATGTAACGGATCAAGACACAGATGACAGAGCACGATGGATAACTTTAATTAAGGGAAATTTGTGAATGTGTATTACAAACTGATAATCTATAAGTCCGTAGTCATTTATGTATTTTTTTAAAACGCATGCTAATTATTAAAATTGGTTGGAGAAAAATCTCAATGATATGGAAAATTCCCAATGAAAAGAAGATAGAAACTTTTTCCTAACATTAACATTTTATTTTTCATTATAAGATGGCAGATTTGTATACCATATTATACTATGTATGTTGTCTATCTTTATATGTTAGTAAATTTTAATATATCTTTGTACTAGGCTTACTTTTACGTGTTTCACGCCTCCCGGTCTTTATGCAGCCACGAACTGTCAGCGGAGAATGTTTAACTATGGGCCACATAATATTTTTTCTTGGTCTGCTCGAATGACGGATCGGCTCAATTTTTGGTCAAGAAGGCCAAAATCTAAAGTTATGGCCATTCAAGGGAAATTCCCAGTAAGAAGTAAAATTTGTATTCAGAATTCAATATTAGAGCAAGTAAATTCATTTAAATACTTAGGATATAATCTAACTTATAATGAGGAATGTGATACATCCTTTAAAATACAAAACTATAATAAAGCTTTAAGAATTATCAACCAAGTTTTTAAACCATCAAAAGTGCAGAGACACAACAAAATGAAAGTCTATAAAGTTCTCGCTAGACCCATAATCTGTTATGGCAGTGAAGCTTGGATCATCAGAACTCAGGATGATCGTCATAATACAGCCACGGAGATGAAATTTCTGCGACGAACTGCAGGTTATAGCCTTCTAGACCACCAAAGAAATTCAACAATAGCCAGAGAGTTAAACATCGTACCTATATCTGAATACCTCCAAGAATATAGAAACAATTGGCAATTGGCTAGCCCATATTCAGAGCATGGATCGTCACAGAATACTTGAACAAATTCTTCACTACATTCCTCGAGGCAGAAGATCTGTGGGTCGACCTTCTCGGAGATGGCGGGAGACCGTAACGGGCCACTGGGCCTAATACTTGAAAGGCAGATGATGATGATGAACGGACCTTTAAGACAAGACACACAACTGACTCATACATTAACACTAAAAAGGACGAATAAGTATTACGATCATGTCGACTAGATGGTGTTTTGATATATTTGGTCCTTAAAGTTTCCTGACATTTGTCATGAAGGTGCGGAAAAAGTCCCAGTAAAACCTCATCTAAGAAACATCCCGATGGTAATTGAACCAGGTCTGCTGCGTCCGAGAATAAGATGTTACCTCTAAAAAAAGTGAAAACTGCAATAACAGTAATTAAAATGCTTTACTCTAGAAAAAATAAATAAACTGAAAATATATTAAACTGTTACTCTTCCAGTTATATTATATGGATGCGAAACATTGACTCTTACTTTAAGATGGCGAAAATATTACGGATATTTGAGAGTAAAGCTCATAGGCAAAGTTTTAGACCAAAGAGAGATGAACAGACAGGCAAATGGAGAAGACTACTAAACAGTGAACTACACAATAATTATGGGAAACCAGACTTAATAGTTAAGTCTCGTAAGACTGCGATGGGCAGGGCATATGGCACTAATAGAGAATGAAAGAGGGGAATGGAAATTCTTATATGAAAACTAGAGGGAGTGCGCTCAATAGGCAGGCCAAGAATGAGCTGGGAGAATAAAATTAAACATGATTTGGAAGAAATAGATTATACAGGAAATGAACGGAAAACATTAGCTCAGGATAGGGATATACGGAGAGCTTATGTCCGCGGGGCCATGAACCTACAGGGAGTTAGTTAGTTAATCCTACGGAAAGTAATAAGATTCAAGAGCCACTTTAAATTAGTTTTGTGGTCGTGTAGTTGAGATTCAAATCTAATCGGGATGGATTAACTAACTTAGTTCCAAATAACACCGCAAAATGCCGGGGGGGGGGGTATGATACAATACTACAGAGAAAACTACGTAATATTTCTCTGCGTTATAAGAAATATCCAATTTTTTGTAGAAAATAGGAGTATCTTATAAATTGGAAAAAGAACTCTGCAGACAAAAATGTGTATGGTTATTCAGGGATTTTGGCTGAGTGTTTTTATGAGAGAAACCGATGGCCTCAAGTGACGTTACAGAGTAAAGTGTTGTTGATGTATTAGTCATGTATATGTTCTTTGGACCGTGATAAGATTGGTTCTGACAGGTTATATAAAAAACAAAAAAACAATCAATCACCAGGTATTGCAAAAAAACATAAACTTCAATACAAACAATACAAAAATTATATGAGTAATGAAAATATAGAAGAAAAAATATGTAACTCTATTTGATTGTAATGAATTGTTCTGTACAACACACTGCGCATTCTTCACTACTATAACAAGCGTTTTCTTTTTCTTAATTTAAAACAGTTGTTCGAAATGTCAGCCGCCATGCTTTCGACAACTATTCCATTCAATCTAGCATTCCAGGCGATTGACGCACCTCTTCTTTATAATCTATCATAATCATCTTATCATGGTCCAAAGGACATGTAACATATATAAGACATCAACAATACATGTATTACGTCATAATGCACTTGGGTTCCTTAAAATAAAAGCACTCAGCCAACATCTCTGAAAACTCCTATGAAAGTCTGACACGTAATCCAATTACATCCTTTCGCTCTGAACGGTCCTTTACCCTTACCCATTCCTCCTAAAATATTTAATGGCGCCACAGTTCTAGAAGGCTGCTAGCCTCAGATCCACATGTGTCATTTAAAGAGATGCAAGATCATCCAGATATTTAAGATACGGTATAAACCTAAAGATAAGTGGATCGCATGCAGATATGAGGCAGTGAGAAAGAGGAAAGGAAAAAATGCTGAGTTTACATTAAAGGACCTGTCCTCAGACATAAAACTAAGAATGAATATACGATTCATGAACATTCTTATTCTTCTTTTTCTTCTTCTTCTTCTTCTTCTTCTTCTTCGGCTTTCCTCCACTTATAGGTTTGCCCTCTTCAGTTTCCATTTACTTCTATCATTCCAATCTTCTTCCAAATTCCTATCATCCATTATAGTTCTGACATAAGTGTTCAATTTCCATCCTGGTCTGCCACGTTTATTTCTTCCAGGGGATGACCATTGGTAGGTATATTTTTTGGCCATCTTCCACTTTCCATTCTTTGTACATGACCATACCATTCAAGAGTTTGATTTTCAATCCTCTTAACAACAGATGTGGTTACATTCATTTCTCTCCAAAGGAATCCATTTCTTATTTTATTCCTGTCTTGTTTTTTGAAAGCTTCTTCTAAGATAATCAAATTCAACTGTTCTAATTTTATTCTTTTGTAATTCCGTCAAAGACCAAATTTCACTTCCATATGACAAAATATTCTGTACTATGCTCTCATAAATTTTCATTTTAGTTTCCTTTGTAATATTTTGTTCCGAATTATTCCATGTAATGACTTAATTGCATTTTTTTGCCATTGCAATTTTAGTTTGTACATCTCTTTCACATGTACCTAAACGTGTAAATATCGACTCAAGATATTAAAAAAATTAACATTCTACGGTTATAATAGTTATTTGTAGGTTAGGTTACCAAAACAGAATGAGCTTTCATGTCTGGATGAACAGTTAGCCATTCGGTTTTTTGTGTAACTACATTCTTACATGTTCTCTTAACCCATTCAGGTCACGATCTCCTACTCTTGCCAAAGAAGATCAAATGCATAATAATTTTAGCCTAGTTAAAAAAACCGTATGGTACGAAAATTAAATTATTATAAAATATGACACTTTAAAATCTTTATAAAAAAATTGTACTTGAATTGATTCCGGCCCATTGTGGAGTGGCAGGCAATGAGCTAATTTTCTAGCCAAGAAGGGTAACAAAATTGTCTCCAACACAACTTCTACTTCAGTTTCCTTTCACTTTATCAAGAGAACCCTATCAAATAACTATATAGCAGACTTAGAGAAGAATACACCATCTAAACATCTGGAAAGAAATGGGAAAATTTACAAACTTACATTACTACATTACATTGAATCCAATAGTTATGTTTGGAAGCGAAACATGGACATTATCAGATAAAGATAAGTACACATTAAATACATGGAAAAGAAAGAAAAATATTAAGGAAGATATATGGAGCAGTACAGGGACAAGATATATGGAGAATTAGAACGATTCAGGAATTGAAATATTTATGTAGGGATTTAGATCTGGTAGGAGATATTAGAAGAAAGAGACTGGAATGGTAGGACAAGTGTTGCGGATGGAGCAAGAAAGATTTTAGAAGAGAAACCGGAAGGAAGAAGAAAGGTTGGAAGACAGAAACTAAGATGGTTAGATAAGGTTGAGGAAGACTTAAGACAACTGAAGGTGAAAAGGTGGAGACAGAAAGCTAGTAATAGAGAAGATTGGGCAGTTGTTACGAAGGAGGCCAAGGTTCTCAGAGGACCGTAGAGCCAAAGGAAGAAAAATAAGAAGACATTACTACATTACAAAGAAAATCCGCAGTGGTAAACATTCAGACTACTAACAGGACACAATTATAAATAAACACCTACACAGATTTAGCATAAAAATTCACCTTAATTTTCCTTTTACAATTTAAATGAAAATATGGAACGAAACCATGTCCTCCATTGTCCAGCATTGTAGAAAGAGACCAGCCTTCCTGCTAAATACTTGTCTTGGAGTACAAGAGAGCGTACAAGAGAGCGAATGGCATTAGATACAAACCAACCATATGCCAAAGGCCTGTTCCAACACTACTATATGCATAGGAACACAGCGTCTTAACCAAAATAAATCAGGAACGAAGAATAGGAACTTCAGAAATGAAGTTTTGAGGCGTGTGGCTGGATATACAATAGTAGATCGGGCACTAAATAACTAAAAAATATTCAAGCTAATTAGATATGATTGCACAATACAGAGACTAATGGCTAGATCACATAAATAGAATGCATAACAACAGAATCCCAAAACAGATTTTTCACTACAGACCACGAGGGCGAAGAAATATAGGAAGACCCAGCAAAAGATTGACAGACCAATTCTAACAAGAGATCGGAACCGACCTTATGGTCTAATCCTAGATGCTGCTGATGATAAAATGGTTTAAGAAAAGTTTAATTCTTGAATACAGATCATGTACGTATGTATTGAATCATTATTCAAACACGTATTCTTCTTCCTTCAGTCGAGCTTCGAGAGACTCCACTGACAATCATTTGTAGAGTTACGATTCTACAATTTAAATTTGTCTGTACCTCGAACATAGGCCTATCAAGAATATTTTAACACAACTATCTCTTTGATATATTTTCGTAATAACATGAATGTATAAAATTATAGAAAGGTCCGTCTCCTCAACTTAATTAATCATTTAACTGTAGCGCTTTCGGGACTTGTCCCATCATCGGCAGGATTCAAAACTGAATCTGACAACAACAAGAAAACATGGATCACACCTACATACACAGGAAAAGAAACGACAAAATTAGCCAATGCACTAAAGAAAGCCGATAAAAACGTAAAAATAGCATACAGAACCAATAACAAATTAAACAACATAATAAACAAAAACATTGAAGAAAATAACATTTTCAACAGCAAAGGAGTTTATAAACTGACATGTAAGGACTGCAACAAATTTTATATAGGAAGGACAAACAGGAGTTTTAACATCAGATTCAAAGAACATTTTCCAGACTTCTTTCACGCAGAAGGTAGATCAAGCTATGCAAAACACGTTATCCATGAAGGACATCGCATGTTAAATATTGAAAACACCCTAACAGTAATGCACAGAGAAAATAATCCAGAGAAGATAAACGTACTCGAAGAGATGGAAATCATGAAAGCAGCTCACAACGACAGCCTGATAAACGAAAACGAACCCAATACATGCAACCCCCTCTACCAGATCTTCAGTGAAACACCAGTTTTGAATCCTGCCGATGATGTGACAAGTCCCGAAAGCGCTACAGTTAAATGATTAATTAAGTTGAGGAGACGGACCTTTCAGGTGAATATTCTATAATTTTATATTAATTTTGAATAAACCTCAACGGAACACATCATGAATCTTATAAAAACATGAATGTATTAGAACTAAAAATGAACCTAAATGACACACGAAAAACAAGTAAAATTAATACAGAAATAAATTTGCTCTAATGACAACCAATGATTTGAAACTTTATTTTCTATGCACGAAATATTGTTGACAGAAAATATAAAAATATTTGAAGTTATCATAAAGCTTATATTTATCGTTGTTGCATAAATATTTTGTCGCACAGCAAAGAAATTTACACCAATCGCAACCTGTGCTTTTTAAAATTAATTTTTAACGCACAAAATATATAAAAGGATTGCAGCTATTATACATAGGCCTATATATACATATACATATAATCGTTGCATAAATAAGTATTTATCATGCATACAAAGTTAAATTAATGATTGAAAATAAATAGAACTCTATGCAGACCATAAATTCGCTTTATATTTGACCCTAGAAGTATTAAACAGTTATTGACATATAAAAGTGTACGTTGCCCAATTTTTATAGCCTACCATTTATACGAGGATAATAATTTAATGATCTAATAAACGCTAGTGTGTTTATGGGTTAATAAATTGAAAAAGGACACTTTGTTAAAAACTGGAATAATGACGTTATCACTTAAGAGAAATCTTTACTTTTTTCCTAATTTGTTGTTTTCTTATTGTTTGCAATTAATTTAAAAAGTAATTTTGAGTTTGTTAACCTGCAAAATCGTAATATTGGGAGCTGGGTTTCATCTGAAGCGAAAATTAAAAATCGCTCTAGCTCTCCCAATTTTCGATTGTTTGAAATGAAACTCGGCGTGTGCTATTGAAATGAAACTATAAATACATTTTCCGAAAATCGAATAAATCGAACTATTAAGTGTGGGGGTTTTCCTGGAGCCATAATTTTAAAAACTGCTCAAGCGGCCATCATGTTTGTTTTCTTGCATCAAAACTGATCGCATACAATTTTATTAACAAAATAAACATATATTCCACAAACCAGCAAAACGGTACCATAGGCCTAAATAAGAATTACAGAGGAATTCGCCTTCTTTACACAGTTCCTGAGTGACAGTATTTTTAAATTAATATTTGATAATAAACAATATCTAGGCATTAAAAGTTCTCAGTTTTAAATTGGTTAAAACGTAGAATCATTTTTCTTATTTATTTTTTATCTGTTTATTTATTTATTTAGCCTGGTGGAGTTAAGGCCATTTGGCCTTCTATTCCACTCACCAGGACAAACATATGCTATGATCACAGTTAACTCTAATTCGATCAGTAAGATAATATCCATAAGATTAAGGTCTATAACATAATAACGATTATGTTACTGCAGTGAGGCCTGGACAATTCGCAGTGTAGACGAACAAAGACTAACTGCGGAAGAAATGAAATTTATGAGACGTATGCGGGCTACTCAAGAACAGACCATAAAAGGAATTCTGAGATTCTCAGAGAATTACACACAGAATCAGTCATGGAATATGTACAAAAATACAGAAACAACTGGAAATCTCACGTACGAAGAATGAGCAGAACAAGAATTACCACGTCAGGTCTTAAATTACCAGCCACCAGGCAAGAGATCTCTGGGCAAACCCTTCAAACGTTGGATTGAGACCGTAACAGACCACTAGGTCTATGACATGAAAGGAAGAAGAAGAAGAAGAGCATAATAACGATAATTAAAATTAAGACTAAAACTAATAATAATATGTACACAAAGATGATGAATTAAATTGTTCGATAGACTGACCCTATCTAATGTTCAGGCTTTGAAAGAATTGATGGTGGACAGATAATTTTCAAATCCAAGAACGATGGCATTGCGCATGATCAGGAATTCAGCTGCTTAGTTCACAGGTGCATGACTATTAGAGAACTAAAATGCGTTCTATTTAGTTACGTTTCATGCAAGGGAAAATGATTTCGCATAAATAAATAAAACAAAGCGAAACAAATTAAAAGAAAACAAACAAAATTAATTGAAATAAGGACGAGTAAAAAATGACAGAGGGATCGAGCACGCGACCTCTTGAATGGGAAACAAGTGTCTCCTCCACATGACCACAACCGCCCATGCTAGAAAGAGTCTGCATGAAGCGATGCAATATTCCAGGACTTACTTGTATATTGAAATTGGATATTAATTTGATTTAGTTTAAATTAATCAGAGCGTTTTGCATTAGTTGTGAAAATAAACAATCTTGTTATGCCTTGTGTTTTGTAAACGAAGTCATGAAAGGTTGCAATCGTTGTTTTATTTTCTATGTATGATCTGTTTCCTTTAATTAATTTATTCACACACACACACACACACACATATATATATATATATATATATATATATATAGTCCACCGCTGGGGTCTCGAGGTAGCGTGCTGCTTTGTCACGCAGCGGGCCCGGGCTCGATCCCGGTCGGGGCAGTTTTTCTGGGTGAGGTTTTTATCGGGGTTTTTCCTCACCTGTAAGACAAATGTTAGGAAAACTTTAAGGCCCAAACGGTCCCCGAAATCATATGGCCATCACCACATCCTTCACCGGTGTGGAAAGCAACGGGAAGCTACCACACCTACAATTCCCTAGTAAAGCTGGGAGCATAGCATGAAAATGCTATGATTGCAGTGAAGGACCTGCCTTCGGGCAGAATTACTATGGAGATATATATATATATATATATATATATATATATATATATATATAATTTATTTATTTAATGAAGCCTGGTAACGTGTAGTAGACATTGTGAAAATTAACGACGTTATTAAAAAAAATCTTTCTGACCAGGAACGAACCTGGGCCCGCGTCGTCAAAAGAGAACATCTCCACTGAAGCGAACGATGCGAATACATCTTGAGGAGAGACTTACGCCACCAGCACACGAAACAACATAGCCTATTGGTATGAATCACTCTTCAAAACTCTTAACTTTCCATCAAGAGTTGCGCCATAATTTTTTAAAGACTGTAGGCCTACGTAAAAAAATAATGATATATGATAAACTAATTTGTCAGTTAAATAATATTTATAACAAACAACTGAACAAATTTCTTAATCTTATTTTCATTGTATTGTATTGTAAGCCTATTTTTCCCTTTACAGAGATTTAGGCGCTCTCCCCCTACAGGGAAGAATTTGAACCATGCTAATTTAGTTACACTTGTTTCGTATAGATGTCATTTTTTGAGTGGTCCGTGGTCAGCGTTCCGCCTCATACTGACATGTAGGAAACCAAGGTAGTACTAAAGTAAAGTGATCCCACAACAGACCCGGAAGCCCTTGGGGTAGTAGGAGGTTAAGGCTCCCACTTTTCCTAGACAATCGGCACTTTATGTCAGCCGGGTTGTCAGCCCTGCGTGACGCCGCCTTTACCCCCAGAACAAGCGTCTGGTACTCATTTCCGTTAGAGGCTGTGGAGTCGACCCCCGGGCCATAGTGCCGCCAGAGGGTTTGGGTCAGTTTAAAAATCCTGACCCCAACGGGACTTGAACCCTCGACCCTCCGGCTTGTACCTCAGTGCCTTAACCACTACGCTACGGCGTGCCCCCTAGTACTAGGACGGGAAAATTAGGTAAATTTTGCTTAGAGGCCTTTTCATTCAGGCTTAAGGATTTTTTACGAGCCTGAAAATCTTCAGACTCGGGACCCATGACTTAAAGTCCCTCCCGGAGGACTTGCTCCTTGGATTTTTCCGTCCTAAAAAATCCATCGACCCCGGCCGGGTTTGAACCCGCGACCCTCGGGACCAGAGGCAAGGTGCATAACCACTAGTCCACCGCGGCCGACTATTATTTTCATAAAATAAATAAAATTATTAATTATTAAAAGAATACTGTAAGTGAGGTGTAAAAGTTAGTTTGTTATGAAATAACTCTTCATTTTGTTTTTGAACTATGTTATGGTTTGACAATCTCTGACATATGACGGAAGGGAATTCCATGTTCTGGCAAGTGAGACTATGAAATATAGTGAATAACACAGTATGATGAGGAGGGATATAAAGGACAATGTGTTGATGGGATCGAGTGTCTAAATTATGTGTGTCGGAGAGTCTAATGAAGAGGTGTGATAAATAATTAGGCGATGATGTGTGTAATATTTTATAGACGAGGGATAAGGAATAGGCAGTTCTACGATCTCTTATCCGAAACCACGATAATTGTTCCAGGAACGATGTAACATGATAAAATTTCGGAATACCACAAATAAAAAGTGCGCATTTACTCTTACTCATTCATGTTTTTTTTAATCTAAATCACATTATAAACAGTTAGTTCTATCTTGAGCTCAGCCGATATTTGTTAAGAAAAATATCGCACCATTTTCTTTAGCTATACAAAACTATAATTGATTTAATAATTATCTTTATAAATAGATGTAAAATGTATAGCAATTATTAATGAATCATTGCGGAGATAAGCTACATTCTTGTAAGAAATGTTTAACCATCATAAGATGTAATTTTCCATGCCGATAGTTTGTTACAACTATAGTTTATCGTTAAAATATCACATGATACATATCAAAACAATTTCTGTATCTCTATTAAATAAGACATGTCTTAATTTGTCAAGATATAATGGGTGTTCCAATAGCTTTATTCATGAAGACTCAATTATAACAAAGACAAGTATATAGGCTACGTGGACAGCCAATGCAGGAATGTGGAAATATCCATCAACATCAATAGCACAACCGTGAGTGGGTCAAGGCTTCCTTCAGAATTTTTCTCCGCGCTTCTCTATCTCTGGCAACCGTCCACCAAATTCTAGAGTGTTAATGATTGAACATCCTGTAGTACTCCATCCATCCATCCATATCAAATTCGGTCTTCCAGTTCTCTTCCTTCTGGAATACCATCTATAATTCTTCTAACACTTCATTTTTAGCCATCGTCTGTGTGCGTGTCCTGCCCTTGTCAGTCTGTTTACTTTAATATCTTTATTGATATCTGATGATTTATACAACTCATATAATTTTCATCGGCCGCGGTGGTTATGCTCCTTGCCTCTGGTCCCAAGGGTCGCGGGTTCAAACCCGGCCGGTGTCGATGGATTTTTTAGGACGGAAAAATCCAAGGAGCAAGTCCTCCGGGAGGGACTTTAAGCCGTAGGTCCCGAGTCTGAAGATTTTCAGGCTCGTAAAAAATCCTTAAGCCTGAATGAAAAGGCCTCTAAGCAAAATTTACCGAATTTTCCCGTCCTAGTACTACCTTGGTTTCCTAGATGTCAGTATGAGGCGGGACGCTGACCACGGACCACTCAAAAATGACATCTATACGAAAACAAGTGGAACTAAATTAGTATGGTTCAAATTCTTCCCTACAGGGGGAGAGTGTCTAAATCTCTGTAAAGGGAAAACATAGGCTTATAATACAATATAATTCCCTGTTATAGTCTATATTATTCGCCACTCTCCATTTTCCTTAATTAGGTCTGTATATCCTTCTGAGTATATATCTATGTTCGAATATTTGTATTGTGATTATTAAATCCTTAAATAAGTTTATAATTAAAATAATTCAATATTTATACAATGAAAATTCATAAAACCATCTCTATGACTTAGAGAGAGGGAAAGAGTCGCTCTTTGCATAAAGATGGTTTCATGAATTCCGCCCTTAGCCTGGAAAAGTTAAGGCCCTGTGGCCTTCTATTCCACTCATCAGGACACAGTATGTTGCATTCAAATACAAAAATCACAATGATATTACATACTAAAGGATTATCTGACCAAACTGAACAATAATAAAAATAAGGTCTAATAATACAATAAAGTTAAAGATAATTAAAATTAAAACAAATAAAAGAATATAAATGCACAAAAAAGAGCAGCTCCAATCTACTATAAATAAAAAAATACAAAGAAAGTAATAAACTATAATGAATTGATTTATCACTTATATATTGGTCTATATGGGATATTAGGTGGATATATTGATAAATCTTAATGCAGAACTATTTTTATTAAATAAATGAAAACAATTAATTGTTAAAAAATCTATTAGTGAGATATTATGTTATCTAAAGTAATGACAAATAACAAAGGTGAAACTAACGGACTTCTTTGGACTTCTGACAGCAACAATTAGAGTGACGTCAGTGATAATGGGAGAGTACCAGATTGTCAGAATTTGTAATTCAAACGAACTAACATATCGTCATGAATAGTAAAATATGGGGAAATTATTAACAACTATAAGAGAGAGACTCGATAATTAAGTAAATGATAATATATACAATAAAGATTAAAATCAAACACATTGAACAAAATCTGAATTAAAACTATTGGGCGTATTTTGGAGAACTTCTTGCATCGTAATTTTATCTCTCGCCTCATAGTTACTTTTACATGTCCCACCTGGCAAGGACCTTCAGTGGCACGACCTGTTGGGGAAGGATTTTGCATCTTTGGATCTCACACATATTTTTTATTCAGGCAAGTCATGGACGGCCTCCCCGAATAAATATCAGCTCAAAACAGGACCTCCTCCGAAACAACACAATATTAAGGCGAAACATTCACTTGCACATTCATATTGAACATGAATAACGTGATAATGATGATTATGATGACCAGGTCCACCGCTGTGGTGTCGAGGTAGCGTGCTACCTTGTCACGTAGCGGGCCCGGGTTCGATCCCCGGCGGGGGAAGTTTTTCTGGGTGAGGTTTTTATCGGGGTTTTTCCTCACCTGTAAGACAAATGTCAGGAAAACTTTAAGGCTCAAACGGTCCCCGAAATCATATGGACATCATCATCACCCTTATCATTATCATCACCATCATCATCCTTCACCGGTGTGGAAAGCAACGGGAAGCTGCCACACCTACAATTCCCTAGTAAAACTGCAAGCATAACATGAAAATGCTATGATTGCAGTGAAGGACCTGCCTTCGGGCAGAATTACTATGGATGGATGATGACCAGATGATGATCAGGGATCGTTTGGGCCTTAAAGTTTCCTGATATATGTCTTACAGGTGAGGAAATTCCGGAAAAAAAAACAATCATCAAGGAAACTTGTCTTGACAGGATCGAACCCGGGCGAGAAAGCAACTGTACCAGAAACCACAAAGGTGGACATTTTGCAAAACTTAAAAAAGACTCAAGCGCGACAGGCCTAGAAGGCCCTTGGCCTATTAGCCGGCTGCTAGCCTCACGTCCACATGTGTTAATCACAGAGGTAGACGATTATAAGCCAGTGTAGGTGTGACATATGGTCAGTATTTAGGATCCCCAGCCGTTATAGCTGGTCTTCTCAACCAGGAGTCGTTACTTATTGTAGCTACCCAAATGTCTCAAGATGCTGGGTGGGCACCGGTCCAATACTGACCGAAATTCCATGAGAAAATTTCTTCCACCATGGGGAGTGGAACCGACGCAAGTTCCGTAGCTCTGTGCCAAGGCATCTTATCTCAACCAGTCGGCTACGACGCGGGACTTTGCAGAACTTATCGCTTCAAAATATTATGAGGTAATTTTTGAGTTTTTGGGCAAAAGGGTAAGGTAAAATCACGCAGTGATTGACTGTTCTCAAAGTTGAATGCGTTGCTATGACAACACAGTCACAACATCATTCCCAAATAGCGAATTAAGAAAAGTCCGATTATGCTTTAGCTACACTGTAGAAAGTAGCATTGTACGAGGAAGTAACTCGCTGATACTTTCGAACATAGAGTTCATGCCGCATGGATTACATGTAAAAGGTAAAGTGATCTGCTACATGCCTTAGGAAGTCCTTGGGGTTGTATTGGAGGTTATGACCCTATCTTTCTAGACAATCATCACGAGATGTCAACTGGATTGACAATCTGCGTGATGGAGCCTTTATCACCAGAACAAGTGTCAAGTACTCGTTTCCGTTGCAGGCTGGTCTGATTCCAGGGCCATAGTCCCGTCAGAGAGCTTAGGCCAATTTAAAAACCACGACTCCAACGGGACTCGACCCCTCATCCTTCTAGCTTGTAGCATATTGCCTTAATCAACTACGCTAGGGCATATCATCGTATAGACATAGCTCTCCTTAATTCCCTATCCTGAGTTAATGTTTTCGAATTATTCCTTTAAAATTTTCTCCCTCAAATCATAATATTACAATTTTAAAAAGACGCTTTTGGACGCCTAAATGGCTTACGTTGCTAAACTACTCGTATAACAAATACACAAAATGTATGTAGGCCTACACAGAATTTAATATCTAAAAAAATACAAAAAAGTCCCTGACAGCATATGTATATCTTTTACGAATAACTCACAGTAACCATTTTTGTTTTTCAAAATTAGATTAAAAGTAAGGATTTAATTACAAAGACTTTTCCGACAGCACATTGTTACAAGTAATTCTTATCAAATTAAATATGTTACCTTCAGCATTTAGTGAAGGACAAATTTGTCTTTTACACTAAGGCTATCACGCAGGGCTGACAACCCGGCTGGCATCATGTGCCGATTGTTCAGAAAAAGTGGGAGCCTTAACCTCCTACTACCCCCAAGGCCTCCTGAGGCATGTAGTGGGATCACTTTTACCATTTTACACTACGGCTAGTGTGGTCAGCGTTTTTGACTACAGTTCATGAGGTCCCGGGTTCGATTCTCGGTCAAAAACCATAAGAATTTTTCCTTAAAGGGAATTATTCCTATGTTTGCTCATGGGTATGGCCGAAAAGAACGCATGTTTATGAAGAGTGGGAGATTCTTCAAATAATACCCTTAAGGATGATTGACCATGTGGATATTTTGTATGATTATGATACGGTCGGAGCAATTTATAAATTATTACTCTTTCCTTCCCTCTCCATTTTCCGAAAAAAAAGTAATAAGTTCTTAGATTAAGAACTCTCTTTGCGCTTCATTACCATTTATCAACCATCATATTATCGGTGTAACGTAACTCCGCTTTCCAGGTGCCGCAACCTAAGGAATGGATTACAATTTCGTCAATGCCAGGGCAGAAAACCAGAAATGCTTTAAAATACAACCTTGTGGTATTGGGGGGGGGGAAACACACACACACACACACACACACACACACTAGGCTATGTTAACGACTGCAGTAAGTACATATTTTGATTTGATATTCCTTTGTGTACATTTTCATAAATTGTTTATAGATAACCTGTTTAAATTCTTTTGTCAACGGAACAACGTCGCGTGTCCCGTTAGTATGTGGCAATTCAGGTAATTTTTGCCAGGGACCCTGGATTCTTCTTCTTCTTCACTTCACGGGCTAGGCAAATTTGCCTGTTCCGCCTCACAGTTGTTCTGTCCATCTTTTCACTGGCCTTCCTACATTCCTTGAACCTCTTGGCTTGTAGTTGAATGCTGCTCTTGGTAATTTTCTTACATTCATTCTTTCCACATGTGTAAACCATTTCTCTCTATATTCTCTGATTTTCTCATCCAATGGATATATATATATTTAACTCTGTTCTTATATCTTCATTCCTTATCCGATCCAATCTTGTGCAGCCTTTTGTTCTTCTAAGGAAGTTCATTTCTGCGCTTTGTATTCTACTTTGCAATTTTTTGGTCATTACCCAAGTTTCGCTCCCATAAAGTAATGCAGGAACTGCCAATGTTTTATAAAACTTCAATCTAGTATCTTTTCTTGTTTTACCATGGGTTCCATATCTCAATTAGTATTTTAGCAACTCTTCTATAAAGAGATAAAATGTTTATGTTTACTTAGTTTAAACGCAGTTTGTTATTTTTAAAAATAATTAGCATTACATGGCATAAGCACAGATATTCCAATATGTTTACATAAAGATATGATTATAAAATGATATAAATGAATGTTTATGATGTCGTTTCTTGTTTGTAAGAGAAAGTTTGTAGTATCTGAACCAAAACAGCACTTTGCATCATGCAATACTTGTTCCAGATCTGACTCCATCACTTTATAGCATTACAGTCATTTCTAATTCGCCACATGTATCTTAAATTTGTAATCTTTAGCATAATCGTATCATTAAACAGAATTGCATCCATTTACAACGTAACATCGTTGTAATTAAACACTATCAAAGTTACTAAACAAGGCTCTTAGAAAAATGTATTTAAAAAGTGTTTTAACATTGAACCTATAAACGTCTGGATAAATGATAGAAGACTATCACACAGATAGAATGGAGAACAGTAGATTAGTGAAGAAAGTAAGTGACTGAACACCTCAGCAGATAAGGTCATTAGGAAGACCACAACTACGTCACCATACCCCGGACCTGAAGTGAATGAACACGCAACATGCTGCCAACTTTCATGCGTACAGGAAGAAGAAGAAGAATATTAACCAATGTTATTAAAATCTGGGTGTCTTCGCAGCATCTTATTGGACAAGAAAAAAAGTTTTTTTTTATTCCCAGTCGGGACAAGCTTCCTGGGTGAGGTTTTTTCCGGGGTTTTTCCTCACCTGTAAGACAAATGTCAGGTAACTTTGAGGTCCAAAGCATCCCCGAACATCATCTGGCCATCATTATCATCCACGCGGTGTGGAAAGCAACGAGATTTTTTTTTATTTTTATTACATTATAATTTCAACCCGTGTTTTACCATGGGCATATCACGGGATATTTACAGTTATTTACATACATTTACATTTTGTTTTGCTGTAGTTTGATTGTTCATGAGTTTATTCTTGAAGTGAGCGGAAGATTTTGGTGATGAAGTTCGTCACTGTAACGGTGTTGATGTGGTGATGTAGTATCTGAGGTAGAGTTTGGGTTGTTAGAACAGGAGGCCGGTCTCTTGAGTACAGTGAACATTCTGTCAGAAGATGTATTGCTGTCTGTGGTGGACTTTCGGGGCAGTTGCATAGGGGAGATGGTGACTTTTTGATCCTGTGAAGATATGTACGGAAGCGTCCGTGGTTGGTTAGGAATTGTGTAAGGATGAAGTTTGGCCATAGGGATATAGAGAGCCGGTGGTGAATAGAGGGGATGAACTGTTTGGTGTGAAATGATACCTCGGAGTTGGTATATGTTGCATTCCATATGTTGATGTAATAGTTTAGCAGAAGTTGCTTGGCTCGAGAAATAGGGATGAGTTATAGGTTACAGTATTTTTATAGCTGGCAGCTATTTTTGCTAGATAATCGGCTCGTTCGTTACCTCTGATTCCTGTACGTCCTCTGACCCAGTTTAGTGAGACTTGAAGCAATGAGATGCTACCGCACCTATAATTCCCTAGTAAAGCTGCGAAGCATAGATTGCAGTAAAGGGTCTGCCCTAGGGCAAAACACTATACAATATAATAGAATGTCCAAATCAGAGCCGCCCAAACTTATTTGTATCGCGGCCAAATGGAAGAAACATCAAGGTGGCCTGGGCCAAAGTTCCTGTTAGAGCTGTTGTGGATTATTTTTATGAACGTATATTTGGCAGGTCCACCGCTGTGGTCTCGAGGTAGCGTGCTGCCTTGTCATGCAGTGGGCCCGGGTTCGATCCCCGGTCGGGGCAGTTTTTCTGGGTGAGGTTTTTATCGGGGTTTTTCCTCACCTGTAAGACAAAGTCAGGAAAACTTTAAGGCCCAAACGGTCCCCGAAATCATATGGCCATCATCATCATCATCCTTATCATTATCATGATCATCATCCTTCACCGGTATGGAAAGCAACGGGAAGCTACCACACCTACAATTCCCTAGTAAAGCTGCAAGCATAGCATGAAAATGCTATGATTGCAGTGAAGGACCTCCCTTCGGGCAGAATTACTATGGATGGATATTTAGCAGGTTTCGCAATGTTTCACATCTTCCTGCTCCCAATTAATCTACTATCAAGGTCTTCTATAGGTCTCTCTGTCATTCCAATCTCCATTGCCTAATACTTTCCTCTCATGATGCTCAAAACACCATCAATCCACCTTATGTTTGCTGTCCTCTTCTTCCTCTACCAAATGGCCCCCATTCTAGTATTCTTCTTGGGAATCTGTCTTCAGTCATTATTTTTTTACATGACTATATCATGTTATTTGGGGCACGCCGTAGCGTAGTGGTTAAGGCACTGAGCTACAAGCCGGAGGGTCGAGGGTTCAAGTCCCGTTGGGGTCAGGATTTTTAAACTGACCCAAACCCTCTGGCGGCACTATGGCCCTGGTGTGGACTCAGCCTCTAACGGAAATGAGTACCAGACGCTTGTTCTGGGGGTAAAGGCGGCCGTCACGCAGGGCTGATAACCCGGCTGACATAAAGTGCCGATTGTCTAGAAAAAGTGGGAGCCTTAACCTCCTACTACCCCAAGGGCCTCCGGGCCTGTTGTAGGATCACTTTACTTTACTATATCATGTTATTGTTAGTCATTATTATTATTATTATTATTATTATTATTATTATTATTATTATTATCATAACCATTTTCTTGATAAGTCGTTATAACGTATTTCACAAGTTCTTGTTTCATTATTGATAAGACTAATATTATAGACCAACACTTTAGCATATATTAATTTATTAGAATCATACAGGCATACAAGGGCCGGATAGAAAGTGATGGAGGGTCGTATCTGCCCCGCGGGCCTTTGTTTGGACGTCCCTGGTCTAAATCTACCATACATTTTCAATCTTTAAAATGCAATGACAAAACAGAATACTTAACGAATTATTTATATGAGTTATAATAATAATAATAATAATAATAATAATAATAATAATAATAATAATAATAATAATAATAATAATAGCAGCTTTATTTTAACTGGCAGAGTTAAGGCCTTAAGGCCTTGTCTACCACTCAACCAGGTTTAAAAAAAATACAAAAGAAAAGTCTTAAATCTAATTTACAATATATATATATATATATATATATATATATATATAAATAAAAGATTACAAGTTATGAATACAATACAATTAATATTTATAATGTATTTTGATTTACTCTAAATTTAACGAATTAAATATATAATATGTACAAGATATATAAAAAAAACGAGGAAAAGATTAATGACATAGTATAAAATTAAATAAATAAAGAAAAATTAATTATTAGACAACAGGTAACTGTATAAGCGTGACTTAAAGGTGCCAAGTGTGCGGCAACCCCTGATATCTTGAGGAAGGAGATTCCAGGAGCGGGCGGAGGCCACTGTGAAGGAAGTAGAATAGGAGGAAGTGCTATGAAGAGGAATTGTTAGCTGACTGCTATCTTGTGACCTAGTGTCAATATTGTGGTAGGGGGATAACTTCTCAAATCTGGACGCCAGGTAAGTAGGAATGTAGTTATACATAGATGGAAATAAATAAATAAATAAAATAAAGAAGTTCAACATTTTCGTTACCGGGGTTTAATGATGCAAATAGAGGGTACATCGAACATGGATATTAATCTAATGATAACTAATTGGAAGAAAGTAATTGGGATGCTGAACTCGGTTTTGTGGAGTAGGAATATAATAAACAGTACAAAAAAGAAAATATTCAAAACCATACTACAGAGTATACTCTTGCATGTAGCAGAGATATGGACGTTTTCTGCACCTCACTGCTATTTATAATTATTGTTCCTAGGTATTTAATAAGCTCTTAGTTTATACTGATGATGTATACTATTGGGCGAGGAGATACTAAAGGCCAATACGCACACTCTATTGAGTAACACTAAGAAATTGGGACTGAAAGTAATTATCAATAAAACTAAATATATAGTCACACATAGAAATACATTATATAATGGAAATGGACAGCTAATGACAAATGAGGGAAATATTGAAGAAGTGATTGGATTCAAATACCTAGGAACAATAATCGCAAATAGGAATGAGATGCACAAAGAAATTAAACATAGGCTCCATTTCTGGAAATGCGTGCTATTATGCATTGCAGAGACTCTTGACTTCCTAATTCCTTTAAAAAGAACGTTAAACTGAAAATATATAATTTTAACTGTTATTCTACCAGTTATATTATACGGATGCAAAACATGGACTCTTACTTTAATGGAGGAAAGGAGATTACGAGTATTTGAGAATAAAGTTCTTAGGAAAATTTTTGGACCAAAGAGAGATGAACAGACTGGTGAATGGAGAAGACTACCTAATAGTGAACTACATGGTCTTTAGAGGAAGCCAGATATAATAAGAACAGTCAAGTCTCGTAGACTGCAATGAACAGGACACGTGGCACGAATGGGGAATGAAAGACATGCATGGAAACTTCTTGTAGGAAAACCAAAGGGAAAACGCCAAGTTATAGACCAAGAATGAGGTGGGAGAATAGTATTAACTATGATTTGAGGGAATTCGATTATACAGGGAATGATTGGAAAACATTAGCTCAGGATAGGGATGTATGGAGACCTTATGTCCCGTACGGACATGGACCTACGGGCTCGATTGTGTCAGTAAGTTAGTTAGTTAGGTATTTGAATTCATCACGCGCCGTAGACGAGTTAATAAGGCAAGATGCTTTGACGCAGAGCTACGGGACTAGTTCGAGTCTCCATGGGGGAAACAATTTCTCATGGAATTTCGGCCAGTATGGGACTGGTACCCACCCAGCATCGTGAGGCATTTGGGTAGCTACAACAAGTAGCTACTCCAGGTTGAGAAAACCAGCTATAACGGCTGGGGGCCCGACATGCTGACCACATGTCACCCCTACACTGGCTGAATGATCGTCTACCTTTGTGATAAACACATGCGGCTGTGAGACCAGCAGCCGGCTAGTAGGCCAAGGTCCTTCTGGGCCTGTCGCACCATAGAGTTAGTTAGGTATTTGAATTCAGCCACTTTTTTAAAATTTCCTCATTTGTTATTAACTGTTCATTTCCATTAGGCCTATGCAATGTATTTCTATATGTGAACATATATTTAGTTTTATTGGTGTTTATTTCCAGTCGCAATTTTTTAATGTTGCTCAATATAATGTGCGTGTTGGCCTTTAGTACCTCCTCGCTATCGCCTAATGATATATCATCATCATCATAATACATTCACGAATTTAGGCCATTTGTTGACCTGTTTCGGCCTCAAGAGAAACACCATCCAGAAGTCTTTTGAGTGGACGTCCTGGTCTTCTTCTTCCTGCAGGTTGATATCTTAACATTAGTTTGGGTATTCTGTGATCTTCCATTCGATGAACATGTTGTATCCATCTTGACTTATAATCAGAAATTTTGTTTTCTAAAGAGCCTAATGATTGTAAGGGGTAGTGACGTGTGTATAACCTCTCCTACCCAATTCTCATCCTCACCTTCTCGTGGTACAACCCGTTTTCACAAACGAGGCTCTGAGGACCGAGTCACGGCGGTATAACCGTTCCATCAGGTACTGAGTAAATGCGGTATCCTAATGTCTGTCCAGAGACTAAAAGGTAGCAGCCCTACCACTGGACTACTTAGCGTCGGGCCAGTAACCTGTCCTAAGGAACTTCAAAACTACTTTCAAGTCTCAACACGAAAAAAGCCTAATGATATACATTATCAGAATATACTAACGTCTTCTTCGTCCTCTAAAGATTCGGTAGCATACATTAGTACACAACTAAATAGTAGAAGATATATATTTCAACCGGCTCAGGCGTTTTCACGACAGCGTTGCCAATATGGATATTCAGTGGAAGGTACCACTGAAGCCACGAGGTTAGCAGAAATACAGTCTACAACATCGCAGCAATTTCAAACCTTACTAGCGGCGTCAAGAGCAGTGATTGGTTTAGCAGACGTCCACTATACTTCAACTATTTCCACTGACAGTAGAGGAAGAGTTTCTCCCTTTACCCGTCGTACAACCTAAACGTCAGGGCCGGAGACTAGGCTGCTGGACTATAGTACATTTCGCTTCAACCCATTGTGAATTTTTATTCATTCATTTTGAGAATTTTCCTCATCATTGAGGGTTTTCTCCAACCAATATTCATAATTAACAGTTTTAAAAAATATATAAATAACTACGGAATTATAGACAATTAGTTTGTAACAAACATTCACAAATTTCCCTTAATTAAAGTATCGAAGACCATTTACCTACCCGCACCCAACTGTTTGAGCCATTTCGACACATTCGAATAAGAATACAAACAAAAAAAGCCACAAGAGGAAAATAACATTTTACTCTCAATGTTTCTGAACTGAAATGATGTTGTGGAATTTAGGACAATATATGCCATCTCATAAATATGCATAAAACTGAAGTAGATGTTCATTATTAAACATAAAATTATCATGTAATTATCGAATCTTAGGCCTATGGTATTAAGAAACTAGGATTGGAAATTGATACCAATAAAACTGAATATAGGCCTTTAGTCACTGATAGGCCTATACCTACTTAATTCCGATTGAGGGTCTTTCCACTTTTCAGCGGTTGCCCTTTTACCAGCCGGCTGCTGGCCCTTCACATCCACATGTGTCAATCACAGAGGTAGATGATCAACAGCCAGTGTAGGGGTGACATGTGGTTAGCATGTCAAGTCCCCCAGCCGTTATAGCTGGTTCCTCAACCTGGAGCCGCTACTTATTGTAGCTACCCAATTGCCTCACGATGCTGGGTGGGCACCGGTCCCATACTGGCAGAAATACCATGAGAAAATTTCTTCCCCCATGGAGACTCGAACCAGCGCAAGTCCCGTAGCTCTGCGCCAAAGCTTCCTACCTTAACCGCTCGGCTACGGCGCGGGACATAAATAAATACTTAATTAAAATCGAATTAAGGCCTACATATAACAACAAATGCGGACAATTTAGAAGTAGTGGGCGAATTAAAATATATCTATCGAGGAACAATAATTATATATATAATGATGTGCAGAAAGAAATTAAGCATAGACTCAACTCTGGAAGCTTGCACAAAATGTTCGATTTTTTAAGCCATTTTTCGAAAATTTTGTGCATTTTTTTTTTCGAATTTTCGAGTGTTATTTTGCACAACAGAGACTGGTTAATAAAACGTCTCTAAAAAAATTAAACTAGAAACAATAAAACAACAATTATTCTTTCATTATACACTGGTGTCCAAAAGTTTAGGATAATTTGTAAAACGGAAAATCAAAATGCTTAAAGAGGAGCAAGGAGTAAAAATTATTTATCAAAACGTTTCTCAGTACATTTTGTATTATTCTGACAAATGCTTTATAATAAGTCGGCAAATGAACTAATTATCCTTAACTTTTGGACACAAGTGTACTTTGTGTAAAGAAAGCGTATCTTATTTTAAGAAAGGGGAGAAGATTACAAGTATTTGAGAATAAAGTGTTTAGAGAAATGTTTGGACCAAAGAAAGAGGAACAGACAGGTGGATGGATAAAACTATATACGTATATATATATATATATATATATATATATATATATAATAATGGCCTAGCCGATTGTTGAGCCATAGCCTCTCCTTTGTCAGGAACCACTAGACCAAGTTAATTTAGTTACCTTATTTGCCGATAGATGTCACGAATGGCATCAAATAATAGTAAGCTGCAGATCTTTAATGAAACGTAATAAGAATAGTAAAGTCTCGTAGATTTCGATAAGCAGGACATTAAGGAGGAACATGGAAACTTCTTGCCGTAAAACCAGAGGGAAAGCTTCCAGTAGATAAGACAAAAATGAGGTAGGAGAATAATAGTAACTATGAGGCGGATTATATAATAATAATAATAATAATAAATAATAATAATAATAATAATAATAATAATAATAATAATAACATTAACTATGATTTGAGGGAAGTAGATTATACAGGGGATGATTGGAAAACATTGGTTCAGGATAGGGATGTATGGAGAGCTACGGGTTCGATAGTGCCAGTGAGTTAGTTAATAATAATAATAATAATAATAATAATAATAATAATAATAATAATAATAATAATAAAACTCCTGGCACGACAGGCCTACAAGGCCCTTAGCCTACCAGTCGGCTGCTGGCCTCACATCCACATGTGTCAATCACAGAGGTAGATGATAATCAGCCAGTGGAGGGGTGACATGTGTTCAGCATGTCGAGTCCCCCAGCCGTTATAGCTGGTTTTCTCAACCTGGAGCCGCTACTTATTGTAGCTATCCAAATGCATCACGATGCTGGGTGGGCACCGGTCCCATACTGGCCGAAATATCATGAGAAAATTTCTTCCCCCATGGAGACCCGAACCAGCGCAAGTCCCGTAGCTCTGCGCCAAGGCTTCCTGCCTTAACCACTCGGCTACGGCGCGGGACTAATAATAATAATAAATAATAATAATAATAATAATAATTATAGTAATAATGTAATATATTTAAGCTGCAGAGTTAAGACCATAAGGTCTTCTCTTACACTCAACCGGTAAATAATAAAATCATACAACATTTTCATACCTATTATAATTTTAATAGTATATTACGAAACGAGGTTGGGAAGTGATTTTCACAGAATTGAGGAAAATGTTTAAAACCGAGCGATAGCGAGGCTTTTAATTTGCGAGATTCTGTAAAACACTTCACAAACGTGCGTTGTACATTTTTTTTTTGCGCGATGGTGTTTTCAAAATAATAAATAATAGTAAAATAATAACATCTTAGTTGGAAATGTTTGCGTTCTTTATAGACAATTGACTAACGTTAACAGTGTGGGCAATGTTTATTAGTTGAAACAACAGTAGGCTGTGAGACCAATTTAGTATTTAAAATGGCGCAAAGTACGTATTTATTGTTTTATATTGTTTCAAATAAAGTTTTGTTCATTTAAAATGCAGTGATTTGTTTCGTATAATGTATATTAACACTACCTTTTGGATATTTTTGTATAGGCCCTATACATTGTACGTAGTATACATAGAGGGCACTGGTTTTACTTTCCACACGCGTGTTTGTAATATGTAATATTACAGTATAGTTATTTTTATTACAGTATAGTTATTTAGGTTGGCAACCATGAAATGTAGGAAGTTAAACTTTCGACCACGGTCGCCATTGCTGTAAGTACGACAAAAGGCACTATCGCGCAAAATATATTATTAAAATGTAGACTAAACAAAAGACTATGCGGATGTGGTCTAATATTACGTAGCAACCGCTTACAAAAAAAATGCAATTAAAGTAAAATGAAATAAAGTAAAAAAAAGCTTCCTAGATGAATATTTATAGGTATAAACAAAATGCTGGATATAATTGTTATGTAGGTAGTATTTTCATTGTGTGAACATATCTGTTAATTTGGATATAATATCCAACTAATGACTGACAGTCCCTCACATGAGTGGGAAATGAGTCCCATGATCGAGTCATAGATGTTGTGTAAGATTCAGAGTACAAATACTTCCTGTGCTGTGGTATAGAAAGTAAAGAACTATATTGCGATATTGTTCCTAAATTGTGATGAGCCGATACATTTTAAAAACGCTTTGATAAATAACTTAGTATTTATGTGTGTAGAATTTGAAATAGCAAACCCCATGAATGTAGAGTTCTTTTGTAATTTAGATGTTTGTATATATATGTTATTTTTATCATATAATTCACTAATTAATAAGTTCGCAAGAAAACTTCTCACTGCCATCTGTTGTGGCTCAAGAAGCGTGCATTATGACGTCACATTGTTGTCGAGCGGAATATGTCGATACACATCTGACACAAAAAAATCCTAACTTATAACCCGATTGCAGCGCCATCTATCGAGTCCAATAGTGAATCTAAACCATCCAGGGACCCACACACACACACACACACACAACACACACACACACACACACACACACACACACACACACACACACCACCCACATCACACACACCACACACACACACATTCATACCATCACAGAATTTAATCCAAATCGTTCCAGTCGTTTAGGCATTTTTTATTTTCGGATTTCAAGTAAACCGCCCCTTCTAATAATTTTCTAATTTCACCACTCATTTTTTGACAATATCTACCGCTCGGTTTTCATTTTCATACGGATATAGCTAAGTTTCGTTTTGAAACATAAAAATTGTTGGTACAGCGATTTTTAAATTTTCACTTGATGTGAACTCTTATGCCTAATAGTTTTAGAGGGTCAAATTGTGAATATAAACCATCGAGGGACACTCGTGCAGAAAATTATATATATATTATATATATATCTATATATAATATATACAAAACACCGTGTTCCAAAATGATGGAGGGGGGTTTTTTTTTTTTTTTTTGAAGTTATTTAATTTCCCTTACATGATGTATATAAGAACAAAACTTACGTGCGATTAAAGAGAAACTCTTCAAGTTTTCATAACATACTTTATAAGTGCTCGATGTGAGAACCTTTCGTTACACAGAACACGTCTAGCCGATAGTCGAATTCCTCCCAAACCTTGGTCATCATATTTGGAGTAATGGATTCAACAGCACAAACAACCCGTTCTTCTCACAAGGTGTGAGATCGGGAGACCGTGGAGACAATCGGGAATGAACCACGCCATCCTGACCGATGCGTCATATCCATCTTTGGGGAATATTATCGTTCAAGCACTGTCGCACATCATTAAAAACATTAAAATCTTATCTGTCGGGGATCAATTCCAAATTGCCGTTGGAAAGCTCGCTGCACAACAGTGGAACCAGACCTCGCAAATTGCAATACACAGAATGACTTCTGTACAGGAGCCGCCATTTTCACAAATTTAACGCCGTGACATAATAATGACAAGAAACAAATTAGACTACTGCAGACAGGATATGAAACTTTCACAGTTTTTCTTCCATTATAGCAAATAATCACACATCCAATTTCGTTTGTAAAGCTATACCAAGTGGCTGAATTCAAATACCTAGGAACAATAATCGCAAATAGGAATGAGATGCACAAAGAAATTAAACATAGGCTCAATTCTGGAAATGCGTGCTATTATGCACTGCAGAAACGCTTGATGTCCCAACTCCTTTCAAAAAACGTTAAACTGAAAATATATAAAACTATTATTCTACCAGTTATATTATATGGGTGCGAAACATAGACTCTTACTTTAAGGGAGGAAAGGAGATTACAAGTATTTGAGAATAAAGTACTCAGGGAAATTTTTGGACCAAAGAGAGATGAACAGACAGGTGAATGGAGAAGACTACATAACAATGAACTACATGGTCTTTATAGGAAGCCAGATATAATAAGAACAGTTAAGTCTCGTAGACTGCGATGAGCAGGACATGTTGCACGTATGGGGAATGAAAGACTTACATGGAAGCTTCTTGTAGGAAAGCCAGAGGGAAAACGCCCAGTTGGTAGACCAAGAATGAGGTGGGAGAATAACATTAACTATGATTTGAGGGAAGTAGATTATACAGGGAATGATTGGAAAGCATTAGCTCAGGATAGGGATGTATGGAGAGTTTATGTCCGCGCGGTCATGAACCTACGTGTTCGATCGTGCCAGTGAGTAAGTAAGTAAGTAAGTAAGTAAGTAAAGCTATACCAACTACTTAAAACCCCGTCCATCATTTTGGAACACGGTGTATAAAGATGATTGGAAAATATTTGATAAGAATTTGGGATATTTGGAGAATGACCATGAACCTCCAAGTTCGATAGAGGCTATGAATTAGTTAGTTATTCATGTATGACACTAGTTGGGCAATTAACTCAGAGTACAAGTCGGTTGGAAGTTGAATTCAGAACTTACAATTAGGTCAACAAAAAGAACCGGTATGACAATGTAATTAGAGCTTGATCCAAATGTTTTATGGCAGGATGTATAATTTCAAGATGATGATCGAGAAATGTACTTAATTACTGAACCATCTCAACCGGAAACCACATCAAGACGTCAAGTTTAATAATGGTAATGAAGTAATCAACAACGGTGAAGCTAATGTCATATGGAGTAGTCTATTAGGTAATCATTGAATTTAACGACAAATTTCACACATAGGTTTTTTATACAGTATAAATACTAGCTAATACCCGGCGTGCGTTGCTACGCTTAAATAAACGAAATATGTTTGTTGAATGTCCACTACTGTGGTCTCGATGTAGTGTGCTGCCTTGTCACGCAGCGGGCCAGGGTTCGATCCGCGGTCGGGACAAGTTTTCTGGGTGAAGTTTTTATCAGGGGTTTTCCTCACTTGTAAGGTGTCAGGAAACTTTAAGGCCCAAACGGTCCCCGAACATCATATAGCCATCATAATCACCATCATTCATTCGCCTTAGATTAAGTTTAGTAATAAGGACTCATCTGGCGCACCACTGTCATTATCACCACCCATCACATCATCCGGGCAGCGTAACCCCACCTTCTAAGCGCTCCAACCTCACAAGTGGGTTACAATAATGCCAAAGCTAGGAGAGAACACCACACCAGCAATGTCGAAATGACAACATGGGGCATTGATTTAAAAAAAATAATTGAATAAGTAAAAAGAAAAATTATTATACATTTATATGGTATTTATTTTTAAAATGCTTCGTACTTCTGATAATGAAATTTGGCAATTAAGAAACTCCATGGCGCGACAGGCCTAGAAGGCCCTTGGCTTTCTAGATGGCTGCTGGGCTCACATCCACATGTGCTATTCACAGAGGCATACGACATCCAGACAGTATGTGGGTGACATGTGGTCAGTAGTCGGGTCCCGTACACGTTATAGCTGGTTTTCTCAATCTGGAGCCGCTAATTATTGTATCTACCCAAATTCCTCACGATTATGGGTGGGCAACGGTCCCATGATGGCTGATATGCCATGAGAAAATGTCTTCCCCCAATGAGACCGAACCACCGCACCGTAAGTCCCCTAGCTCTGCGTCAAAGACATCTAGCCTTAATCACTCGGCTATAGCGCGGGGCTTTTGGCAATTTAAGGGTTGCTGTACGGTAGGCTACACATTCAGATGAACCAAACATGGCGGTTGCTAGAACCAATTTTTAATTTGGATATCAGGCAAATCCTTACTTCTGGTGGTCGGATTTCGCTGATTTTTTGCAAAATACCTACCGTACCTCGGTTTATTTTAATATCATAAACGGTTTTTTTGTAACATTGAAAATTGCGACAGGGCTAGCGATTTCTAAATTTTCGTTTCAGGTAAATTATACGTAATGATTAATGATTTTAGAGCATAGGTTAGGCCTAATAGCGGCTAAACACTCGCCGTACCTGAAGACCTATAGGCCTATGTGCACATTTTCATGAATAAACAAAACGTTTTAAGTGAATGATGTGAAACAGAAACAGAAAGAAGAAAAGAGGAAGACCAAGGTTAACATGGAAGGAAAACATGAAGACAGTAATGCAAGCTAGAGGGCTAAGCATCGAAGATGCCCAAGACCGTAGGCTTTGGAGGTTTGGCACGGGAAGACGGCAGCAGCTGTAAAAACCCGAAGATAGATAGATGTGAAACATATGATTCATTGTTAAAATATTTTTAATCATTCATAAATTGGAATTTTAAATTGTCCATTTAAATTTGTAAAAAAACAAATATTGTCTTGGTGATGGTAACTAGGGCCTATGTGTTATAAACAACCATGTCATGGAAATTATCTCACACAAGGAGATTGAAACGTCGACTTAATAAATGTAATTTTTGACTTAGATAATGATTAATTCTTCTTCTTCTTCTTCTTCTTCTTCTTCTTCTTATATTATTATTATTATTATTAATATTTTCATGAAGTTAGTTTGAGCGATTTAGAAATCTCATCATCATCATCATCATCATAGTACATTCACGAATTTAGGCCATTTGTTGACCTGTTTCGGCCTCAAGAGAAACACCATCCAGAAGTCTTTTGAGTGGACGTCCTGGTCTTCTTCTTCCTGCAGGTTGATATCTTAACATTTGTTTGGGTATTCTGTGATCTTCCATTCGATGAACATGTTGCATCCATCTTGACTTATAATCAGAAATTTTGTTTTCTAAAGATTCCATGTGTAATTCTTCTAAGATGTCTTCATTTTTTTTTTTGTGATCTAGTTGTGTGTATCCTGCAGTCCTCCGAAGATTTCGTGTTGAGACTTGAAAGCAGTTTTGAAGTTCCTTAGGACAGGTTACTGGCCCGACGCTAAGTAGTCCAGTGGTAGGGCTGCTACATTTTAGTCTCTGGACAGACATTAGGATACTGCATTTACTCAGTACCTGATGGAACGGTTATACCGCCGTGACTCTGTCCTCAGAGCCTCGTTTGTGAAAACGGGTTGTACCACGAGAAGGTGAGGATGAGAATTAGGTAGGAGAGGTTATAAACACGTCACTACCCCTTACAACCCTACAAATCATAAACATACGCAGGCTGAAATTTTATTTATAAAGAATAAAATCTTTTCGATCAATAATAATGAATTAATGATCATTTGTGAGCAATATTTCTTAAAATCTGAAATATAGAGTTTTTTTTGACAAAATTTACTTTCATTTTTTTTTCTCTCGGTTTTAGTGAATTAAATCCCAAGACAATGTTTTTTACAATTTTTGAACTTGTGTGTTTGTGTGTGTGAGTGTTTTTTTTTTTTTCAGAATTTACAGTGCATCTAAGACTTGATGAATGCACGAGTTTTTATTTCGCTCCATATTATCTTCAAATTGTAGATTATAAACGATGGGAACACTCTGACAATCTGGAATAAACTGTTTGGTGAATTGTTTATATAATTGGGGATGTTTTAGTACTGTTTGAAAAAAACACAGCTTGTTTGCTAACTTAGCAGTCCTAATCATTCTTAGATTTAGGAAGAGAGAGGGAGAGATAAATATAATAGTACTAACTTAATACTATTTAATATTCCAGAATTACCATTTATGTAAACAACTTGAGAAAAGGACGTATTTTTATTCAGTCTGATTTATATTTTTTCCATGGAATCTTTTCGATCAAGAATTAATAATAATTTTTAATGGAAAAAAGTATCCTCAGAGAGTGGCCGTTATTTTTACTTGAACCAATAAAACCCAAAGATTTATTTTTATGGAAATATTAGGCATGATTTTTAAATTTGATGATTAAAAATAATGATTATATGATGATTTCTTGGAAAAGGTAATTATCGATTTCAAACTCTGCTAATTTGGAATGAATGACATTAAACTGAAATTAACTCAGCTATGTGTGTCTCGCGTAAATCTATATACTGTCAAACTATAACATCGTTCCTATAATCAATTCTTTTTACTGTTGCGTCAGTTTTTTAAAAATATATTTAGTTTCACTGTGAAGTGTCTGAGTTCCATTTACGACTCTTATGGCCCCAAATGCCCATACAATTTTGAAAATAAAAATATGTTTACTTATTGAACAAAAACTATATATATATAATTTGGGTCTGAAAGAGACTCTTCAGCTCTTCAGGACAACAAAACAACAGGTGTGAAAATAATGATGATGAAACCGAAGAAATTCCCGAAACTAGTCTAAGAAACAGGAGAAGACTATGAGGTGAGGTGATAAAATTTTACTTAAATAAATAATACCTCATAGTATTAATTCCTGAAAGTCAAATGTTTAAATGAATTGAAGACCATATGGAAAAATCAAGGCATGTCACAAAAGAAGGAAAATAGAAATAACCTTGATCTCTGATGCAATTTTCTTAACCTTTCCAATGAGAGTGATAATCATTGGATAAACATGGAATATCCCAGTAGGTCTAAAATCAATTATTCAAGTTTTGCTACACTGAGGAAAAACAAGGATTCTTCAAAATTTAAATTAAATTTTCTCAATTATTGGTTTTTGTGACATTCCTTGTTTTTCATATGACCTTCATATTTAAAATCTTGTAAATGTTCTTGATACCGAAAAAGAAGTGGCTGTAGGATGTAGAGCAAAACTTGGAAAAAAAAAAAAAAAAACTACGGATAAGAAGATGGATAAGATTGGCACAACAAAGAGATGAATAATATAAGGTTGTGAAGGAGCCAAATAACAGGAGGAGTTAGGCAAGGTTGTCCACTATCAACCATTCTTTTTAACATTTATTTTGACATGATAAGATCATGGAAGCAAATGACGACTGGGGGAATTAATTTAGGAAATATAGTAATAAAAATAGTAGCCTTTGCAGATGACCAGATTTTAATAGCAAAAATAGAGGACAAACTACAAAGAATGCTATATAAACTAAATTAAATATAAAAAAAATACAACATGGAAATATCAAAAAAAATCAAAAGCAATGGCCTTCAAAGGCGCTCATCCAGTTCGGACAAAGATAATATTAGAAAATAAACCAATAGAACAAGTGGTAAGATATAACTTCCTAGGTTGCGAAATATCTTACACAGCGGAAACAGATATAAATAACAAACTAAATAAGTTTAATTATATAACATGAACACCAAAAAGAACTTTGAAAAATAAAGCCAGGAAAGACTCTATAATGAAATTATGCAAGACAATGGCAGTGTCCTATTATTACTTATGGATGCGAAACATGGACAGTGACAACACAACAATCTGCCAGAATACAAGCTGCTGAAATGAGATTCCTCAGACCAATAGCAGGATATCAAAGAACAGACAAAAAACACAACACAGAAATAAGACAACTAAAAGTAGAGGAATTAAATACAACAATAGTGAAATACAGAACAAATGGAAATAACACTTCGCAAGGATGACAGAGAATAGAATACCAAATACATGTAGATCACTGTTATGTAGTCTTCTCCATTCGACTGTCTGTTCATCTCTCTCTGGTTCAAAAATTGTCCTAAGAGCTTTATTCTCAAATACTCGTAATCTTTTCTTCTCCCTTAAAATAAGAGCCCATGTTTCGCATTCATATAACTAGAATAACAGTTTTACGTATTTTCAGTTTTACGTTTTTTGAGAGAAGTTGGGATGACAAGATTCCCTGTAATGCATAATAGCATGAATTTCCAGAATTGAGCCTATATTTAATTTCTTCATACATCTCATTCCTATTTGTAATTGAATAGTTGCCCCGAAAAGAGCTTTCAGTGGTTTAGTGATATATCCGGAGAATATCACGGCTTGGTGCATGTAAAACTATCCTTGTTCTCTTCCAGATCTGTTTTATTTATTTTTAAAAGTTGGCATTCAAGCGAATAGTGATCTATATGTAACAAAATGGCGGATGAAGTTATTCAAGTCATGAGTAGCAGTTTATGAATTAGATCAGTTTTCGGGACACCTATTTAATAACGCTGGTCAACATGATTTTTGTCTCATGAGTACCAATAGTTGTACTTAATGCAGTTTTTTATCGTGTTTTCAAATATGTATTCGGAATTTCTCCATCACCCAATTTTTTATTTCAATTTCAATTAATGGATTTAAATAATTATTTTTAATAAACGTTTTTTCGTCCATTTGTCCATTGTAAAATAAAACCAAATGAGCTAACTCAAATGATTTCAGCTATGGAAAAGAGATATAAAGGCAAATGGAATCCTAATATGCTGACCGATTATTGTTGGACCATCAAGAGGGGTGCTCCACAGGCGAAATATAGCAGAAAATCGTCATTTCTTACTTTCTAGGTGAGTCCGAATGTTCGACTATTGTGTAGTTACGAATGTAGAAAATATTAAAGTGTTTGAAATTATAAATGCCTGTCTCTCGGAAACTTTGCATGATGGATAAAAACCGATATCATATTTGAATTCAGGAGAAAAAATACTATCAGAATCACATATTTTTCTTTCTGAGACAAAAAAAATCTTTTTTGTTGCTCAGTGTCATTGTTCCTATGTATTTGAATTCAACCACTTCTTCAAAATTTCCCTCATTTGTCCATTTTCATTAGACCTACGGGGCGAATCATAAATATGGCTATACGATGATCGCGTTGTATGATGAAAATATTACCATTACAGGAAATATGAAATTACCGTTGGAAAGGCAATTATTCAAATTACAACAATGGAATAAAACAAAACAGTGTGGAATTTTCGTCATTAGTCAAAATGACGTTGAATATGCAACAGCAAATTGCAATTTCTGCATGGGCAATAACGTATGCTAATGATCGTGAGGTCGCAAGACGGGCAAGACGCGAGTTTAATGTAGCATTGCAGCCGTCGACTGTGGGGAAGTGGAGAAAACGACTGCTGGAAACGGGAAATTAGAGCTATTCCTCTAAACATATATCATAACGCAATGAATGACTTCCCAAAGCGTTGCCAATTATGCTTGGATGTAAACGGCGAACAGTTTGAAGCAATAAAGTGATTTGCTTAGTGTTGTTGTAAGTGATGGAGAAGGGTTATTGTTGGGCAAAGAGGTAAAGATTGGATTTAGTGACACTAGGAATACTGAAGGAGTTCTCCATGTGTGAGAACTTAGGTTGCTCAGGTTGGTATTCGGTAGAGTTGAGGTTCTTATCTCGGGATTCCACGAGGACTTCGTCGGGCAGAATTAATGTGCAAAGAAGTTCTGGTAAAAGTAGTTTATTCTTAACTTTTATACACTGCAAGTGATCGTCTATACGAAGTGAATTTATTTAACTGTCTTGACGAAGTGTTTTAGAGAAGTGACTTGATGTAGTTTTCTACGAGCAGTAACTTGATGAAATTATCTACGAGAAGTGACGAGGAGAAGCCTCTCTCGCCTATAGGTAAATTAGTTACTCCCACTACCTCGATCTAGTGGACCTAAGATCAGTGCTTAGGCACATATAACGAAACATATAATTGGTTAATGCGCCCTCCTATTTTGATCCCGGGGGTGTTACAAATTTATTATTGGCGATTTACGCCTTCAGAGGTTGGACCTTTTTTTCCCGTGCTGGCTTCACGTACAGTCTGGTCACAAACATTAGCTAGGCTTGGGTTTTTCTTCTTAGGCTTGGGTTTTTTCCTAGGCTTCCGACGCTAGAAACTTGCCATGTTCCCACACTTTTGCTAACGTAGTTAGTGTCAGGGTAAAACCCCCGCTTGTACATTTGCTAATGGGTTATGGTCATCACGCTAAATCAGTTAACTGGAGGCTTAGAAGATATCTCTACTCAATCTGTCGAGCAAAGGATTATTGTCATTAGTAAGTTATTATCATGTGTCAGCCACTTCCGTCTTCACAAAAGAAAAGGTTACATTACCTGAGTTGTCAGTCTTCTTTAATAACTAATAATTTGATTACATTGATGCTGACTTCTTTGGATCATTTTATACGGCCTTTGCTCCTACATAATCAGGTTCCACTCTCTTCCCTGATCAATTTGAATATAAATATGACCTAAGTCCAGTAACTGCTTCATTTAATGATGTTATAATTTCATCTGATTATTATTGCCGATAGGGATTTATTTAGATTTACACAGGAGGCTGTGTGACTAACTTGCCATAAATGCCCTATAATCAAATGGAAAAATCAAGGGATTTTTTCATTTGTTTATAATCCTCTCGCATAATATAATGCTAGTATCATAGCTATAGTGGCCTTTAAAAAAATGGCTATAATATTTTGGTTAGAGCACGTTAATCCTGAGAGTGTTGCCAGCACGTCAATTATGTTCAGATTGTAAACACTGATATGTATCCCTTTTACCTGGGATCGTTCTTTGAGGTTAAATAGACTCACTTTCTGCAATATAGACATACATAAATATTCATAAAGAAAAAAAAAGATACACCCTTAATATATATTTGGTGGTCTACTCAAACCATTCATGCTTATACAATTACCATTCAAAACTATTTAGTTGAATACCAGTATAGCATAAATTGCTCCTTCATGTGTAACTGTTTATTTTCAATTTAATTTACACCTTAATATCTACCTACATTATAATGTGCGTCTACAGCTTGGGAATTCATTTGCGATGAACCAGTTTTGTCTACTTCAAACCATATGTCGAATAATACTTCAGTTTTGCTAAATTTAATTTAATTGAGTCAATAAGACTTATTTACATGGATCTATATCTTGCGACCAAAATACTAAATATCGCGTTTAAGCAGCTGTGCTATCGTTATAAACAATTATTATTGATAGTATTACACCCTGATCTCATTTTTTTTCCCCCATAGGTTTTACATACACACGAATTCATCATGATTATTAATCCATGAAATATTCATGATTCTTAACATTTTATTCTCAACATATTTCGGCTTACTCTGCCAAAGCGTAGCTGTCATTACTCAGCCAAACGACGTTATTCGCTTAAGCGTGCAAAATCATTTCCTTCGAATACAGAATCGCATAGTATGTCACATTCGCTTCCACCGGCGACCATGACTTCATCTCATCTCATTATTAACATCGAATACAAATTCGCACAAATTGTCACATTCGCTTCCATCAGCGATCATGACTTCATCTCATCTCATTATTAACATCGAATACAAATTCGCACAAATTGTCACATTCGCTTCCACCAGCGATCATGACTTCATCTCATCTCATTATTAACATCGAATACAAATTCGCACAAATTGTCACATTCGCTTCCACCAGCGACCATGACTTCATCTCATCTCATTATTAACATCGAATACAAATTCTGTAAATATAATCAACAATAAAATTCCTCACGCTTTATAGGTTCACACCGCCACTCGGCCTTTCAATTAAGGTGCATTGAGCTTCACCCTGTCTCATTAGCTCCTATGTTTACGCTGTCTGATTGTTATTTTAGACAAAATAATCGCAATCATCATGATATTATTCGTATTCAGATTGTTGTACAAGTTTCTTCAATTACCTATATGTATTAAACAATGACAATGGCCTACCTGGGCTCATTTTAACATTTACTGGATTAAGTAGATACTGCAGCTTTCTGCTCGAGCGATTGGGTTAAAACATTTAAAAATATAGATCCATTCTCCATCGTTAAGTTCAAATCAACAATTTATTAATCGCCTTCAATCTTAGCTGAAAGTGGACATGCATGTGTTATGTATTCACATTAATTCAATTAATTATATCATATTCATCAATATGGGGGTATTATCACGATTAATATCTAAATCGACATTTCACTTTATTTTTTTTTCGCAGTCATTGTGCCCTTTCCTCTCGCGATTAGCGTTTTAATCTAGGCCTATTTAATCACTTTATTAGTGTTATTTATTTTAATTACTGATTATATTTGGTATTTTACCTTACAACATTTATTTATTTATTTTTTTCACTAATACTTTTCATTTATGTCCTAATCTCAGCTAGTATTGAGTTCGAATCCCGTGAAAACTGGTTCATGCATTTAAGTATAATTTATCAGGTCTTGTTTTTAATTTTGTTTGGGGATTATGTAGAGCTTATATGTTTGTACCTTTTGTATGTTATATCAAAATTCTGTCGGTATATAACCACTTCCTTACCTGGGTACTGCATAATTTCAGCGTTTACATGGACATTTATCTCGTACCCAAAATCACGGTAGTGCTTACCTGTGCACACAATACAATATAGTACAATGCAAGACATACATACATACGTAATATATCCATTCCGTTGTCATTCTTACGTGTAAAAATCTCTCCCTCCTTTTTTTTTTCGAGTGTCAACTTTCACTGTCCGTCTGTCTACCCTTAATACTATTAGTGTCTAATTTCACAGTCTGTTAACTCGCAAAGGCCTCCTGTATTAATTATTATATACATATTTTGCGATACTACGCACACACGCAAACAAACTCTGAACACACGCATGGTAATTTATCGGGTCTTTACAGCCTCAATCTTATTCTTAGATTCACATATAATAACTAGACTTTTGTCGAAATTTTTCAAATGATTCTTACTCCTATCATCTAGGTTAGTATGCGTCACAGAATTACTAGCGATCTCTGAGTTCCCTAGTATCTCTGTACGTGCATATGTTTTGTGATTAGCCGTCGTCCAAGAAACACTCTCCGACGCGTGTGATTTATTTTCTGGGGTCCTATCCTTTTGACATACACATATTATCTTTCTCTGTGGGAACACTTATTTCATCATTTAGTTTGGCAGTTTGGTTATTCATTTTCTGCACTATATCAATGCCTAACTCATTAAATCTAGGCTCTACTATCATTTCAATCAATTCAGAGCGTTTATCCTGCCTCTGCAATTTTCTGAGCGACTTGGGGCTTTAGTGTTTCTTGTTCGTTAACTGGCTTTTGTACAAATAGACACATATAATTTACCCTTTTGTCCGAGTTCTCTACACTACAGAGCCCATTCTTGTCTACTCGTTCTATTTCCCCTTTTAATTCCTCTTGTTTTTCTCGTAGATTAGTTTGTAACATTGTTTTATCCTTATCCGTCCTGCTTTCTATTTTCTCTAAGTCTTTAGGTTTTTCTTTCGTTATGTTTACCTTTATTTCTACACATGCTGGCGATTCATTTATTTTCGCTTCTAACATCTCCCTATCTTTTCTCATCTCATCCCTTAATGTTTCTTTCAACGTAAATACATCCTTTTCCCTGCTTATCTCCATCTGTCCTCTCCAAGTTTCAAATTCCCGTTTCATATTCCTCTGCATTGCCTCTAAATCCATTTTCCTACTTCTATCCATCGTCTCTAAATCCATTTTCTACTTCTATCCATCTCCTCTAAATCCATTTTCCTACTTCTATCCATCTCCTCTATTCTCGACATTAGCATTTCCATGTATTTCATGGTGTCGGTGCTTGGATTTCCCTTGTCCTCTACTTCCCCTCTAGCTTCTGCTCCTGCGTTGCTTTCACTACTTTCCCCTGTGCTCTGCTCTAAGTTCTCTCTGCCATCTTCGTTATCCTCTCCCATCCTTACGATTTCGTTCTCTCCTTCAATCAGTTGCCCACAAGCCTTCTCCCTAATCTCTTCGTGTTTCCTATCCATTTTTTTATCTTTATTTGCCTGCCTCTTTCTATTCCTACTTCTTAACAACATAAATACACACAGATATATTTTCCGTTAAATCACTGTAATATTTTGATTTCTTATATATGTAAAAAGTAAAGAAAATGCTTATTCTGCTGTTGTGTCACTTACTGCTTCCTTCCTTCAGTCGCTGTCTTCTCGTTCCGCATCCAGGGTTGCCTGCTTGTTGCCATCATCTTCTCTGTCCTGGTTGCCTCGTGGTCGTGGGACTTAGTCGTTCTGCCGTTGATTTCTATTCGTGTGTTACTTTTACGACCTATTCTGCCCGCACGTTAGGGAGCCAATATGGAGAGGGGGTTATTGTTGGGCAAAGAGGTAAAGATTGGATTTAGTGACACTAGGAATACTGAAGGAGTTCTCCATGTGTGAGAACTTAGGTTGCTCAGGTTGGTATTCGGTAGAGTTGAGGTTCTTATCTCGGGATTCCACGAGGACTTCGTCGGGCAGAATTAATGTGCAAAGAAGTTCTGGTAAAAGTAGTTTATTCTTAACTTTTATACACTGCAAGTGATCGTCTATACGAAGTGAATTTATTTAACTGTCTTGACGAAGTGTTTTAGAGAAGTGACTTGATGTAGTTTTCTACGAGCAGTAACTTGATGAAATTATCTACGAGAAGTGACGAGGAGAAGCCTCTCTCGCCTATAGGTAAATTAGTTACTCCCACTACCTCGATCTAGTGGACCTAAGATCAGTGCTTAGGCACATATAACGAAACATATAATTGGTTAATGCGCCCTCCTATTTTGATCCCGGGGGTGTTACAAATTTATTATTGGCGATTTACGCCTTCAGAGGTTGGACCTTTTTTTCCCGTGCTGGCTTCACGTACAGTCTGGTCACAAACATTAGCTAGGCTTGGGTTTTTCTTCTTAGGCTTGGGTTTTTTCCTAGGCTTCCGACGCTAGAAACTTGCCATGTTCCCACACTTTTGCTAACGTAGTTAGTGTCAGGGTAAAACCCCCGCTTGTACATTTGCTAATGGGTTATGGTCATCACGCTAAATCAGTTAACTGGAGGCTTAGAAGATATCTCTACTCAATCTGTCGAGCAAAGGATTATTGTCATTAGTAAGTTATTATCATGTGTCAGCCACTTCCGTCTTCACAAAAGAAAGGGTTACATTACCTGAGTTGTCAGTCTTCTTTAATAACTAATAATTTGATTACATTGATGCTGACTTCTTTGGATCATTTTATACGGCCTTTGCTCCTACATAATCAGGTTCCACTCTCTTCCCTGATCAATTTGAATATAAATATGACCTAAGTCCAGTAACTGCTTCATTTAATGATGTTATAATTTCATCTGATTATTATTGCCGATAGGGATTTATTTAGATTTACACAGGAGGCTGTGTGACTAACTTGCCATAGTGATTTGTTTTGTTCTATTGTTGTAATTTGAAGGATTCCCTTTCCAATGATAACATATTTATTTTAATAATAATATTTACGTCACAAAATGCGATCAAACATATAGCCATATTTCTGAATCACACTGTATATAATATAGCCTACTTCTATGTGTGATTATATATTTATTCAGTTTTATTGATATTTACTTCCAGCCCTAATTTATTTTACTCTAGTGAGTATAACACTAGAAATGCATAATGCAAATTGACAGTTTATAGAATATTAATTACTGGAGTGAGAACGTGTTATGCAAACCTATGAAAATAATGTTTTATTTTAGTGCAATTTCTTAAATAATTATCAGAGCGGATGTTGATCACAATGAAAGAAACAATAAATCAAGCGACAGATCTATCAGACGTTATCAGAATGGCTGTTCTCATAGCGTCGTTTCCCGACCTTTATCGGGTGAAGGATATATTATATTTACATTGCTAACCCCAAACAAACTCGTAAAGGTTCATAAACTATACTACATTGTTATCAGCTATTAAAAATCGCCAACCTTCTACAGTTTATCCTGTTATGGACAGTGCTGGTTGCTCAAATAAAAATGGTGTACCCAAGGTAGAATAAGAAAAGTTAACTCTCGAAGATTGAGATGGCATGGAGCACGAATTGAGAATGAATGAGGGTCATATAAATTGCTAGTAGAAAAAACAGAGGAATAGCTTTTTCAAGGTATTAATTAACTATATCATTTTTTATTTTCGCCATATCTTATTATACAGAGTGTACATAAAAAATATAGTAGTTTCAAGTAGATCTAATAATATTATCATAAGTAATGCCACGAGTAATTTCCAAATTATCGATAAATTCACGACTCACGAAGTGAGGAGTGAATTTATGTAGAGAATTTGGAAATCAAGAGTGGCATTTGATAGGACTATTTAACGAATAAAATTAAGCTGTTTACTCACTAATCATTATTTAAATAATTTAAAAAAATTAAAGTATTTATATATTTAATGTAAACGGCGATGTTTAAAATCAAATGAGAAACGATTGATACGCTTCATTTGCTTCTTTTGTTCATCACTGCAATCAGATCATATTATTTATTGCCAAAGGAACGCAATATTGTAAGAATGCACTCTTGTGGAGAAAAATGAAAACACATCAAACTATACATTAATTCATTTCTGATGTCCTATAATGTAAATATGACAATTATATTTTTCTGGAATGTTATTACGTGGGGAAAAAAAAACATTTAATAAAGTGCAAACAGTGGCTTATTTTTTTGGTGGTACAATCAATTGCTACAAATGTTTTATATTAACTCCCGCCTACGCTATGTGTTGACATTCATGCACTATATATACAATCTGGTAGCCATATTTCTTGGAGAGTCATTCACTGCAAAATAATGCTATGACCTATTTAGAATGTTAAAAAGGAGGTGCTTTCTTTATTATGATAAACTTTAGTTGGTAAATTCTAGGCGAAACACGACTGTGATTGGTCATTGACTCCCATAACAATAATAACAAAGATGGCAACTTCTCAACAGAAAGCTTTTTTTGTGTTTTGCAGTTTGAGAGTTGTAAAACAGTTGTGACAGTTCAACGTGCGTTTCGTAGGCAGTTTAATCGCGATCCCCCCCAATTCCAACAACATCCGTCGATGGTATAATCAATTCGCGACGACCGATTGTCTGTGTAAAGGCAAACGTTTGGGACGACCGAAGGTGTCTGAGGAGAATGTTGTTGCTGCTGCTACATTTCAAGCGCAAAGTCAGCGTAATCAGTAGGCTTTAGAGACTGTAACAACTGTAAACGATAGGGACGCATGTGTAAGTGTTTTCGTAACACCTTCCACACTGTCATTACTGGATTGTTCGTCATGGTCCAGATGACAGTCTTATCTCCAGTGGTCTCCTAGATCACCGGATCTCACCCCATGGATTTTTTTTTGGGTTTTATAAAGGGCAGAGTCTACGTGCCTCCATTGCCTGCTAATCTGCCCAAGTTGAGAGACAGGATTCGAGAAGCTGTTGCTACCATTAATCCAGACATGCTTATTAATATATGGGAAGGATTAGCCTACAGGTTGGATGTGTGTCACATAACAAACGGGGCTCACATTGACAACCTATGAACTTATAATGTAAACTGAAGATGTTATTCTTTCGTGTTACTTTTTCATTTCAATATGAGGTTTGTTTTTGTCAAAGTTAGTTAATGTATAATTCAACACAGAGATGCGGTTCCTAAGACAAGTAAAAGGATGTACAAGACTTGATGGAATAAGAAATGAGGATATAAGAGAAGAATTGAAAGTACAGCCTTTATTGGATAAAGTCACAAATTACAGACAGAAATGGATTGATCACATGGATGGAATGAGTAAGGAGAGATATCCATTGTTAGCCAGAAATTATCAAGCAAGAGGAAGGCGTGATGTTGGAAGACCTAGAAGACGATGGGCTGATGCATTATGAAGTCGGAACGGGCAATCGCCTAATCCCTGGAGTGATGATGATGATGATGATAATTCAACACATTTAAAATTGCTATTTTATTTTATGCACACCCGGTATTTTTTACCAACTTTCTATTTTTTTAGATAACTGTTTTTTTTAATTGAGTAATGGGCCGATTCGTTAAAATTCGCTGGTTAGGACGATTATCAGATTGATTTCATCTCTCTAAATAAATAAATGTTGGTAGCAAAGGTCGCGAGGATTAAGAGTGTTATGCAAAAATTCTCAGGTGAATGTCCGCTAAGTAAAACGTATGCAGGTAACTGGAGAAAGACGTAGGTACACGCCCATTCCTGTATTTTAAAAAAATGCAAGTATTAAGGAACTTTATATGGATGCGAAACATGGACTCTTACTTTAAGGGAGGAAAGAAGATTACGAATATTTGAGAATAAAGTTCTTAGGAAAATTTTTTGGGCCAAAAAAATATATGAACAGACAGGTGAATGGATAAAAAAAAACTACATAATATGTTTAGGAAGCCAGGTATAATAAGAACAGTTAAGTCTCGTAGACTGCGATAGGTAGGACATCTGACACGTATGGGGATGAAAGAAGTGCATGGAAGTTTGTTGTAGGAAAACCAGTTGGCAGACCAAGAATGAGGTGGGAGAATAACATAATCCATGATTTGAGGGAAGTGGATTATAAAAAAACTCCTAGCGCGACAGGCCTAGAAGGCCCTTAGTGTACCAGCCGGCTGCTGGCCTCACATCCACATGTGTCAATCACAGAGGTAGATGATAATCAGCCAGTGTAGGGGTGACATGTGGTCAGGATGTCGAGTCCCCCAGCCGTTATAGCTGGTTTTCTCAACCTGGAGCCGCTACTTATTTTAACTACCCAAATGCACCACGATGCACGACTGGGTGGGCACCGGTCCCATACTGGCCGAAATACCATGAGAAAATTTCTTCCCCCATGGAGACTCGAACCAGTGCAAGTCCCATAGCTCTGCGCCAAGGCTTCCTGCATTAATCGTTCGGCTACGGCGCGGCACGAAGTGGATTATACAGGGGATTATTGGAAGGCATTAGCTCAGGAGAGGGATGAATGGAGAGCTTATGTCCGCGCGGCCATGAACCTACGGGTTCGATAGAGCCAGTGAGTTAGTTAGTCAGTTAGTTATAAGGAAACTGGGTTTTTAAATTGGGCGGTTAGAAGCAAAGGGGTGTAAGTGATTTTTTCACAAAAAACAATTTTGGTACATAATATTACATTCTTTTCTTTTTTTCAAATGCCCCAGGTTGTCTTTCGACATTCCTGGTTTCTCTCCTTGCATGGCGTACTTGTAACCCACTTCTGAGGTTGGGGCGCCTGGAAGACGGGGTTACGTTGCCCCGATGATATGATGGGTGATGATGATGATAATAGTGTGCCAGGAGAGTCCCTAATCCTAAGCTTAACCTAAGATGAATATGAATGATGTTGATTGCGATGGCCGTATGATTTCGGGGACCGTTTTTGGGCCTTAAAGTTTTCCTGACATTTGCCTTACAGGTGAGGGAAAACCCGATAAAAACCTCACCCAGAAAAACTGTCCCGACCGGGGATCGAACCCGGGCCGCTGCTTGACAAGGCAGCACGATACCCCGAGACCACAGCGAGCGGTGTACGTATAATATTACATTCTGAAGCATAATTTTAATTAATTGGAAATAAGTGTATGCATTACGTGTAGATAATAAAATGATTGTTATAACCTTCAATTACCTATGATTATCGTGCACAACTTCAACTTTAAATCGTTTTTATCAATATTGTAAAACTTTCACTTACATCATTTTCCTTCTAACCGCCTCAATTAGGTTCTAATTTTTAAGCATATTTGAAGGGGTAGGCTTACAGCGTAGTGGCGTGTCAGTTTTTTACAAAAATGAGTAAAGTACACGGTTGTAAAGATGAAACTGCATACTGTATTTCAGATACATCACCATTTAATACATTCTAAGTAACTCACTGGCAAATGGAACCTGTAGGTTCATTGACGTAGGACATAAACTCTCGACTCATCCCTATCCTGAGCTTTTTCCAATCATCTCCTGTATAATCTACTTCCCTCAAATCGTTGTTAATGTTATTCTCCCATCTCATTCTTGGTCTGCCAACTAGGAATTTTCTCTCTGGTTTTCCTACAAGAAGTTTCCATGCTTCTCTTACATTCCTGATTCGTGTCACATGCCCTGGTCTTCGCAGTCTACAAGACTTAACTGTTCTTATTATATCTGGTTTCCTATAAAGATAATGTACCTCACTGTTAAGTAGTCTTCTCCATTCACCTGTCTGTTCATCTCTCTTTGGTTCAAATATTTTTGCTGAGAACTTTTATTCTTAAATAATCGTAATCTCTTTTACTCCCTTCAAGTTCATGTTTCGCAACCATTTAATAAAACTAGGAGAATAACAATGTTATATATATTCAGTTTAACTTTTTTTAAAGAATTTGGGCCAACAGTCAATGTAATGTATAATAGCACGCATTTCCAGAATTGACCCTATGTTTAATTTCTTTGAGCACCTCATTCCTATTTGTAATTACACTGGTCAACATGATTTTTGTCTCATGAGTACCAATAGTTGTACTTAATGCAGTTTTTGTATCGTATTTCAAATATTATTCGGAATTTCTTCATCACCCACAGTTTTCTTTTATTTCAATTCAAATTAATGGATTTAAATAATTATTTTTTTAATAAACGTTTTTTCGTTCATTTGTCCATTGTAAAATAAAACCAAATGAGCTAACTCAGGAGATTTCAGCTATGGAAAAGAGATATCAAGGCAAATGGAATCCTAATATGCTGGCCGATTATTGTTGGGCCATCAAGAGGGATGCTCCACAGGCGAAATATAGCAGAAAATCGTCATTTCTTACTTTCTAGGTGAGTCCGAATATTCGAATATTGTGTAGTTATGAATGTAGAAAATATTAAAGTGTTTGAAATTATAAATGCCTGTCTCTTGCGTCATGAAGAAAAACCGATATACTTGAATTCAGGAGAAAAAATTCTTTCAGAATCACATATTTTTCTTTCTGAGACAAAAAAAAAGTTTATTTTTTGTTGCTGAGTGTTATTGTTCCTAGGTATCTGAATTCAGCCACTTCTTCAAAATTCCCCTCATTTGTCAATAACTGTCCATTTCCATTATACAATATATTGCATAGACCATATAATTAGTACCGGTAATTATTAATTAGTGGCGAGATAAACTCTTTAGGAACTGGAGGAAGATAGTGGGAAGGTGTAACTGAACTGAAACAAGGTTATTTATTTTCTTCATGGTACTAATGGAGGGAAGGTGAAAACACTTTTGTCATTTAAATTATATTCTGGCTACGAGATTAGAAAATGAACGTGCTTAACCTTCGTATTATTAACTTTACGTGACTCTGATTCATTTGATACCAAGTGGAAGAAATTATAACCTTTAAAATATGTATGTGCCCGCGCTAATGCCACCCACTGCACTTTACGTGCTTAGAATTCCATGCTGGGCGGATAGATGGCGTTATGTGAGCTATTTTTAATTTAGCGCTCCACTTCGGCAGACTACTTTACGTATAACTCTACCCGCTCTTCTTTTGATTTTCATCAAAACAAAACCACGTGACCCGCACGCTTTTTATTGGTTATGGATATCGACTACGATAGGGAAGCAATAAGTACGCGAAAAAGTCGTTCCCTTCATTAAATTCAAAATATGTCATCAGAATATTCTTGTTATTCTTCGTGAATAAAAATAATCATATTCAAAACATAGAAAATATTCTAAATTATACCTAATCAACAATTAAAAAAAGGTTAAAACAATGTATTACATATTAAACTCCTGGCGCGACAGGCCTACAAGGCCCTTAGCCTACCAACCGGCTGCTGGCCTCACATCCACATGTGTCAATCACAGAGGTAGATGATAATCAGCCAGTGTAGGGGTGACATGTGGTCAGCATGTCGAGTCCCCCAGCCGTTATAGCTGGTTTTCTCAACCTGGAGCCGCTACTTATTGTAGCTACCCAAATGCATCACGATGCCGGGTGGGCACCGGTCCAATACTGGCCGAAATACCATGAGAAAATTTCTTCCCCCATGGAGACTCGAACCAGCGCCAGTCTCGTAGCTCTGCGCCAAGGCTTCCTGCCTTAACCATTCAGCTACGGCGCGGGACATGTATTACATATGGATGATGTATTTGTGTCATGCTTCAGTCGATTCTGATGCAATAAAATGGCAGGAAGTGTTGAGTCTTCTGTTGATGTGTCACCATCTAAATTTTTAAAACACAAGTCTACCAAACCTTTGACTAGTGGTCAAAAGCAGTTATTTTAAATGTATTTCACAAGTTCAATGAAAAATCTCACCAGATTTCTTGATATCTACCCCATTCAACGACCACAAGTTTTATATACTTCCCACGTGTCCCCTGTCAATGTGACAGTAATTGTGGCGCGAATGGAGGAAGGATACAATTGGCGTTTGTTTATGTTAGGATCACTCTACGAGCGGATAAGGTATAATTGATGTATTCTGGTATTGTGTACGGATAGGAGTATAGGATGAATATATGTTTAAATATTATAAGAAATATCACTATGAAGTTTACTTTAAAATTTAAAATAAATTTCTTTACACCTCTTCTCATATCCTGTCTTCTTTTTAGACAGGTTTCATAGCCTAAGCGGTTACATATTCAGTAGTTAGAAGACAGAACGTTACACGGATACAAAAGATTAGAAGATCAATGGTGGAGAATTTAGTGCAGGAAGAAGATTGGGAAGATGGAGGGAAAAAATAAAAGTACTAGGCTATAACTTTGGAGATAGGAAGATATCCATCCATTATTTGGTGGATGGGAATTACAATGTATATAGAGAAAGATTTGCGTTTAGATCGGTACTTGCTCAGGTAGCTCAGTTGGTAGAGCACTTGGTCTAGAGAACCAAAGGTCCCGGGTTCAAGTCCCGGTCTGAGCGTATAATTTTTCTCTTCAAATATGATTTATCCATAATTGAGATGTACGAAATCAATAATAAAAACTTGGAAAAAGCCGTACTGGCTGTAATGTATAATTCCCAAATATGTCTTCTTAATAAAGGAGCCGCCATTTGCAAGATAGAAGCATGGCTTCACAGCATTTGGTGGATGGGAATTACAATGTATATAGAGAAAGATTTGCGTTTAGATCGGTACTTGCTCAGGTAGCTCAGTTGGTAGAGCACTTGGTCTAGAGAACCAAGGGTCCCGGGTTCAAGTCCCGGTCTGAGCGTATAATTTTTCTCTTCAAATATTATAACCCTGTTTAGTATATATATATATATATATATATATATATATAGTCCACCGCTGTTGTCTCGAGGTAGCGTGCTGCCTTGTCACACTGCGGGCCCGGGTTCGATCCCCGGTCGGGGCAGTTTTTCTGGGTGAGGTTTTTATCGGGTTTTTTCCTCACCTGTCAGACAAATGTCAGGAAAGCTTTAAGTCTCAAACGGTCCCCGAAATCATATGGCCATTATCATCAGCATTATTATTATTATCATCATCATCATCCTTCACCGGCGTGGAAAGCAACGGGAAGCTACCACACCTACAATTCCCTAGTAAAGTTGCAAGCATAGCATAAAAATGCTATGATTGCAATGAAGGACCTGCCTTCGGGCCGAATTACTATGGATGGCTATATATAACTCTAGAACTGAATTTCTTTTTCTCACAAGATCTGACATGGAACACTATAATCGTCAAAAGTGGAGTTACTCCCATTTTGCAACAAACCTTTCAATTACTTTTATTAGGCAACACATTAATCTATTTCTCTCATAATAATCATGTTTAATATTATCCTCTCATCTCATTCTTGGTCTATCAACTGGGCGTTTTCCCTTTGCTTTTCCTAAAAAATCTCCCATGAAAGAGTAGAATGGTAGTTTTTTGTAGGAAAACCACAGGGAAAACGCCCTGTTGGTAGATCAAGAATGCAAGAATGAGGTGGGAGAATAACATTAACCATGATTTGAGGGAAGTAGATTATACAGGAGGTGATTTAAAATATTAGTTCAGGAAAGGAATGTGTGGAGAGCTTATGTCGGCGCGGCTATGAACCTACGGGTTCACTAGTACCAGTGAGTTAGTTAGTTTGATAGCACATTGATTTTATCTCGGCTATCTCTAGCACTTTTGTAATGTTATATACTATATATCTGGCATTTTTGTAATCTGTCAGAAATTGCATGTAGTCCCTACACAGTATATTTTTATAATAATTACTAATGAAATCCATGATAAACAGAGTCTGCTGAAATGCTTAAGATAACATTTATTTTCTGATAGAAAAGATCAGCTGATGACGTACATGGACTTTCACAACTCACGTAAAATGCATGTTCATTTCGAAATGAAGTTTTGGCAAGAATCTCTATCACGTTTATTAGAGCTACGTGAGCTGTTTGCTTTTCACATCACCAAAACAGTATGACACAACTATCTGGAAAATGTGTGCAAACAATATATAAACAGAACTGGCCATTCAGAGGAGAGCTTCCAAGTAATATAATCGTACAGATATACTGTATCTGATTAGTAAAATATTATATACTAGCGTAATCCCCGTAGTTCTGCGCCAAGACTTCTTGCCTTAACCACTCAGCTACGGCGGGGGACTCTTGTTATCCATAATAAAAATGAAATGTTCACCCGAATGGGTATTATTCTCTTGGTATCAATGAAAGAGAAAAGTGGTTATTGTGAGTTATCCGTAAGAGATAAACATATGCTGTTGCGGACTTTTTTGTAGAGCTTTTTGGGATATTTAATTCTGTGTACATTAATTTTGTGTATTTCTTATGGTTTAGGCAGCGTAAGCCATTTAAAAGTCCAAAGAGTTACTTTTTTTCACGTTTTCCACTATAAAGGGCTATTTTATGGGTGTAGGAGTTGAGTATCACAACACTCTTATAGCCTATGTTCATCCCGGGAATCTCCTGAACATTTTGCAAAAAAAAACCCATCACAATCGGATCAACGATATGGCCGCGCATAAAGTACGAACAAACAAACAAACATTAATTTTATATATATAAGATGTAATACTAATAATCAACTTGACATTATGGCTGAATTCAAATACATAGGAACCATAATTACAAATAGGAATGAGATGCACAAAAAATTTAAACACAGACTCAGAACTGGAGGAAATGCTTGCTCCGTATTATATTTTACAGCGACAAGGCGAGCCCGAATTAGAATCTAAGTCGGGAAAAGTTTCAAGTTTTTTTTATCCACCTCTAAGACAAATAGCCTATTAGTGCTTAAGGCACGATGTCTAGACACAGAACTACGGGACTACACTGATTTGATCTCTATGGGAGAAGAAATTTTCTCATGGAATTCCGACCAGTATGGGACTAATGCCCACCCAGCATCGTGAGGAATTTGGGTTGCTACAACAAGTAGCGCCTCCAGGTTCAGAAAACCAATATCGGCTGTGGGACCCGACATGCTGACCACATGTCACCCCTACACTGGCTCGATGAACGTCTACCTCTGTGATTGACACATATGGATGTGAGGCCAGCAGCCGGCTGATAGGCTAAGGACCTTCTAGGCCTGTCGCGCCATGGAGTTAAGACAAATGTGAGAACTCAAACGGTTCTCGATCATTATATAGGCCTATATTTCCGCGATAGTACAACAATGAGTAAGAGAAACATGATGCGAATTGATTTGTTAGCATTTGTTTTATCAGATGGCCTCCATGTTATATCAGGAGGCCATGTAAGAGACAATGGAGAGACATACAGACTCTGAAGGAAGGAATTTCCCTACCGGAAACTCAAAAGGCAGGAACTCTCGTATCTTATGAGAAGTAACATTGCATATTAATGCATTGTTAGTCATTCTTCGCGTCCTGTTTGATAACACATTGTTCGTTTGACATTTTAAAATCATATTCTGGTTGTTATTTATCAAGATCGTTACCTAAAATATGTTATAGAGTGTTAGGATAGATTTTGTATATTTTTTAAATATTTTTATTTATAGACGCTTTAACATTACGGTCATATCTCGACTCTCTTATTTATTTTGTATGATACTATGAAATGATGAGTATGATTAAATTAATAATGGTAACGACATTTCAACCTAACGTTTACACTCTGGTTTTTAATATCACTGAGCAACAAAAAATAAACTTTTTTTTTATCTCAGAAAGAAAAATATGTGATTCTGATAGTATTTTTTCTCCTGAATTCAAATATGATATCGGTTTTCTCCGTCACGCAAGGTTTCCGAGAGAAAGGAATTTATAATTTCAAACACTTTAATATTTTCTACATTCGTAACTACACAATATTCGAACATTCGGACTCACCTAGAAAGTAAAAAATTACGATTTTCTGCTGTATTTCGCCTGTGGAACATCCCTCTTGATGGTCCAACAATAATCGACCAGCATATTAGGATTCCATTTGCCTTAAAATCTCTTTTCCATAGCTGAAATCTCCTGAGTTAGCTCATTTGGTTTTATTTTACAATGGACAAATGGACGAAAAAAGTTTATTAAAAAAAATATTATTTAAATCCATTAAATGAAATTGAAATAAAAAAAAACTGTGGATGATGGAGAAATTCCGAATACATATTTGAAAACACGATAAAAAACTGCATTAAGTACAACTATTGGTTCTCATGAGACAAAAATCATGTTGACCAGTGTTATTATAATATCGTTATCTACAAGATACTTTAAGAGGTCTCAGCATAGATTTTGATATTGTAATGTTGTTTCCATTTGATTTTTATTTATGGTTTGAGCCTCGGCCTATATTAATTCTACATTGTATTTTTTTTAAATTTATTAATTTATTATAACCACCGCTGTGGTTTCGGTATAGCGTCATTGCCTCGTACTCAGCGGGCCCGTGTTCGATCACCGGTCGGGACAAGTTTCCTTTGAGATTCTTTTTCGGATTTTTTCCTCACCTATAAAACAAATGTCAGGAAACGTTAAGGTCCAAACGGTCCCCGAAAGTCATCTGGCCATCATAATCATCATATTCGCCTTTAGTGTGAATGTGTATGTTAATGTTGTGTTGTCTTAAAGGGAGCCCTGACATTGAGCTGGTCACTCATTCGGGATGGTCCTCCACTCCCTTGTGTGGTCAGAAAATGTATGTGACCGATAATTAAAATCCCTCTCCCGACAGGTCGTGCTACTGTAAGGCCCGAGTAGCGTGTGGCATGTAGAAGTACCTATAAGGCAAGAGGATAAAATGCGTCCTTGGAATGGAATTTATATAGGTCTATAGAACCTCTGAAATTATAAATCTGTATTTTATTATTGATTTCGTACATCTCAATGATGGATAAATCATATTTGAAGAGAAAAATTATACGCTCAGACCGGGACTTGAACCCGGGACCCTTGGTTCTCTAGACCAAGTGCTCTACCAACTGAGCTACCTGAGCAAGTACCGATCTAAACGCAAATCCTTAATATGTTTTCTTAATAAAGGAGCCGCCATTTGCAAGATAGAAGCATGGCTTCAGAGCATTTGGTGGACGGGAATTACAATGTATATAGAGAAGGATTTGCGTTTAGATCGGTACTTGCTCAGGTAGCTCAGTTGGTAGAGCACTTGGTCTAGAGAACCAAGGGTCCCGGGTTCAAGTCCCGGTCTGAGCGTATAATTTTTCTCTTCAAATATAAATCTGTACTTTGTAGTGTATTTGTGCTGGTTGAGTGGAAGAGAAGGTCTTATGGCCTTATCTCAGCCAGACTAAATAAAACATTATCATCATTATTATTATTATTATGAGGAAATTGATGGGCTTATTCAAACTATTCCATTAGTTGAAATAGCTTAAATTTACCATAAAATGTTCACTTCAAAAGAGGAGAAAATATGCCGAGTATTCGAGAATAAAGGGCATTTGAAAATTTTCTGGGTCAATGAGAGACGAACAAACGGTTGAATGGAGAAAACTGAATAATCGTGAGGTGCATGATCTTTATGGGAAACCACCTGTAAAAAAAATAAAAACAGTTCAAGCAGAGAAAAAATTCGGAACTCAGTTGTAAGGGAGAAAATGAAGATTGAATACATTATTTTAGATTATATTAAAACACAGTAATTAATATGGTAAGGACATGTCCACCGAATGGAAGAGGAGCGGCTACCAAAATGTGTTTTGGAATGGAAACCTGAGGAAAGACGAGGCAGAGGAAGACCTAAAACCTCCTGGAGTCAGGGAATATATTTATACATGAAGGAGAAACATCTTAAGTAAAGTGATCCCACAACAGGCCTCAGGAGGCCCTTGGGGTAGTAGGAGGTTAAGGCTCCCACTTTTTCTAGACAATCGGCACTTTATGTCAGCCGGGTTGTCAGCCCTGCGTGACGGCCGCCTTTACCCCAGAACAAGCGTCTGGTACTCATTTCAGTTAGAGGCTGAGTCGACCCCAGGGCCATAGTGCCGCCAGAGGGTTTGGGTCAGTTTAAAAATCCTGACCCCAACGGGACTTGAACCCTCGACCCTCCGGCTTGTAGCTCAGTGCCTTAACCACTACGCTACGGCGTGCCCCCCAGGAGAAACATCTACAACCAGGAAATTGGATGGACCGACAAAATTGGCTATTAGGAATCGGACGATGTCAAAGACATTAATCAACCGATGATCTATTTAGATGTAATAAAATACTGTAGTTAAGTATCATAGACTACGATGAGCAGGACAAGCAGGAAGAATGGGGAATAAGCGAGGAGCATGGAAACGTCTTGTAGGAAAACCTAGGGGAAATGTCCCAATAGGGTGGACACTATTGATGTGGGAAATGACATTAACCATAATTTGAAGTAGATTAATTATGGGGAATAAAAGAGGAGCATGAAAACGTCTTGTAGAAATATCTAGAGAAAATGTCCCAGTAGATAGAAAAATAATGAGGTGAAAAATAACAATAACCATATTATGAAGAAGTAGATTGCTTTGTCCCACGTTGTGGCGACGTTTTGAAGAAGTAATTCTCTTCAAGCCCGATGTTGTAACATTTTGAAGAAGGATTTGTGTCCCAAAAAGAATTACTGGTTCAGGTTGGGTTTAATTTTCGGTAGAGCCGGATTCTCTTCTTAGGGTCGGACATTGGTACACAGGATTGGAAAACACTTCAAAATCATAAAAATGTTTCTTGTATAAATAATTGCCAATTTATTCACTTCTTAATTCCCCAGCAGATTAAGTAAATGTAGGTGATATTATTCTTCACCGTCAATTAAAATTGAAGTATTTTCTTTTCTTGAATCAATTATTGTTCTTGTATTAAATATTACTTTTTATCAGGAGATCTCTTCTTGCTTCTATCTTTGTTGAAAGTTGTATGCAGAATGACTTTTATAATTTGAAGACCATTATTACATCACATGGTGGTTATTTTAAATTAAATATAAGGTTTGAATTGATTTGTTAAATAAGAAAGTTAATTGTTTTAACATCCAATCAGAGTTTAGTTTACTTTCATTTAAGAATATGAAGTTAAGCAGGTGTTCTTATTACAGTTATAATAGAAGGCTTTATAATTTTGACAACAATTACTTAAAACAATTTTTAAAAGCATTCTTTACAAATACTGTTATGTAATACAATTTCTTTAATTGTTACTGAGACATTTTTATTCAACAATAACCAACAATTAATTATTTAGATGTTTTTATTTATTTAAGTTATATTTAAGTATTAAAAGAATTTTAAAATACAAAATTATTAACTTTAACTTCTATATTCATTGTGATATTAAAATCCTGCTATAAGTAGATTAATTATGGGGGAAAAAAGAGGGGCATGAAAACGTCTTGTAGAAATATCTAGGGAAAATGTCCCAGTAGGTAGGAAAATAATGAGGTGAAAAATAACATTAACCATAATTGGAGGGGATGAATTATATAATGAATGGTTGAAATGGTTAGGGATGAATGGGAGAGCTTATGTCGCGCGTATAAGAACCTTCGGGTTTAATGAGTAAGTTATTTAGTAACACTTGACTCCTTGTGATGTTGTCTATATCTATATTTATTTTAAGGGCGGTACTTAATTTTGCAGATAACCATAAGAAGCTTCAAGATAAAATGAAACACTCAATTGAGTTGCTAAATGAAGAGTGAAAATTAAAATAAAGATGACTGTTTTGCAAAACTCTCTAAATTGTTTGACTTTACTATCTTACAATGATATGTTATCACATCAGTTTACAATTTTTTTGTTGTAACTTTCAAGAAACTAATGTAGAAAAACCAAACTACATAATTTTAAATAAATGAAAAAAAATCGTCACATCATAATTTGATATTTAATATTAAATTTATCACTTCTCACTGAATGACAAATTACATTTGAAGAGAAAAATATATACCTAAATCGAGATTTGAACTCAATATCTCGGGTGCTGTACACCAGTGCTTTAACGATTTAAACTGTTAGGCATCACGATTTAAACATAGATTTTTGTCTTATACTAATTCGATTCCCGTCCGCCAGGTAGCAATGAACTTTTGTTCCACTAACGTCATCTAGCGGCCTCTTAAATAAGAGCACTTTCAAAGGTAAATCAACTCATTACATTTCTAGCAAGTAAAGCTAATATTCGATATTTAGGGTCGGTTTCACCAACAGAGGTAACTGTATTACGCCAGTTTTCCCCATGTATCCATCCATCCATAGTAATTCTGCCCGAAGGCAGGTTCTTCACTGCAATCATAGCATTTTCATGCTATGCTTGCAGCTTTACTAGGGAATTGTGTAGGTGTGGTAGCTTCCCGTTGCTTTCCACACCGGTGAAGGATGATAATGATGATGATAATGATAAGGATGATGATGATCATGATGGCCATATGATTTCGGGGACCGTTTGGGCCTTAAAGTTTTCCTGACATTTGTCTTACAGGTAAGGAAAAACCCCGATAAAAACCTCACCCAGAAAAACTGCCCCGACCGGGGATCGAACCCGGGCCCGCTGCGTGACAAGGCAGCACGCTACCTCGAGACATATATAATAATAATAAAACATAGCTTTATCTGGCGTAATACAGTTACCTCTGTTGGCGAAACCGACCCTTAATATTAAATATATCACCTCTCATTCAATATATATGCCTTAATCGGGATCTGAACCCAATATCTCTGGTTCCGTACACCAGTGCTTTAACGATTTAAGCTATTAGGCATCACGATTTAACATCGATTTTTCTCTTGTGCTAGTACGATTCCCGTGCACCAAGTAGTAGTGAACTTTATTTATTTAGCCTGATGGAGTTAAGGTCATGTGGCCTTTTCTTCTACTTACCAGGACAAACATATGTATTGTATTGTATTGTAAGCCTATGTTTTCCCTTTACAGAGATTTAGGCGCTCTCCCCCTACAGGGAAGAATTTCGACCATACTAATTTAGTTACACTTGTTTTCGTATAGATATCAATTTGAGTGGTCCGTGGTCAGCGTTCCGTCTCATACTGACATCTAGGAAACCAAGGCAGTACTAGGACGGGAAAATTCCGTAAATTTTGCTTAGATGCCTTTTCATTCAGGCTTAAGGATTTTTTACGAGCCTGAAGATCTTCAGACTCGGGACCCACGGCTTAAAGTCCCTCCCGGAGGACTTGCTCCTTGGATTTTTCCGTCCTAAAAAATCCATCGACCCCGGCCGGGTTTGAACCCGCGACCCTCCGCGTCCCTCGGGACCAGAGGCAAGGAGCATAACCACTAGTCCACCGCGGCCGATATGTTACATTCTAATAAAACAAGTAAATATTAGGTATCCTGGAAAAGGGAAACGTGGTAGAACAAAACCTACGTGGAATAAGGGAATTTAAGACAACATGAAGGAGAGAAATATGACAGAATCAGACACGCAAGATCGGGAAGTGTGGAAAAAAAAAAAAAAAAAAATGTATATTTTGGTTGAGGATACCTGTATATATAACAGAAACAATCCTGAAATAAAAAAAATATTAGGTTCTAAAAGATTATCTAGCCAAATTGAACAGTAAAAAAAAATTACAATACAATCAAGTTAAAGACAATTATAACTAAAATTAAAGATAGTATATTACGATACAAGGTTGGGAATTGATTTTTACAGACGTGAGGAAATGTTTAAAAACGAAGATTCTGTAAAACACTTCACAAACATGCGTTGTACATTATTTTTTGCGCGATGGTGTTTTCAAAACAATAAATAGGCCTACATAATAGCATCTTTGTTGGAAATATTTGGGTTAACAGCGTGGGCAATGTTTATTAGTTGAGACTACAGCAGGCCGTAACATCAAATCAGTCAATAAATGGCGGCAAGTGCATATTTATTGTTTTATATTGTTTCAAATAAAGTTCACTTCATTTAAAATGCAGTGATTTGTTTCGTTTAATGTAACTTACATTTACACTACAGTTTTGATATATTTTTGTATATACATTGTACGTAGTATACATAAAGGGCAGTGGTTTTACTTCCCGCAGCTGGATCCTTTCCACCACCCCTTGGGATACCTCAGCCAGAAGGTTATACTCTCGAGTCCCAGCTCACTTGTCCTCCCTTCTCTACTTCGCGGTCACATTCAAAATCTCGGTCTAGAACCAACACCTCAGGGAGAAGGTGTTGGAGTCGCAACTTCTGGGGAAATTGCTGAGCTACATAGTGCGTCAGGTCGCTCATTCCTGACATGTTCCTGACGACCCCACAGTTGGTCCACGGGCTCCTTGAGCCTAGCCGGGAGGACTGCTGTCGCAGATCCACCGACCATTCCCCTGTTCTGCCTCCAGGGACGCATCCTGCAGCCGTTGTGAGACCGGCTAGGACTTGAATCCTCAAGCCCCACAGTGTGAGTCTTTAGTATATCCAGGTGCTCATCTCCTGGCGACCCCACAGTTGGTCCACGAGCCCGTAGGCTGGGCCGGGAGCCAGCACAGTTTTTTACTTCCAACATCATCATCCTTCACCGGTGTGGAAAGCAACGGGAAGCTACCACACCTATAATTCCCTAGTAAAGATGCAAAGCAAAGTATGAAAATGCTATGATTGCAGTGAAAGACCTTTCCTCGGGCAGAATTACTATGGATGGATGGATATTTTAAGTTTAACGTCTTTTGAGAGAAGTTGGGACGACATTCAAATATATAACTTAGAGGAAACATAATTTCATACGACAGAGAGAAAAAAATATATTACCAAAGTAAAATAACTTTAAAAAATAAAGATCATGGGCGACCACATGAATAATTCCTCTTTAAGGAACAATTACTGTGGCCTGATCGGCAATCGAACTCAGGGCCTCATGAACTGTAGTCAGAAGTTCTGACCACAAGACCATGTGATGTATAACATACTATATATATATATATATATATATATATATATATATATGAAATGGATTTAATACGAAGGGCAGCAAGAATTTCAAGAAGAGAAAAAATTAGGAATTCAGTTATAAGGGAGAAAATGAAGACTGAAGACACTATTTTAGATTATATTAAAACTCAGCAATTAAGATGTTACGGACATGTCCAACGAATGGAAGAGGATCGGCTACCAAAATCTGTTTTCGAATGGAAACCTGAGGAAAGACGAGGCAGAGGAAGACCTAAAACCTCCTGGAGTCAGGGAATATGTTTATACATGAAGGAGAAACATCTACAACCAGGAGATTGGATGGACCGACAAAATAAGCTATTAGGAATCGGACGATGCCAAAGGCATTAATCAACCGATGATATATATATATATATATATATATATGTCCCGCGCCGTAGCCGAGCGGTTAAGGTAGGAAGCCTTGGCGCAGAGCTACGGGACTTGCGCTGGTTCGAGTCTCCATGGGGGAAGAAATTTTCTCATGGTATTTCGGCCAGTATGGGACCGGTGCCCACCCAGCATCGTGAGCCAATTGGGTAGCTACAATAAGTAGCAGCTCCAGGTTGAGGAAACCAGCTATAACGGCTGGGGGACTCGACATGCTGACCACATGTCACCCCTACACTGGCTGTTGATCATCTACCTCTGTGATTGACACATGTGGATGTGAAGGCCAGCAGCCGGCTGGTAGGCTACGGGCCTTGTAGGCCTGTCGCGCCAGGAGTTTTATATATATATATATATATATATATATATATATATGTTATCAACATGCAATACCATTAATTATTAACAATTATATATAAATTAATTAGTGTATAATGCTGTTGTGTTATTATTTAATTGTAATATTAATGTGTTTTCTTTATGTAATTGTAATGTTAATGTTTTTAGTGTATAATGCTATTGTGTTATTATTTAATTGTAATATTATTATTGTGTTTTCTTTATGTAATTGTAATGTTAATGTTTTTAGTGTATAATGCTATTGTGTTATTATTTAATTGTAATATTTTTATTGTGTTTTCTTTATGTAATTGTAATGTTATTGCTGTTTTTGTTTATTTTTCTTTACACTAGTACCAATTATTACTTTATTGTAACGGACTGTCAACAGCACATACGGCTTACTGCTCGTGCGACCCATATTTGTAAATAATATTGTAAATAGGCCTATCTTACTTTTTGTCTAATAAAGTCCTACTACTACTACTACTATATATATATATATATATATATATATATATATATAATTATTATTATTATTATTATTATTATTATTATTTGTCTGCCCCTTTTTAACTTTTTTAATAGTTAAACATCCGGTGTGCACTTTCACAGTGTTACTTAGAATACGTACAGTAGCATTTGCATGGTGGATTTGAACAATATTGTGAACGGTGTGGGAAGCAGTCACGGTTGTCCTACAAACAACCTGTGTAACTGCCACCTTGCGAACCTGAGTTGTAGCATAACATACCCTCAGGGCACAATCACTTGCAAACTTGACACCCTCACTTTCATCCTTATTGTCAAAACCTTAGAGCAATAATTACATATAGGAATTACATGCACAAAGAAATTAAACATTGGCTCTATTCTGTAGATGCATGCTATTTTGCATTATAGGGACTCTTGTCGTCCCAACTCTATCAAAAAACGTTAAACTGAAAATATATAAAACTGTTATTCTCCCAAATTGTTTTATATGGATGCGAAACATGGACTCTTACTTTAAGTGAGGAGAAGAGAGTATTTGAAAATAAAGTACTTAGGACATTTTTTTGGACCAAAGAGAGATGAACAGACAGGCGAATGGAGAAGACTACATAAAAATGAGCTACATGATCTTTATAGGAATCCAAATAGGGATAGTAAGAACAGTTAAGTCTCGTAGATTGCGATATGCATAGTTTATGTAATGGAAATGAACAGCTATGAGGGAAATTTTGAAGAAGTGGCTGATTTAAATAGCTAGGACTAGTGGTTATGCTCCTTGCCTCTGGTCCCGTGGGTCGCGGGTTCAAACCCGGCCGGGGTCGATGGATTTTTTAGGATGGAAAAATCCAAGGAGCAAGTCCTCCGGGAGGGACTTTAAGCCGTGGGTCCCGAGTCTGAAGATTTTACGGCTCGTAAAAAATCCTTAAGCCTGAATGAAAAGGCCTCTAAGCAAAATTTACGGAATTTTCCCGTCCTAGTACTACCTTGATTTCCTAGATGTCAGTATGAGGCGGAACGCTGACCACGGACCACTCAAAATGACATCTATACGAAAATAAGTGTAACTAAATTAGTATGGTTCAAATTCTTCCCTGTAGGGGGAGAACACCTAAATCTCTGTAAAGGGAAAACATGGGCTTACAGTACAGGAACAATATAAACATAGGCTCAATTCTAGAAATAAATGCTATTATGCATTACAAGGGACTATTGCCATCTCAACTTACCCATAAAAAGCATTAAATTGAAAATATATAAAACTGTTATTCTCCCAGTTATATTACACGGATATGAAACATGAATTCTTACTTTAAGAGGGGGGAAAATATTACAAGTATTTGAAAATAAAGTACTAAGGAAAATCTTTGGACAAAAGAGAGAAAAACAGGCAGGCGAATGGAGAAGACCTACATGGTCTTTATAGGAAACCAGATATAATAAGAACAATTAAGTCTCGTAGATTGCGTTGGGGAGGACATGTGGCAAGAATTGGGAATGAAAGAGGAGCATGGTAGCTTCTTGTAGGAAAACCAGAGGGAAAACGCCCAGTTGATAGACTGAGAATGAAGTGGGAAATAACATTAACTATGATTAGAGGGAAGTAGATTATACAGGGGATGATTGCAAATATTAGCTCAGGATAGGGATGTATGGAGAGCTTATGTCCGCACGACCATGAACCTACGGGTTCGATAGTGCCAGTATGTTAGTTAATTACCTGTGTATCAAATGCAGCTTATCATTTTTATCACTACCATTTTTTAAGGGGTACTCCAAAAAGTAGTTGTTTAACATTATAGGCCTACGCTACAATCCGGAAAGTTAGGGGTTAGATTCCCGATGAAGTCGGGGCTTTAAACTGGCCTAATATTTCTACGGACGCGATCCCCTGGAACCGACTGTAATGGAAATGAGTACCAGACGCCTGTTCTGGGAGTAAAGGCGGCTGTTACGAAGTACCGATAAAACTCGGGTAACAATCTATACCGATTGTCTGCTTTGATCTTCTATTACCCCGAGGGCATCGGAAGGCCTGAAGTGGGATTACTTTACATTTATATATTTTTATTTTGATGTTTGCCTGTTCAAAGACAAAACACGTGTCGGGATCATGTTTCTTGTCTCGTTTTATCACTCCTACTGGTCTTGCCTTTATCTTTAAATTATTTATGTATTATTCTTTGTGGGGTTTAAGCTTTTTTATTTGTCTTATTATTTAGTGAACATATATAAGTAGTGCATTTAATTTGATATATTTGCATCTTAATTGTTGACTCTTTTGGGCGGAATTACAATTAAGGCAAAGACTAGCCTCATGGGCTAATACTCAGAATTACTGACTACAATTCATGGTGTTCCGGGTTCGATTTCCGGTAAGACTCTAGGATTTGTTTATCTTAAAAGGAATTATTCCTGTGGTTGTCCATGGTCTGGATTTAGATTAAGTTTAGGTTAAAGGACTCTCCTGGTGCTTCATTTTCATTCATCACTTATATCATCGGGATTACGTAACAACACCATCCAGGCGCCCCAACTTAAGAAGTGGGTTATAATTCCACCATGCCAAGAGAGAATACCAGAAATGTCATAAAAACAACCTGATGGCATTGGTAAAATAAACTATTAAGACATATAATTTTATTTATAATGAATTTCCGCAAAGTTACGGCTGACTTCATTAGTTATATTTATTTCTTTGTTTGGCAGAACGTGAATGGGGTAGTTAGATAGTATAGGCTACTATTTTTTTAATAATGATTTTTAACAATACATATCATTGACGTTGGAATTCGAAGCTGGGCATAGGACCGACACATTTTTCACAGAGGCCTCTTATTTCAGTCTTGGTGCTATTATGGGGAATGAAAGACGTGCATGGAAACTTCTTGTAGGAAAGCCAGAAGGAAAACGCCCAGTTGGTAGACCAAGAATGAGGTGGGAGAACAACATTAACTATGATTTGAGGGAAGTAGATTATACAGGGAATGATTGGAAAACATTAGCACAGGATAGGGATGTATGGAGGGCTTATGTCCGTGCGGCCATGAACCTACGGGTTCGATAGTGCCAGTGAGTAAGTAAGTAAGTAAGTAAGTAGACCTAAATCTACGACACGGGTACTATGACTTCACTTCCCTTTCGAACAAAGGCAAAGTTGGGATCTTTCTCGCCCTGAAAAATCCACGAATCTAGATGTCAAATTCTCGGAGATTGAACCCATATGAAATCTGATTTTTGTAAAAATGGCTACGGTGTATACATTAATGCGGTCGATTTTATTAATCGTCGTCTGGCTGCAAATTTAACACAAGTTTATTGTGCTGAATTGTAGCCTACGTTACTAAGCAGAGCTAGTAGGTCACACATCCACGCGTGCACACACACACACACACACACACACAGGCCTATATATATATATATATATATATAATGCAGAAATAACATTGGTCAATAAGATTTTTGTCTCATGAGTACCAATAGTTGTACTTAATGCAGTTTTTTATCGTGTTTTCAAATATGTATTCGGAATTTCTTCATCACCCATAGTTTTTTTTATTTCAATTTAAATTAATGGATTTAAATAATTACTTTTTTAATAAACGTTTTTTTCGTCCATTTATTATCTTGGCGCAGTGAGCGATGAGCAGGGGGAACACTTTCGTCAGGAGATTTCAGCTATGGAAAAGATATATCAAGGCAAATGGAATCCTAATATGCTGGCCGATTATTGTTGGACCATCAAGAGGGATGCTCCACAGGCGAAATATAGCAGAAAATCGTCATTTCTTACTTTCTAGGTGAGTCTAAATGTTCGAATATTGTGTAGTTACGAATGTAGAAAATATTAAAGTGTTTGAAATTATAAATGCCTGTCTCTCGGAAACCTTGCGTGATGGAAAAAAAAAAAAAAAAAAAAAAAAAACCGATATCATATTTGAATTCTGGAGAAAAAATACTATCAGAATCGCATATTTTTCTTTGTAAGACAAAAAAAAAAGTTTATTTTTTTGTTGCTCAGTGTAATTATAATGGATGAGATTGAACACAGAAGGTTAAAATGATATGGACATGTTAGAAGAATGCAGGATGGAAGACTACCAAAGGCCGTCCATACATGGAAAATTGAAAGAAGGAACAGAAAAGGAAGACGAAGAATAACCTGGAAGAATAACATTCAATGAGGACATTTGATGTAACGGATCAAGACACGGAGGACAGATAACGATGGAGAACTTTAATTTAGGGAAATTTATGAATATGTATTACAAACTGATAATCTATAACCTAAGTCCATAATCATTTATGTATTTTTTTAAAACTCAGGTTAATTATTCAGATTGGCTGGAGAAAACCCTCAATGATGTGGAAAATTCTCAATGAATAAAATATATAGGATGTAATCGTGGTCATTAGGATCCATTAAGATTTGTAAGAATGTAAAAAAACGGGATTCTATGTCAGGAGTCCATCTACATTAATTACTATTCAAAAAGAATAGCCGACTTATCTTTATGGTGTGCTAGATTATCAAATAAACTGTAAATTAATCTGGTGTACACTAAACTTGCCCATTTTCTCACCCTAACTTCTCTATTTTCTTATCTAACGAAATAAAACAGTACCAACTAAATTGGAAACACCATCTAGAAAGAATGAGTTCAAATCGGACCCCCAAAGCTGTTTATAATTATATACCAAGAGGACGAAGATCTCTGGGCCGTCCTATGAAACGCTGGAGGGAAAATTTTCTATAGGATCGTAACAGGCCTTGGCCTAATACTTGGAAGGAAGAAGAAGAAGAAGAAGAAGAAGACGAAATAAAACGAGTATATGTGGACTCCTGGCATAGAATAGCCGTAAAAATTTTTCGTGAATACATGAATAGGTAAATTCCATCAGAATTCGCCCTAAAAATATTGAATAAAAACCCTTCACTATAACCTACCGGGCACACTGCTCTAATGACAAACAAGATAGATAGATTGTAGAATGCAGGCTTTCACGGCCGGAAATCATGACAATAGAAGATTTCGGACTATAAGGCAATCATCTTATAACTGGTGTTTTTCCCAGAGGTTTCGCCCTCGACTATTTTGGAAGGCATCTTCAGTGACGAGTTTTTCTAACTTCTAAAAGAACTCGCCACTGAAGATGCCCTCTATTGCCGAGGGAGAAATATCTGGCAAAAACACGTTATGGAGCATGGCCTTATAGCACGAAATCTTCTATTATATATCTGGCTTAACTTGGCAAAGAGAGATATGGAGATATAAGGGTAGATCCTTGACCGCTTTCGCCCAGTTACAAAAGAAAGAACCCACCATGTTATCAGTTTTCGTCTTCCCCCTTTCCCCTATTAACATCTGGTGAAGAAAATCCGTCAACACTGGTGCGTTGAGAGAGGTGAGCACAGCTGTCTCTTTCTACAAATTTCTTGCAAAGTTAAGCCAGACGAACTATAATATCAAAACAAGATAGATATTTTTTCACAAAATAGTTTAATATAATTTTTTACAAATTCTGCTACATACAGCCTATAAAACAAACTATTTAGTCGATGAGAAAACTTGGTATTAAGAAAAATTTACATTTAAAAAAATGGCGAAACCCCATATTTCATCTCAAACTCTTCCCCACAACACTAATTTGGGTGATATATATAGGCCTATATAATTTACTTATGCAATTGAAGATAATTTTATGTTTGTAGAATTTTATATTAATATTTAGGTTCGGAAAGTAATAATTGTGAATATATTTTTTAAATTTATAAATTTGCAAAATAAGTAGAACTATTTCTAGGTATTAGAGCGGCCATGACAAGAGAGAGTCGCATGTTTTTATATATATATATATATATATATATATATATATATATATATATATATATTTACGGGTAAAATATGTTAAAGATAATTACCGGTAAATTCGAGGGCTTAATACAAATTAATATACTATTTTATGAATATTTCCTCCATTAAAATGACACTTAATTGCATAAATAAGTATATCGTATTTATACCCTCGTGTACTAAACTTGATTTCACATTTATCTTGGATTTTCACAAGAATTATTAAATTAACATCATAGCCTATATGACTTTGAGCCATATTTGAATTATGTATAACAAAAAAAATGTAATTTACAGTTCTTACCTGTGAAAATGAAATCCTTTTACAGCATTAATCAATGAAGAACGATCATTCACAAGATAAAATCACTAACATTCATATAAGGCTACGTTCATTAGTACAAAATATTATCACCAACTTTATCACCATCTTGAATAAAATTAAAAAAACTCATCACAAAACATGGATATACTGTATGTACAATTCAATAAATTATGATGTACTAGAAGCTGCACGTGTGCTTCCAATGCTGATAGCGGTCTGCGCGAAGTGGTCTCTGTAAGTTTCTCTGTCGCACTGGCCACATATCTAACAGTGACACTTTATCAGTTCACCTCCCGCCGAGATCTAAAAGCCTTTCTCTCACTGAGGCAACATAGAGTTATCTCATATTTAATCGACAGATCGCTTATACAACACCCATACCTGTCAGTACGATAATATACTTAAATCTTATCAATTGAATGCGTTCCTTCTTTTGAATTTATTACGTACCACATTTACGCATAATATCATTTTTTAGAGATTTCCGAATTATTAATTATAGGCATTGACGTTGTTCTCGTGATGAGATGTTTTATAATTCAAACAAATTGCTTGGATAATGGATTTTGGAACATGACATTTTATCTATCATTTAGATTGCATAGGCTAGTATAAAAAATAGCTGTTATTCTACCAGTTATATTATATGGATGCGAAACATGGACTCTTACTTTAAGGGAGGAAAGGAGATTACGAGTATCATCATCATCATAGTACATTCACGAATTTAGGTCATTTGTTGACCTGTTTCGGCCTCAAGAGAAACACCATCCAAAAGTCTTTTGAGTGGACGTCCTGGTAATAATTCTTTGCTGTGGGTCGTCATATTTCAATTCCTTCTGGATTTTTTCATGTTGAGACTTGAAAGTAGTTTTGAAGTTCCTTAGGACAGGTTACTGGCCCGACGCTAAGTAGTCCAGTGGTAGGGCTGCTACCTTTTAGTCTCTGGACAGACATTAGGATACCGCATTTACTCAGTACCCGATAGAACGGTTATACCGCCGTGACTCGGTCCTCAGAGCCTCGTTTGTGAAAACGGGTTGTACCACGAGAAGGTGAGGATGAGAATTGGGTAGGAGAGGTTATACACACGTCACTACCCCTTACAATTTGAGAATAAAATTCGCAGGAAACTTTTTGGACCAAACGGAGATGAAAAGACAGGTGAATGGAGCAGACTACATAACAGTGAACTACATGGTCTATATGGGAAGCCAGAAGTAATAAGAACAGTTAAGTTTCGTAGACTGCGATGGGCAGGACACGTGACACGAATGGGGAATGAAAGACGTGCATGGGAGCTTCTTGTAGGAAAACCAGAGGGAAAACGCCCAGTTGGTAGACCAAGAATGAGGTGGGAGAATAACATCAACTATGTCCTTGCGGCCATGAACCTATGGGTTTGATAGTGCCATGAGGTAGTTATTTATATTGCACAAAGAATAGATCTTCATCGATCGATCCTAATTAGTACATGCCGTAAATAATCATGAAAAAAGTGTGGGTGTGTGTCTTTATATTTATTTATTTATCCATCCCTAGTAATTCTGCCTTAAGGCAGATCCTTCACTGCAATCATAGCATTTTCATGCTATGCTTGCAGATTTATTAGGGAATTGTAGGTGTGGTAGCTTCCCGTTGCTTTCCACACCGGTGAAGGATGATGGTGATTATGATTTCGGGGACCGTTTGGCCCATAAAGTTTTCCTGACATTTGTCTTACAGGTGAGGAAAAACCCCGATAAAAACCTCACCCAGAAAAACTGCCCCGACCGGGGATCGAACCCGGGCCCACTGCGTGACAAGGCAGCACGCTACCTCGAGACCACAGCGATGGACATATAGGGATATATAATTCTTCTGTACGCGTGTTAGTCACTGAACTCCTAAACGACTGGACCGATTTTTATAAACATTTTTGTGTGTCTGATTGGGTCCCTCGATGGTTTAGATTCACAATTAGAGCCTCTAAAACCATTAGGTGTAGGAGTTCACCTGAAGTGAAAATTTAAAAATCGCTATAGCGGTAACAATTTTTTATGTTTCACAACGGAACTCACTATATCCTATTAAATAAATCGAGGTAGGCATTATTCGAAAATGAACGAAATCAATTAGAAGTGGGGGTTTACTTGAAATCCGAAATTAAAAACTGCCTAAACAACTGGACCGATTTTGTTGACTTTTTTTTTTGTATGGGTCCCTGGATGGTTTAGATTCACAATTGGACCCGGCAGTGGCGCTGCGATTGGGTTATAGGATTTTTTTGTCAGAAGTGTAGTCATCTGCATTACCGACATATTCCACGCGACAAGAATGTTACGTCATAATGCACGCTTCTTGAGCCTCAACAGTTGGCAGTAAGGAGGTTTTTTGCGAACTTATTAATTAGTGAATTTTATGGTAAAAAAAAAGTAACATATTTTTTATCGTCCGGCCGTGACACGAGAATTAAACATTCAGGCAGGACGTCTGCCGAGTCCGCTATATATATTCTGGCGAATGGAGAAGACTACATAACCGTGAACTACATGATCGTTATAGGAAACCAGATATAATAAGAGTTAAGTTTGGTAGACTGCGATGGACAGGGCATATGGCACGAAAGACGAATGAAAAAACGAGCATGGAGGCTTCTTGCATGATTTGAGGGAAGTAAATTATACAGAGTTCCGCGCCGTAACCGAGTGGTAAGGCAAGATGCCTTGGCGCAGAGCTACGGTACTTGCGCTGGTTCGAGTCCCCATGGGGACGAAACGTTCTCATGAAATTTCGCCCAGTATGGGACCAGCGCACACCCAGCATCGTGAGGAATTTGGGTAGCTACAATAAATAGCGGCTCCAAGTTGAGAAAACCAGCTATAATGACTGGGGAACCCGACATGCTCTCCACATGTCACCTCTACACTGGCTAGATGATCATCTACCTCTGTGATTAACACGTGTGGATGTGAGGCTAGCAGCCGGCTGGTAGGGCAAGTTCTCAGAATAGGGATGTAAGTCCGCGCGGCTATAAACCTAAGGGTTCGATAATGCCAGTGAGTTTTATATATATATATATATATATATATATATACACACTGCTCAAAACAATTAGAGGAACACTATGAAATATTTTTTCATTGGATAAATGTACAAACATGAAATTAATAAAGTACATTATTTGTGGTTATTTATTTTTTGCTCATGTCAGTAAAAACAAATGAATAACGCTGACAATTAACTTTTCAAATAATTCCGCTATGTAAGCAATTGAATCTTGTGCTTATTTTTCAAAGTTAAACACTCGTTATATAGAGTTAGTATCGTGTATGGCCTCCATTACATTCGATGACACTTTGGCACGCTCCCAATAAGATTCTGGATTTCCTCTTGCAGGATATTCTCCAATTTCTCCTTCAGAGCATCTCCAAGTTACTGCAGAGTTTGTGGAGCTTAGTGTCGGTTCCTGACCTTCCTGTCTAGAAGATCTCACAAGTGCTCAATAGGGTTGAGGTCTGGGCTGACCGCTGGCCTCTCCATTGCCTCAATTTCATTCCTCCTCAGGAAATCCCTGGTGACAGCCGCAGAATGTGTCCTGGCATTATCCTGCATAAACAGAAATCCAGGGCTTACTCCAATGGCAGCAGGTACTACATGCTCTTCCAGAACGTGTTCGATATACCGGACAGCATTCAGTCGCTGGGGAACAAGTACAAGGTCCGTACGATTGTTGTACATAACTCCGGCCCACACCATTATGGAACCTCCTCCGAATCTATCAATTTCCTGTACAGCCTCTGCAGAAAATCTTTCTCCTGGCCGTCCCCACACCCTCAATCGGCCATCACAACGTGTAAGACGATACCTGGATTCATCCGAGAAGAACACAGACTCCCACTGGTTCAGGTTCTAATCACCATGGTTTTCAGTACGTCTTGCTGCCTTATGCCCATTTGTTAAGCGTGTTTTTTTAACGGGCCTTTTTGGACGAATATTCTCTTTCCTTAATCTGTTTGATTATGAGGTTTAACAGTCCACTAACACGTAAATTAATGTCATTTTTTCACATCTTACCTCATATTTTATGTTTCTTTAAACACAGGAACTAGTTTTCAAGAGAAGGATCTCTCTCATTTTCAACCGACATTATGTTGAAAATGAGAGAGGTTCTTCTCTTGAAAACTAGTTCCCGGTTTAAAGAAACAAAATATGAGGTAAGATGTGAAAAAATGACTCATTAATTTACGAATGAAGAACCTCATAATGTTATTTCCTATATTTAACTATGAACGTCCGCTAACAGTTGGAGTAAGAAGCAATTCTCCTGGACAACAGAACATCAGTGGTGAAATTACTGATGTGAAACTGTCTAGATTTTGAAACGGTTTAATTAGAAGACTCGATATGAGGTGAGGTGTAAAGAATTTTATTTTAAATCTTAAATTAAATCTCACAGTGATATTTCCTATAACAGTTCAACATAAAACTCAAGAAATTTACTTACCATCCATTGAAGAACCACAAGTTAAAAAATTTAGTTTAACATAAAATTGGCATCAAAGAATGAATATAGCCTGAATAGGGTAATTAAAAGCAATAAATATAACAAAATTGAAGAAGAAAACAAATTGGGAATTTACCAGATTAAATGTGGATATTGTGACAAAATTTATATAGGGAAAACAAAAAGAATGTAGATAGGAAATAACACTATGAGGTTTTTTAATATTGTTTATTTTTTATTTCACTCACCTCATACTTCATAACTCCTAGCATACCCAGGGTTTCGTCACATCCTTTGTGACATTCTCAATGCTGTGTCACGTTCACAACTGACGTCCGACTGCCTTTTATCCTCCAGTCTGACGTCCGCGCCATCTGATGGCTGACCGACAAACTTCCAAATCAGTCCTCTCTCCTTATAACCGGGTATTTCAAAATTCATAGTTGTATTTTCATTCTTGCATATGTAAATTTTTTCCCAAATTGTGAGTTCCTTCGGTTTTTCTAATTGTTTAAGTAACTTTGTTTTGGTTTCTATTCTATGTTTTTCTGACCAGGCATGTGCAGCTATTGCAGATTTTTCTGTTTCTCCATTTTTAACATTTCTGAGGTGTTCCTTTAATCTTGTATTTAGATTCCTTTTTGTTTTTTCTATGTATATCATTTCACAATCTTTACAATTAATTTGATAAATTCCCGATTTTTTGCAGTCTTCAATCTTTTCATTTTTGTTGGTTTTTATTAAATTACCTAAGCTGTAATCATTTTTTGGTGCTAATTTAATGTTGAAGATTTTTTGAAACTTGTCAAATACTAAAGGATGGTATGTGAACTTCCTGAATTTTTTACCAATATTTTTATCTGTCTGAAGAGTACTTTCATTAATCATTTTTTGTTCTTTAAATTTATTTATTTTCTTGTGTATCATCTTCTCTCGAAAACCATTATCCTTCGCAATTTTTATGATGTGTTCTTTCTCTTTATTGTAATTTCCTTTGAAAAAAATAAACAAAACAAAAAGAAATTTGAAAACCAGGATGAAAGAACATCTTAGGAATGTCAAAAATGTTGAAGTGGAAAAATCACAGTTGCTGCTCATGCTTGGTCTAAAAAACGTCTAATTGAAAGAAAGGCTAGTTTAATAAAGCAAATAGAAAAACTTAAGGAGCTCACTGTTTGTGAAAAAATCCACATTAAAAAATAACTAAGAAAGAGAAATTAATGAATTTCAAAATTGCCGGGAAGCTGATTTGACTCGGAGCTTCATTGGTCCATCATCAAATGGAGTAAGAAGCAGTGCTTCTGGACGACAGAACATCGGTCTTGTAACTACTGAAGATGTTTTTTTTTATATCTTACCTCATAGTTTATGTTTCCTTAAACACGGGAACTGCAGTTTTCAAGAGGAAATATCCCTTCCATTTTCAACCGACACGACTACTGGATTTTTGTTGGAATCTCCATCTATAACATTGTCATCTGGTGTTGATTTGACGAACTTGATCAGGTCCCGTTTATCAGGAATTTCTAAATTCATAGATTTAAATTTGTATTTCTGAATAGAGCATGCCATTAAATCTTTAGAGAATGAGGAAGGCCTACAACTGAATGGTATTAATAAGCTGTTAGTTTATGCTGATGATGTAGTACTATTGGCCGATAGCGAGGAGATACTAAAGGACAATACACACACACTATTGAGTAACACTAAGAAATTATGACTGGAAGTAAATATCAGTAAAACTAAATATATGGTCACACGTAGAAATTCAGTATATAATGAAAATGGACAGCTAATGACAAATGAGGGAAATTTTGAGGAAGTGGCTGAATTCAAATACCTAGGAACAATAATCACAAACAGGAATGAGATGCACAAAGAAATGAAACATATGCTCAATTCTGGAAATGCGTGCTATTATGCATTGCAGAGACTTTTGATGTCCCAACTCCTTTCAAAAAACGTTAAGCTGAAAATATATAAACTATTATTCTACCAGTTATATTATATGGGTGCGAAACATGGACTCTTACTTTAAGGGAGGAAAGGAGATTACGAGTATTTGTGAATAAAGTTCTTAGGAAAATTTTTGGACCAAAGAGAGATGAACAGGCAGGTGAATGGAGAAGACTACATAACAATGAACTACATGGTGTTTATAGGAAGCCAGATATAATAAAAACAGTTAAGTCTTGTAGACTGCAATGGGCAGGACATGTTGCACGTATGGGGAATGAAAGACGTGCATGGAAGCTTCTTGTAGGAAAGCCAGAGGGAAAACGCCCAGTTGGTAGACCAAGAATGAGGTGGGAGAACAACATTAACTATGATTTGGGGGAAGTAGATTATACAGGGAATGATTGGAAAGCATTAGCTCAGGATAGGGATGTATGGAGAGCTTATGCCCGCGCGGCCATGAACCTACGGGTTCGATAGTGCCAGTGAGTAAGTAAGTAAGTATTTCTGAATATATATCTTCTCCCAAACTGTCAATTCTAAAGGTTTTTCCAAACGTTTTAGAAGTTTGGCCTCTTTTTCAATTTTATGACTCTCCAACAAATTATGTGCTGCAATAGCTAATTTTTCTATTTCACCATTTTTAATATTTCTAAAGTGTTCCTTTGTGCAAGGGTCGAAATTCCTTTTTGTTTTTCCTATGTATACTTCATTGCATGGAGATTCCAACGAAAATCTGGTAGTCATAATGTCGGTTGAAAATGGGAAGGATGTTTCCTCTTGAAAACTGCAGTTCTCGTGTTTAAAAAAACAAACTATGAAGCAAGATATGAAAAATTACTTATTCTTCATCCCATATTAAACTATGAATACTGAAGATGTATCCACCAAAGTTAAGAAACCAGTCTAAAAGAAGACAGGATATGAGGTGAGGTGTACAGAATTTTATTTTAAATTTGACTGTTTTACTATATTTATTTATGATAGGAACTCCAAACATTCAACATGCTGCAGATACTGAATATAAAAAAAGCTGCAAGATACCATAAGATCTAGAAACATAACAACAAGATAAACAAAGGCACATTACATTTACGCTATAAAATTAGGTCCATTATATGGAGTATTAAATTAATTGTTAAATTGTAGAATTACTATTATTCTTTCAACCAGTTGAGCGCCATACGTATAATTCTTAAACATAAATACGTATAAATTATTCTACCTCAAACTATCTGATTAACATATTTTATATAATTCTTTCAAACTCTTCAATGGACTTCAACTTTGTATATATTATTTCAGTCTTTTATTATAATTTGACACATTATAACATTTTAAATTCTTAAATATAAAGATATCTCTCTAAGATATTTTCCTGATGTGCTGGTTATGTTAAGAATGCATTGGCCAATCACAGAGTTCTAGCTAATTTTTATAAACTGCTAATATATCATATTTCTTTCACAGATATATACGATTCTTTATTACAATAGCTCCCAATAATACAATCTTTACTTCTAATATAATCAATTTCTTAAATGAAACTTTGCTATAAACCAAATACGATGTATATTTTAAATTATTTGTTTTCTGGTATTTTAATAAAATGGAGATTCTATGCCACCATGCCACTTACATAAATCAAATAAAAAAACCACACACAATTTGTTTTATTTAATTTAAGAAAGAAAAATTAATGTTTGAACCAGGATTTGAAACCTGGACCCCTCGTTCTCTGTACGAGTGTGCTGTCTAATTACATCATTCAAACGACGGTACAAACATTAACATTTCTTTTAATTTTAAAATCATTAGGAAGTAACATCATATAACCGCTGACGATGGAGCAATATCTTTGAAACATATATCCGACAAAACAACCATATGAGGTATGAATGTTAAAAAAATACAAACTCAAATATTAACATTTCTGTACTCGCGTAGACTTTCACGGCCGGAGTTGCTATGATGATCTTGAAGAAGATTTTCGGGCTGTAGGCCGTGGTTGTGAGGCTTGTAGTTCCCCGAGACTGTGTCTGGCAAAACGTCGGGAAACTACAAGCCTCATTACCACGGCCTACACCCCGAAAATCTTCTTCAAGATCGTCATTAACATTTCTTTCAACTAATACAATTCTCATTTGTCCGAAGGCTAATAGCTGTCGCTACCATCATGCCAACTGACGGCTTTAATTCAGAAGTATTTCTTTTGATATATGTAACTGACGGCTTCTATTCATAAGTATTTTTATTGAGAATTTATACAAATACTTCTGAATACATACATATAAATTCTCAATAAAAAATACTTCTGAATAGAAGCTATCAGTTGGCATGATGGTAGTGACAGTTAGTAGCCTTCAGACCAACAAGAATTGTATCAGTTTAAAGAAATGTTAATATTTGTATTGTCGTTTGAATCGTGTAATGGATAGTACATAGAACTAGAGGTCCAGGGTTCAAACATTAATTTTTATTTCTTAAATTAGATTCTATCCAGGATTGGAAAATGTTAATTTGAATAAAAACATCAAAAACACAATTTGTTGTTGCAGTACTTGACGAATGTGCTGTCAAATTACACCATTCAAATGACGATACAACATTAACATTTCCTTCAACTTATACAATTCTCTATATTTGAAAAGAAAAATATACACCTAGACTGGGGTTTGAACCCAGGACCTTTGACTCTCTATGTCAATGCTCTATCCAAGTGAGCTACCTAGGCCTCCAATCTAAATGCGTATTTTTCTCTTCTACATAGTTAATTCAATCTCAGGGGTCCTCATCTAGGGGATACGTGGATGGCGACCACAAGGTGCCCAAGCTGAGCAAAACATTTCTTCCACTTACTTGTGTTTTGCACTCTTTTAACTTTACTATCTAACCTCTCTTGGTTAACTCTTGTTTTTCGACCCCAATGCTATTAGGGCATCTGAGGGCTAGGGAGTCATTCCTTTCTTCCATTTCTTCTTTCCTTTATTCTCCAGAAAAGCCTGACCAGAGGCTATAAGATGGCAGCCCCATACTGGTCTTGCCTTCCTTTGGCCAGCAACCAATCGAAGGGACTATTATTATGCTTTCAAGTCTTATATGAGAATTTCCCAGAAATTTTCTATAGGATCGTAACAGGCCTTGGCCTAATACTTGGAAGGAAGAAGAAGACATAGTTAATTCCCTAACCCCAAATGCTACGAGCCGTTGCTACGATTTATGCAAATGGCAGCTCCTTTGTTAAGAAGACTTTTTATTGGGAAATTAAACATTACTTTAAAACCAGTAGTGCTTCTTTTAATGTTCATATTATTCGTTTATCTTAACGATGGACAAATTATATTTGAAAAGAAAAATATATGCGTTTGTCCAAAGGGTAATAGCTGTCACTACCATCATATCAACTGACGGCTTCTATTATATTTATGTATAAATTCTCAACAAAAATACTTCTGAATAGAAGCAGTCAGCTGGCGTGATGGTAGCGACAGCTATTAGCCTTTGGACGAACGAGAATTGTATAAGTTGAAAGAAATGTAATAATTATATCATCGTTTGAATGGTGTAATTGGACAGCACACTCGTACGGAGAACAAGAAGTTCAGGATTCAAATCCCAGTAAAACATTAATTTTTCTTTCTTAAATTAGATTCTATCCAGGATTGGAAATTGTTAATTTAAATAAAAACATAAAAAACTCAATTTGTTGCTGCAATACGTAATTACATGAGAGAAATATATATGTTAATTTTTATGAAAAAATGTGAAAAATGCCTTAAAATGAAGTGAGAAATTAAGCTCAAAATAACCTAAAATAAACATATTTACAATGTAAAATGTACATTAGTCATCACTCAGATAGTGTAGCCAACTTAAACCTGTTAACAAACAAGTGACCGTGAACTAATCTAGTGTAAACTAACTCGCCCATTTTCTCACCCTAACTTGTCCACTAATGTATTACACCACCAAGTTAACTTCGCACAGGCAGAGGGCAACAGTATAAGCGCTAGTGTCGCCGATCTATTGAATCTGTGGAAGGGATGTAGGGGAAGACTGTACATCCGATCACGTACTGAAAATGTTCAAATTTTTTGTGGGGGGAGAATCTTTAAACACATGTGAAAGATCTTAACATGGTTGTCATATTAGTCATTTAAGCACAGAACACTCAAGCGGTCGGATCATTCAAAATCACAGTATTTGTCGTCTCTCCGTTACCAGCCTCACAATAAATCACAAGTGGCAACATGCAATGAGAAGGGCAAGGAAGGGACACCTCATTCCTAGACGTAACCCCAAAAGTAACAGGGTTGTCAAATTAGTCATTCTGCCACTGATCGCGCAGAACGATGGATCATTAAAATAATAGTATTTGTCAGCTATCTACCTGCCAATCAAACAACTTAATACAAAGGACAGGAAGTGGCAACATAGTAAGAAGAGAAAGAAAAAGACAGTTTGTTAGTTAACATATTTTCCGCCTGCACAAAACACTTAGAGGAGTAATAGGTGGACTCTTGGGATAGAATCCTCCTATATGTGAGTAAACATGTTAGCGGGAACATGTGTTACCACATTGGTCAACACGACACTAAAACTTACTTGTTCTCTAATCGAATACTCACTGGTAGCATAGAATACCCTAATATTTAAAAAAACAATTGTGTTTAAAAAAGTTGTATTGTTTTAATGTTGAATCCAAGAACATAAGAACCAAAATCAATGAAACCATATAAAAATGTTAACTACATAGCAATTAATAGCCTCCATTAAGGCTGAGATGGTAGCATGCCTGCTTCTTGACTAGCTTTTCGAGGGTATGAGCCACTAAGAGTAAACATTTCATTAGAGAATAAGAAATAGGAAAAAGGTGAATATTTTAAATTATTTTTTTTCTGGAGAAATGTTTCATACAGAAACAGTGAAAGATATTAAAAACAAAATAAATAAATACTTATTTTAGGAATTTCTCACTATGAGGTATATTCATTAAGGTAGAATATGTTTATCACTCACCTCATATTGTTCTTCTTATTTGATTATAAACTAGTTTCGGAACATAGTTTCTGTTCCATCCTCAGTAACATCACGACCGTTGTTCTGTCGTCTTGAAGAGTTGTCCTTCTCTCCTTCCATTGGCTGACTGAAAAACCTCGAAACCAGGTCATTCTCACCGGGAATTTCAAAGTAAATTTGAAATTCCCGGTGAGAATGACCTGGTTTCGAGGTTTTTCAGTCAGCCAATGGAAGGAGAGAAGGACAACTCTTCAAGACGACAGAACAACGGTCGTGATGTTACTGAGGATGGAACAGAAACTATGTTCCGAAACTAGTTTATAATCAAATAAGAAGAACAATATGAGGTGAGTGATAAACATATTCTAACTTAAAAAATAAATAAATTTTAAGTATCTGTGTGGCACCATAAAACAAAATGTCAAAAGACTAAAAAATACACACTTTTAAAATTTTATAAAATAATGGCGGTTCCAAAACTATTATATGGATTAGAATGCTGGGCCCTAACTAAAAACCAGAAATGAAGAATAGAAACTTCAGAGTGTGGCCAGCTGTACAATAGCAGATCAAAAATGTAGTGAAGATATACGAACAAATCATATTTGAAGAGAAAAATTATACGCTTAGACCAGGACTTGAACCCGGGACCCTTATTTGTAAAGATAGAAGCAAAGGCTTCATAGCATTTGGTGGGCGGGAATTACAACGTACATAGAGAAAGATTTGCATTTAGATCGGTACTTGCTCCAATAGCTCAGTTGGTAGAGCACTTGGTCTAGATAAACAAGGGTCCCGGGTTCAAGTCCCGGTCTGAGCTTATAATTTTTCTCTTCAAATATGATTTATTCATCATTGAGATGTATGAAATTAATAATAAAAACATTGAATATACGAATTAAATATTTATTTAATAGGAGGTTAGAATTTTAATGACTAATCTCATTAATTTTAGATTTAGAGTTAGAAGGAATTGATGATATGTAACATATCAAAAGTACAGTCTTCAAGAAATATACAATTATGAGGTGAGTCGTTAAAATTCTAACTTTCTATTAATTAAAATAAACCTCATAGTGTCACTTCCTTTAAATATTAAGAACTATATATATTGCATAAAATGCAAATTCCTCTGTCTTAACCTCCTACTATCCCACAAAGGCCTCCTCTAAGGCCAGAAATGGGACCACTTTACATTATAAACAGTATGGAATGTGCAAGGATAGCTTTGAATTATGGAAAGAGCAGGATTGTAAATTTATAAACTTAAAAATAAGCAGTAAGAAAGACCAAAGGAACTGCCATGCGTAATATCATCTGAGAAAAAAAATACAATCAACACTAGTACATGCTTTCTCATCCTAAGTACTGCAGAAGCATTTTAAATTTAATCCAAGATCATCTGGAATATAATCTAGTGAGAAGAAATTCTACACATTATTCCTCCTAACAGCAAGGGTCTTGATACTAACACATGATGCAGTCAGTTACTTGATTTCCCCTTTTATATGTTTCACCTCTTAAGTATATAGTAGCAACTGCCAACTATCCTTCACCTGTTAGAATTTTGTACGTATTTTTCTTCTACTATTCTCATCTCCTCAGATTACTTGAGTTACTGGTTCTTGTTTAGCTGGTCTTCCACATTAAATTGCCATAGTCCAGTTTTGTTGAAACTCGATGTTTCGTCTACTACTGCAATAGACAACCTCAGAAGATTCTATATACTATCTGACTCTTCAACTGTTGGCTGCAGACTGACTGGATGATGAAGTCTCCCAATTTATAGGTGGCTCCCATATAGTGACATTCTCTTCAAATATAATTTGTCCTCCAGTGAGAAGTATTAAATTAATAATAAAAACATTAATACGCTTGTTTGTCGTGTTTTGCAGAGCTGGAATCCAAATTTTGTTGATCTTCAAAGTTTCTTCTATCTTATTAAATGAATTTTTGTGTTTGTAAATTTTTATACCTTCTCTGAAAAGTCTAGTATGGTAATGCAGTGTTTTGTCCAAAACTGGGTTTTTTCAAATTTAATTACATGTTCTTTGTTTTTCATCAAATGTTCTGCTACGGCTGATTTTTCCATTTGCTTTAACCTGCCTAAAGCTACCTATAAATAGAGAAACTGTTTTCAATGTTCAGCCAATCTGCAGCCGACAGCTGAGGAATTCACAGAGAACACACAGAATCTCCCAAGGATTTCTACCACAGTAGTAGACAAAGCGGGGCATGCCGTAGCATAGTGGTTAAGGCACTGAGCTACAAGCCGGAGGGTCGAGGGTTCAAGTCCCGTTGGGGTCAGGATTTTTAAACTGACCCAAACCCTCTGGCGGCACTATTGCCCTGGGGTCGACTCAGCCTCTAACGGAAATGAGTACCAGACACTTGTTCTGGGGGTAAAGGGGCTGTCACGCAAGGCTTACAACCTGGCTGACATAAGGTGCCGATTGTCTAGAAAAAGTGGGAGCCTTAACCTCCTACTACCCCAGGGGCCTCCGGGCCTGTTGTGGGATCACTTTACTTTTTTTTAGTAGACAAAACATCAAGTTTAAAAAAAAATTGGGAATCTCCCGAGGATTTCTACCACAGTAGTAGACAAAACATCAAGTTTCAAAAAAATTGGACCATGGTCATTTAGCCTGGAAGACTTATAAATATTCCCTTAATATAGATAGTAAGTTTATAAAATTTATTACAGATCCATATACTTTCATTGTATTTATAAAGTTTTATTTTAGGGGGGTAGAATTTGAAATGGAATACATGTAAGTTGCAGTTTTAATTAACTGCATTAAAGGTTGCTAACTATAAACTAAATACGAATCTAGACACCAGCTGTGAGAGCCGACAATTTTACTTCTCTAGCCAAAGAAATATGACATTTTAACAATTTCTGGAAACAATACTTGATGTTTATAGATTCTCAGTATGAAAAATGATACATAACTCATATCTTCTGCATTAGCACAACCTGACAAACTCTTAAATGAATAACATGCATATATTGAAGCATTAATAACTAGAATATATTTTACTAAGCTATTTAAATAAAGTAAGTCTAATAATTTAATAGATATATCCAATATCTAACATTCCTTTCAAATGAAAGATGTGGATCATAATAATACAATATCATATGTGACCAGAAACTTCAGATATAGTGACAGAGAATTATCAATTGTTTCACCTATCAACATGCATAAAATTCAAAGTTAAACATGGGAAATAACATCAAGAGGTTCTTAATTCGTAAATTAATGAGTCATTTTTTACATCTTACCTCATATTTTATGTTTCTTTAAAACTGAGTCATAATGTCGGTTGAAAATGAGAGAGATGGTTCTCTTGAAAACTAGTTTCTATGTTTAAAGAAACATAAAATATGAGGTAAGATGTAAAAAATGACTCATTCATTTATGCATAAAATTAATCTAACTTATGGCAATTTCAACTTTAACATTCAATCACAAATAACATAAAAAGAAAAATAATAAAATTAATAATATCTTGGAAGGTGCCGTCGTCCTTAACTAAGTTAAAATCTTTAAAACTGTATGCCTTTCAGAAACCAGTTTTCATCTTCAACAGAAGGGTGTGTGCTACTGACTGAGACAGAAGCCAGTTTCAGAAAGGCCTACAGTTTTAAAAATTTTAACCTGTCAAAGTATATATATATATATATATATATATATATATATATTTGTTTTAGTAACGTTCAACAGTTAGAGATTAGGCTGAGGATAGAAGCAATGGTTTTTGAAACTGGTCCTATGAAAATCACGGAGTTTTATGAGGTGAGATGTAAAAAGTTATTTGACTCATTTTAAGTTAATTACCTGATACTGTTAATTTCCATTGTCAAAGTTTTCTTAAAATACTTTATAAATTTAATTTTTTTAAAATTTCAATTTCCAAAATTGACAGTTTTAAGTTATCAATAGAACACAAATATAAATTAAAAACTTTACAACTCACCTTATAAAATATGATTCAGAAACTTGCTAATTAGCATAGAATTACGAATTTTGAAATTCCTGGGGAGAGGAACCTAATTAACAAGTTCTTTGGACCATGGAAAGGGGGAGCAGGAGTAGAGATCCAGGGCCAACAACTTGGGAAAAATCATTCAGTACCAACTGAAGATGGAGTAAACAAGCTTTGAAACATATATCTTAAAAGAAACAACTGTATGAGGTAAGGAGAATACAGACCAAACTTATTTATTATGAACAAATCAGATAAACAGATTTAAGAATTGTTTTGGGATTTCTTTTTTGAAAATCTTATATTTATGTCAATTCAAATTAATAATGGAGAACCCTATGAACAATTTTACAAGATGAAAGAAAACTATTAATAATTCTCTATCACAGACTATATGACATATCATGCTTTGTTTTGGAAGCACATCTTTAACATAACTAAATTCCCTGTTTTCTCACTCACCCCTGAGTGATGGCAGGTGTATTACACAAAATAAAAATGTGTATCTTTAATTAAATATCTCCTCACTCTAAGGTTGACAGTTGTCACAAGGTAACAAGTATCAAATATTTAAAAGTTATTAATATATTTGTATACTTCCTTTATTACCAAAATATTGGAGTGGTAAAATATTGCAACTCTTTCAGTTTGTGTGTTCTGCTAGCTAGGAAAACAGTTCCTGAATGATGGGAGTACAATCTGCTGGTAAAGAAGCAGCAGCGGTGGAGAACTCAGCTTGGAAATTTGCTTGAATCATCTTCATAAGATTCAATACTAATTCCAATGTTCCTGAAAAATAATATAAATATTATAATTTAATAATTATCATAAGTAACGCCACGAGTGATTTTGAATTTATCTAGAGGATTTGGAAATCAAGAGCGGCATTTGTTAAGACTATTTAACAAATAAAATTAAGCTGTTTACTGACAAGTCATTATTTAAATATAGTTACCGGTATTTTAAAATATTTTATGTTTAATGTAAACGGCGATGTTTGAGAACAAATCAGAAATGTGAGGTTATGTATATTCATTGCAACTTGATCGTATTATTTATTGCCAAATAGGATTGCAATATTGTAAGAATGCACCCTAGTGGAGAAATGATGAAACACATCAAACTGTATATTATAATCAACATTATAGGTTATTAATTTATTTTTTTAGTAAACAACTCAGTAAAATCTGTTCATTATTTGCTATATTCAATGTATTTGTTGGAGAAAAATAATGCTCTGAGCTGTTCAGAATATTAAAAAGGAGGAGCTTTCTTTATCACAAAAGCAGGAGCTGATAAAGAGCGAGGTGAAACACAACTGTCATTGGTTGTAAAACAAAATTCATTGAAACGTGATTGGTCACTGACTACCCATTTGGGGCATGAGTTAAATAGTCACATTTAATTTTTCTTTCTTAAATTAAATTCTATCCAGGATTATGGTTGGTTGGTATCTAATGTTGTTGTTGTTTTCAAATGCTGGGCCTTGGCACCGAAGCCATTAGCGTTCTTGCTCTCCAATATTTCTCTATTGTGGATCCAACAGGTAATACTTCACAGGTTTGTAGGTGTTCTTCATTCATTTCTTCGTCTTTATTGCATAGAGGACAATTTGGATTCGTGTAGATTCCTATTTTATATAAATGTTTGGCCAAATAGTCATGTTCTGTAAGCAGTCTAAATGTTGCTACTGTAGTTTTACGTGGAAATTCTGGAATAATATCTGGCTTCTTTACTAAAATATTCCATTTTTTGTCTTTGGCTTTATTACATAGGTCTTGGTTTTGTTTGATTTTATATTTGTTTTTAACTATTCTTTTTATGGATGTGAAAGGTAAGCTTTTAGTAGTATTCTGAATTAAATTGGAGCCTTTTTTGGCAAGAAAATCAGCAGTGTCATTTCCAGCAATTCCACAATGTGCAGGTATCCATTGCAATTGAATTCTTTTCTGTAGTTTTTGGAGTTGTTGAATCATTTTGTAGCACTCTTTAATTTGTATTGACTTCATTTTGTGTGAATTTATTGCATATATTGCTGCCTTAGAATCAGAGAGTATGACCGCATTTTGAAATTTATTTATTCTGTATAGTAATTGTTGGAGTGAAATATGAATAGCCGTTACTTCTGCATCAAAATTTGTTGTGTGGTATCCTGCTGGTTGATAAAATGAAAATAATTCACATGTAATTCCTGATCCTGAGTTGTTATCAATAGTAGAGGTATCTAATGTCGAGCACTTGATAATGAAATCATTCGCTCTCTTGCACTCCAATATTTAGCAGAAAGGCTGGTCTCTTCTACAAAAGCTGGACAACGGAGGAGATGGTTTCTTTCCATATCTTCATTTAAATTGCAAAAAGGGCATTTAGGTGAATCTGTTATGCCAATTCTGTGTAGGTGTTTATTCAAGCAGTCATGTCCCGTTAGCAGTCTGAATGTTGCTACTGCGGATTTTCTTTGTAATGTAGTAATGTCATAAGCTTGTAGATTTTCCCATTCCTTTCCAGATGTTTTGGTGGTGTATTCTTCTCTAAGTTTATTGATGTATTTATTTGAGATAATTCTTTTGATAGAGTGAAAGGAAACTGGAGCAGAAGTTGGGTTTGAAACAATTTTGCTACCCTTCTTGGCTAGAAAATCGGCTATTTCATTGCCTGTCACTCCACAATGGGCCGGAATCCATTGAAGTACAACTTTTTTTTGTAGACGGGATAACTGTTTTATCATTTTGTGACATTCGATAATTTTGATGCTTTTGGGTGTTGTGTCTCGTGTTATAGCAAGAATGGCTGCTTTGGAGTCACATAGAATTACAACTTTCATAAATTTTTGGATGTGATATAAAAGATTTTGTAAACTTAAGAAAATTGCTAGAATTTCGCCATCAAAGTTTGTTGAATTTATGTTTAGTTTACGATAAAAGGAAAAAAGTGGACATACTGCACCAGCACCAGTGCCACCGTCATTTGGTAGGCTGGAGCCATTTGTAAAAATATGTATCCATTCAGGAGCTGGGTATCTTAGATTTATTATTTCCAGTGACATTTGTTTTAAAATATATGGAGGAGTTTCAGATTTCTTGAATCCAGGATTATTGGAAAGTATTAATTTGAATAAAAACATCAAATCAGCCTGGGCAAGCTGACGATATAGAGGATTATATTGAAACATGTTCAAATTGAACCAACATTAATTTGAAGTAAGATGTCCCCATTCTCACAAAAACTTGATTTTAAAAACTATCATATTCAGGGAGAAACAAATTGTATACTTTATGACAAATCTTAAGATATTTTCTTTCAAGCTGTCATAAATCTATCTGCCAAAGTTGTCCCTAATGGAGATATCATTGAACAAAGGCACGTGCTGGCAAAACCCTCATTAGTGTCAGTTACTGAAATTTTGCGAGGTTGTCAGCGTTTCTCTTTTAAGTATATTTCCTCAGTTTTATCAGTATGTTTGTGTACTGGGAAAGATGGCAACTCTGTTACACAATTTTTTCACCACTTTCTTACAAGGGTGTCAGCTGGGTTTAGCTAGTTGAAAGGGAGCACTGAAAAGGTAGTATTTTAAGATTTGAACCTTTATAGGGGAAAAAAAAAAAATCACTATGAGGTTTAATCTAAGATTAAATTAAAATGCTTCATACCTCATCTTATATCCAGTCTTCTAAGATTTGTCTTTCACTATAGTGCAAGAATGCTAGCTATTAGTAGTACAAAAGATAACGGACAACCGCACAAATACTAAATTAAGGATCTTTTATTAAGTTATGTATATAGGAAATAACACTATGAGGTTTTTTAGTATTGTTTATTTTTTATTATTTCACTCACCTCACGTTCACAACTTGACACAGCATTGAGAATGTCACAAAAGTTGTGATGAAACCTAGGTCTGCAAGAAGTTATGAAGTATGAGGTGAGTGAAATAATAAAAAATAAACAATAATAAGGATTAAAATTCATCGGAGAACATATTGTTTAAACAACTCACCTCATAATAAGGATCTCTTATCACTCAAGCAGGTAGTACTGCTTGTTGTAATATGTTGAAACTTATTAAAGGGAATTCCATACTGCCCCAACTCAATCTGATACTAAAATACATTCAGTTGAAAACCAAAAACTATGGTATTGTTGTACACAAGTGAAATATATGGGGAAACTTTTTTTTTAATTTAATGAAAAAAAAAACCCTGGTGCATGAATTATGCAAGTAAATACAGTTTTTATTTCACTGTATGTTAAGGCTTTCAGGACTTCTGTTTTGTAAAAATATAACTAAAAAATCTTACAACGTATGACATTAAAAAAAAAAAATATTTGAAATTAAAAAGAGTGGAACAAAACTCTACCGACAAACTTTCAAAGGCTATTCAGAGGTATTTTGATACAAGTTATTCGGTGACTTATTTTCAGAGCAATGTACTGTTGATGTGTTATATCGTCAGCCGGCAATCAAAACAATGTAACTCCATAAAAAAAAATTTAGGAGAAAGAAAAAAATCTTGTAATTGGTTGATTTTTAAGTGAAAATCTATTATATTTTAAGTAATCAATTGAATTGGTGTTTACTTGATGAAAATCCATAACTTATTTAATGAAATAAAAATAAAACTTACAGTTTTATATGATTTTTTATTTTTATTTAATTAAATGCATTATATCGGAAATGAGTACCAGATGCTTGTTCTGGGGGTAAAGGCGGCCGTCACGCAGGGCTGACAACCCAGCTGACATAAAGTGCCGATTGTCTAGAAAAAGTGGGAGCCTTAACCTCCTACTACCCCAAGGGCCTCCGGGCCTGTTGTGGGATCACTTTACTTTAAATGCATTATATTATATTTGTCCACCGCTGTGGTCTCGAGGTAGTGTGCTGCCTTGTCACGCAGCGGGCCTGGATTCGATCCCCGGTCGGGGCAGTTTTTCTGGGTGAGGTTTTTATCGGGGTTTTTCCTCACCTGTAAGACTAATGTCAGGAAAACTTTAAGACCCAAACGGTCCCCGAAATCATATGGCCATCATAATCATCATCATCCTTCACCGGTGTGGAAAGCAACGGGAAGCTACCACACCTACAATTCCCTAGTAAAGCTGCAAGCATAGCATGAAAATGCTATGATTGCAGTGAAGGACCTGCCTTCGGGCAGAATTACTATGGATGGATATTATATTTTAAAGTTAGTTTCTGAAAAGTGTTATGCCAGAGATACAAGAGTTCTTGGGTCTAAGATTTAGAGCAGAAGAAAAACTTGCTATTTCTCCCTGTCAGAGATATGCGTTTTTGGGACTGAGATAAATAGCTGTAGAAATGCATGATTTTTGTAATCGTTAATAGATGGCAGCAAAATTATCTTCGAGTTACAGACTTTAACAGCATGCAGACATGCCTTTGCTTACCAAATTATGTAAACATTCAGATTTTACTCTTGATTGGAGTTACGAGGTTTTGATTGCCGGTCAATGACATATATGTAGCATGTCCTTTGGACTATAATGAGTACTGTTTTAATACAAAGAAAAATTAAAAATCAATCATAAATAATCACTAGGGCTCGGAAGTTGAGGAAAAATTATTTTATTTTATGTCTAAAAACGAAGCTCAATATAATACATGTACATTTTGGGTCATTGTAGGCCATTGTAAATTTTATTTCTTTTTGTCCTTTCTCAAAGTTTTTTGGCTTATTGGTCCTTTTTAACCTTTTTTTTTAGGACTTGATTGCTTTTTTTTGCAACTTTACCTTCTTTTGACTACTTTTGCACCATTTTTATAATTCAAGAACCTGCAGTCTTGTCTCAATTACAACTTTTTTAAAAATACCATCTAGTTTAACTTTCCAAAAACAAAAAACACTTTTGTTTCATGAGAAACTATTGAACCTTCACAAAATATCCCATTATTTTTAACCACCAACCTACTGACCATCTGAACTATTGTATTTCGACTTCAAATTTTCTAAGAAGTCGCCACTTAGTGAAAATTACCCCAAGCAGAGGGTGAAGACAGCGAGGTTATCTTTATCCACTTGTTAGCAACTGCAAGACTTTTTATGTTTTTTTTTTTTAGATCTTTTGTAGGATATCTTTAGGATCCTCAACTTCTGAGCCATAATCATCACACGAAATAGGTAATGTAAAAGTCATAAACTGCAGAGAAAAATATGTGTTCAGTTTGGGGGCCTAGGTAGCTCAGTTGGAAGAGCACTAGTGTATAGAACTACAGACCTTAGGTTCGAACCCCAGTCTAGACATAAATCTTTTTCTTCAAATATGATTTGACATAATTTGGGATGATCTTGAATAAATAGGCACTAAAGGACAACCTGTGGAAGGGACTATTGGGAGATTGAAGTGTTCTTTGGATGACATTGCTACAATCTAGTTAACAAAGTTAGGTTAAGGAGACTACAAATAGAGTATACAGACCTTCTACTCCTTGTTTTTCACACAACACGATTAATCCTGCTCTTATGACAGGTGTCAAGTGGCTGACAAATAAAGGATGGCCCATTTGATAGAGATAAGACAAGCATTCAAATACTGCTTTATTTTCATCAAAATCTTCTCTCAGAGGCAGATAATTTACAAATACAGGGAATACCTGGCAACAGAAAAACACAAAAATAAATACATGCCACCCATTGCACTTTTCATGCTTTGGGTTCTGCACTACATGGCATTAATGTGGACCATTTTAAATTGATGCATCACTTCAGCAGACCATGTTATAAAGCTGATATTTACTTGTACACTGTGTGCACATAAACATTCCATGGTTACAATCTGGTATAGCATCACAGTCAGTTGATGGATTTATACGAAACTGCTGTCATTAGAAAGAGAAACTCAAAGAATTTATAATTTATGAATGAATGAGTAATTTTTTTATATCTTACTTCATAGTTTGTTTTCTTAAACACAGTTTTCAAGAGGAAACATCCCTCCCATTTTCAACCAACATTATGACTACCAGATTTTCATTGGAATCTCCATCTATAACATTGCCATCTGGTGTTCATTTGATGAACTTCGAGATCAGGTCCATTGGGAATTTCAAAATTCATGGATCTAGATTTGTTGTTCTGAATATATATTCCCATCACATTTGAAGAGAAAAATGTTACGCTCAGACTGGGGGTTGAACCCAGGACCTTTGGCTTTCTAGACCAATACTCTACCCACTGAGCTACCTGAGCAAGTTCCAATCTAAATGCAAACTTTTCTCTTATATATGCTGTTAATTCCTGTGCAGCAAATGCTATATTTGAAAGAAGCCATACTGGCTTTATAATGTAATGTAAAATTCCCAAATAAATGTTTTAATAAAGAAGCTGCCATTTGCAAGATAGAAGCAAAGGTTTCATAGCATTTGGTGCACGGGAATTAACAGCATATATAAGAGAAAAATTTGTGTTTAGATTGGAACTTGCTCAGGTAGCTCAGTTTGTAGAGTATTGGCCTAAAAAGCCAAAGGTTTAAGCCCCAGTCTGAGCATAAAATTTTTCTCTTCAAATATGATTAATCCAACATTGAGATGTATGAAATGAATAATAAAAACATTGATATAATTTGAAAAGAAAAATATACGCCTACACTGGGGTTTGAACCGAGGACCTTCAACTCTCTATGTCAATGCTCTTCTGGCTTTATAAGTAATGTTTATATTCCCAATAAAATGTCTTCTTAATAAAGAAGCTGCCATTTGCAAAAATCGTAGCAATGGCTCGTAGCATTTGGGGTTAGGGAGTTATCTATGTAGAAGTGAAAAATACGTGTTTAGATTGAAGGCCTAGGTAGCTCATTTGGAAGAGCATTAACATAGAGAGTCAAAGGTCCTGGGTTCAAACCCCAGTCTAGGCGTATATTTTTCTTTTCAAATATAATTTGTCCATCATTAAGATGTTTAAAAATAAATAATATTAACTTCGATATAATCCCATATTTAAATATGAATTTATAATTGGTATGTTGACAGAAACAACAGATGGCAGCACAAAAAAAAAAGTGCTCTTTTCTTGCTATGTCACTTGTCATTACAGCATTGTTGGAGACAAAGAAGTTGTATTAAAATGGTATAATGTTACATTTTTAAGTGTGCTTGAATCAAGCAACATTTAGGGTTGAATGTTTGAACGCATTAGACAGTAAAAGGCGTTCTCTGCTGATAAAGTTTTATTCAAACACATTTTTCTTACTTACTCAGAAATCTATTCATGTGGTAATAATTGTAAGCTACCTGACAAGGTACCTTAAGATCGTAGCTCAAGATATAAACTTATGTGAAAATCCCGAAGGGAACCGATGTAGTTTGAAACTAATCCAAGATGTCGGACCTTGAAGACTTCGATCATGTTTTCGGTATATGCGGAGAAGAGGAATTTGATAGAGTCTACCAAAGAATTCAACTGGAAGAACAGGAGAATCGGCGTAATATTGCACGTCGCAGACGTGTTTGTATACGGTATTATTTGCGGGATGCAAGCATAAATACATTCCTCTATAGCAGACGAAAATAACGGAAGTGGTTTTATCGCTGAGAATTCTGGGTAATTCGTTGCCAATATTACGAAAACGTCAACATTCATGCATGACCAGTTAAGGCGGCCGTTAATTCGATCTCAGCTCACCAGTGATTGGAAGTAATTTGAGTAGAGACTAATGTATTTGCATACGACCCTTAGAGGGTAACTTAGAGGGTAATGGCATCTTGATGTGCATGATGTTTTAAACAAACAACATGCAGGAAGATACATTCAACTTGCAAGGAACCAAGATAATGTCTTTTCTAGCTGGCCTCTGATATCTCCTGACTTAACAGTCTGTGATTTATTTTATGAGATCACATAAATGACCTTGTATATATACATCCACTACCTCAAAATCTGCAAGAGCTCAGATTTCATATTACTGCTGCCATCGAATCCATCTCCATAGAGTATCTTTGAGTAGGTACTTAAGAGTTTCTCTTTCTAATGACACCAGTTTCCAACTACTGTGCGACGCTATACCTGGTTATAATCACAGAATGTTTCTGCAGACACGGTGTATTATTTTAAAAATACAATAGGAAGTAACATTAAGAGGTTTGGTTAATAATTAAGATATTTGATCTGTGTATTCTTACCTCTTATAGTTGTTTTTGTTGAATATATGTTTCAAGGCTTGTGAGCCCCATCTTCAGCGATTACATACTGATTTTTCTCAAGTTGTGGACTCTGATTCTTGACTCTTGAATCAAGAATTAGGGCCAACAACTTGAAAAAAATCATATTAGAAGACAAATATTATATGCTCAGACTGGGCTTTGAACCCAGGACCTTTGGCTTTCTAGTCAATGTTCTACCACAGAGCTACTTGAGAAACTCCAATCTAAATGCAATTTTTTCTCTTATAAGTTGTTAATTCCCTATCGCCGGATGCTACGAGCATTTGCTCGATTATGCAAATGGCGGCTTCTTTTTTTAAGAAAAGATTTATTGGAAATTGAAACACTACTTTATAAAGCCAATAGGGCTTCTTTTGATGATTTTTATTATTCATTTTTAATTATGTATAAGAGAAAAATACACAATTAGATTGGAGGCCTAGGTAGCTCACTTGGAAAGAGAATTGATGTAGAGAGTCAAAAGTCCTGAGTTCAAACCCCAGTCTAGGCGTATATTTTTCTTTTCATATACTTCTTTTGATGTTTTTTATTATTAATTTAATACTTCTCACCCTAAAGGATAAATTATATTGGAAGATAAACTGAGCATATAATTTTTCTCTTCTAATATAATTTATCCTTCAGTGAGAAGTGTTAAATTAATAATAAAAACATCTTGAGAAAAATCAGTCTGTAAACACTGAAGATGGGGCTCACAAGATTCAAACATATGTTCAGAGTCAAGAATCAGGGCCAACAACTTGAGAAAAATCACAAGCCTTGAAACATATGTTCAACAAAACAACCATAAGAGGTAAGAATACATAGACCAAATATCTTAATTATGGTGTATTATGCACAGAAATGAGTGTATTTGTGTTTATATAGTGTTACATGCCTTAATCACTTTTATGACATGGTACAGTTATCTATCTCACTAACAAGGAATCTGTCAACCATTGCATGCTGAAACCTACCTTGAAATTTCTCCCAGAGAAGCGTTGTTATGTACCAAGGCCGTGTCCAAAATATTATCTGCCCTTTTTAACTGGAAGGTATTGAAATTGAAGCTTGAATACAATGATGGCAACCCACTGTGAAAAGCAGACTGCCTGCGTGAGTAAAGTGGAATATAGTGTGGCAGGTTGTCAGGGTTGGAGTGTGGTGTGGGACAAGGCATTTGGGCAGGGTGTCAGGGTTATCCATTTCACCAATTACGAGTTGAATTACTTCCCTGTGTTTTTATTATTCATTTTATACATCTGAATAATGAATAAATCATATTTGAAGAGAACAATTATACGCTCAGACTGGGACTCGAACCCAGGACCTTTGGCTTTCTAGGCCAATGCTCTGCCGACTGAGCCATCCGGGCGAGTTCCAATCTAAACGTAAATTTTTCTGATGATTCCCAATAAATGTCTTCTTAACTAAGAAGCCGCCATTTGCAAAGATAGAAGCAATGGTTTCAAAAGCATTTGGCAATAGGGAATTAAAACATATATGAGAGAAAAATTTGCGTCTAGATCGTAACTCGCCTCGGTAGCTCAGTTGGTAGAGCACTTGGCCTGGAAAGCCAAGGGTCCCAGGTTCGAGTCCCGGTCTGGGCGAGAATTTTTCTCTTAGATTGGAACTCACCCAGATGACTTAGTCGGCAGAGCTTTTGCCTAGAAAGCCAAAGGTCCTGGATTCGAGTCCCAGTCTGAGTGTATAATTTATCCATCACTGAGATGTATGAAATGAATAATAAAAACATAGAAAGAAGGCGTACTGGCGTTATAATGTAATGTAAAATTTCCAAATAAATGTCTTCTTAATAAAGAAGCTGCCATTTGCAAATATAGAAGCAATGGTTTATGGCATTTGATGTGTGGGAATTGACAACTTATTAAGAGAAAAATTTGCATTTAGATTGGAACCTGCCCAGATGGCTCAGTCAATAGAGCATTGGCCTAGAAAGCCAAATGTCCTGGTTCGAGTCCCAATCTGAGCATATAATTTTTCTCTTCAAACATAAAATACTTCCCTGTAATTTAAATGTGAGCTTTGATGCTGGATTTAGTTCTTACGGTTAAAAAAGGCACATAAATGTTTGAGCATGGCCTTGGAATATCACACTTCTCTGAAAGAAATTTCAAGTTAGGATTCGGGAAGCAATGGTGACAATTCCTTTGTAAGTAATAGATTCAATATGCATCACAAGTTATATGTAGAAAAAGAATAACTAACCTGGTCCATTGGAACTCCATTTATATTTGTAATGATAAGCCTGGCAAGTGCTCCACAAATGTTATCTAAAGTGCCTGCATGCCTTTCCTTTGCTGCAGCTGTCGACAAGGCCTGCAGAATTTCTGAATAATGACTTTCAAGTTAAGGCTCAACATCATTAAGTTATGTAGATAGGAAATAACACTATGAGGTTTTTTAATATTGTTTATTTTTTATTATTTCACTCACCTGATACTTCTAATTCATAGCAGACCCTGGGTTTCTTCATATCTTTTGTGACATTCTCAATGCTGTGTCATGTTCACAACTGAAGTCCAACGGCTTTCTATCCTGCAGACTGACCTCTGCGCCATCTGGTGGCCGACCGAAGAATTTCCAAATCAGTCCTCTCTCCTTATAACCGGGTATTTCAAAATTCATAGTTGTATTTTCATTCTTGCATATGTAAATTTTTTCCCAAATTGTGAGTTCCTTCGGTTTTTCCAATTGTTTAAGTAATTTTGTTTTGGTTTCTATTCTATGTTTTTCTGACCAGAAAAATGATTACAGCTTAGGTGATTTAATAAAAACCAACAAAAATGAAAAAATTGAAGACTGCAAAAAATCGGGAATTTATCAAATTAATTGTAAAGATTGTGAAAAGATATACATAGGAAAAACAAAAAGGAATCTAAATACAAGATTAAAAGAACACCTCAGAAATGTTAAAAATGGAGAAACTGAAAAATCTGCAATAGCTGCACATGCCTGGTCAGAAAAACATAGAATAGAAACCAAAACAAGATTACTTAAACAATTGGAAAAACTGAAGGAACTCACAATTTGGGAAAAAATTTACGTATGCAAGAATGAAAATACAACTATGAATTTTGAAATACCCGGTTATAAGGAGAGAGGACTGATTTGGAAATTCTTCGGTCGGCCACCAGATGGCACAGAGGTCAGTCTGCAGGATAGAAAGCCGTTGGACTTCAGTTGTGAACGTGACACAGCATTGAGAATGTCACAAAAGATGTGAAGAAACCCAGGGTCTGCTATGAATTAGAAGTATGAGGTGAGTGAAATAATAAAAAATAAACAAAGCTCAACATCATATTAAAACTATGTGGATACAATATTATAAATTTCTATCAATGAAATTTAATGGCAGAATCAAGTTAACTATTAGATATAAGAATCAAATGAATCGTGAATTCTTCTTACCTCATTCTTCTAGGTTTTTTTTAAAGCACAGCACTGCAGTATCGGTGATCATCGTCAGCTGTTTCCCAAATTTATCTATTAAATTTAACTATTACATGTACAAGAGCCACTTCAAAAGAATTTTTTTAATAAATTTATGAACTATTTGAATATATGAACTTTTATAGAAAAAAGGTTTAATGAGGTTTAATTTAATATTTAAATTAAAATTCTTTATACTTCATCTCATATCCAGTCTTATAATTAAACTGAAGATGAATCCACCTAGGTTTTGAAACCAGATATGAGGCGAGGTATTAAGAATTTCAATTTAAATCTTATTTTAACATATTTCAATAGGAAGTAACACGAGGTTCTTTTTAATATTAATGTGAGTCTTAACATGTTACCTCCAATTTGGCTGTGCTTTAAGAACATTCTTAGTTACGTAAATATGGGAAATAACATTATGAGGTTCTTAATTCATGAATGAATGAGTCATTTTTTAAATCTTACCTCATAGTAAATGTTTTTTTTATACAAGGGAACATCAGTTTTCAAGAGGAAACACTTGCAAAAACCTTTAGAATTGACAGTTTGAAAGAAGATATATATTCAGAAGAACAAATTTAGATCCATGAATTTCGAAATTCCTGATGAATGGGACCCGATCTCGAAATTCATCAAATCAATACCAGATGACGTTATAGATGGAGATTTCAAAGAAAATCCAATAGTCATAATGTCAGTTAAAAATGGGAGGGATGTTCCTCTTGAAGACTGCAGTTCCCATTTTTAGGAAAACAATCTATGAGGTAAGATATAAAAATGACTCATTCATTCATGTCTTAAAGAACATGTTTGAATATGCATGCTTAAGTATAAAGGTAAGATCATGAATTTTGAAATTCCCAGGGAAAAGGATTTGATTAGTAAGTTCTTTAGTCAATCAAAAGATGGAAGAGAAAGTGACATCAATCCATGGCCAACAACCAAAAATTCAACAGTCCGAATGAGCTGAAGATAATATGCATGCATACTGAAACACGTTCTCAAGAACACAACCAAATTAAGGGCAAGGTGTTAAAGATTCACATTAATAAATAAAGATCTTCTGTTTTATCTTCAGCTTGTTCAGACCATTGATTTTTATGTTGTCGGCCCTGGATGTCGACTCCTACTTTATCTTCATGTGGTTCAAAAAACTTGCATATCAAATCTCTCTCCACAGGAATTTCAAAATTCACGATTCTATCCTTCTAAAGATGAGGTAGGAGTCAATATCCAGGGCCGACAACGTAAAATCAGCCATATGAACGAGCTGAAGATAAAACAAAAGAATTGTTTTGAAACATGTTCTAAAAGAATTTAACTACTACAAGGTAAGATGAAGACAGGCTCATTTCAATTATTAAGAACAACCTCATAATGTTACTTCCTATTGTAATTTTATAATAAACTCACATTAATCATCATAATCTTCCCTACCCAGAGCTAATGTTTACCAATCATCTCCTGTACAATCTACTTCCCTCAAATCATGGTTAACGTTATACTCCTACCTCATTCTTGGTCTACCAACTGGGCATTTTTCCTCTGGTTTTCCTACAAGAAGCTTCCATGCACATCTTTCATTCCCCATTCCTATCACATGTTTTGCCCATTGCAGTCTACGAGACTTAACTTTTCTCATTATATCTGGTTTCCTATAAAGATCACGTAGCTCATTGTTATGTAGTCTTCTCCATTCACCTATCACTTCATCTATCTTTGGACCAAAATTTTCCTAAGAACTTCTCAAATACTCAGAATCTCCTTTCCTCCCTTAAAGTAAGAGTCCGTGTTTCGCATCCATATAATGTAATGGTTAGAATAACAGTTTTATATACCTTAATAACTTAATAAGTTTCATATATCTTCAGTTTAACTTCTCTTGAAAGGAGTTGGGAGAGTCCCTGTAATACATAATAGCATGCATTTCCAGAATTAAGTCTTTGTTTAATTTCTTTATGCACTCATTCCTATTTGTGATTATTGTTCCTCAGTATTTAAATTCATTGTTATACTATAGCAAACAAAATCAGAGCATGAAGATACATAAAAGTAATATATGTTTTTTTTTAACAAAAGGATACGGGAAAAGAGCTTCTTTACCATGGATAACCATCTCACCAATACCAAAGATGGCATTGTTTCTCACTTCATCACTTTCATCTCTAGAGAGCTGAAGAAACGATGGCAATAATTGAGGCACGAATTGGGCTACTCTTGGACCAAGAGGCTCCATTGATTCTGACAAAGTGCCAACACCAAATGATCTCTGGGCTTGAGTACACTGCTTTTTCTAGAAAAAAAAAAGAAAATTCAATTAACAATCAATATTTTCTACACGACAAATTATAAACAAATCATTTCAATAAACATTAAATTGTGTCATATTAAATTATTTCAATAACCTTATGTTTATATCCATATTGCAAAGGTTCTGAAAAAAAAAATGATTTCATAGAGGGAGTGGTATGCCTTCGAGGTATAATGTCCGAGTATGATTGTAGGATTCCCAGTTTTGCTCCCAGCTATTTCATACATTTTTTTAAATGCTTATTAGTACAAAAATGTGTTTTTAATGGCACCCTCTATACTTTACGTACTCTGGATTCTGCACTGAGGAGATAGATGGTGTTAAAGTAAATAACTAGATAGTATTTTTGATGTTTTTATTATTAATTTCATACATCTCAACGATAGATAAATCATATTTGAAGAGAAAAATTATACGCTCAAACCGGGACTTGAACCCGGGACCCTTGGTTCACTAGACCAAGTGCTTTATCACCTGAGCAAGTACCGATCTAAATGTTAATATTATTCGTTTTTAAACATCTTAATGATGGACAAATTATATTTGAAAAGAAAAATATACGCCTAGACTGGGGTTTGAACCCAGGACCTTTGACTTTCTATGTCAATGCTCTTCTATCTGAGCCACCTAGGCCTCCAATCTAAACGCGTATTTTTCTCTTACATATAGTTAATTCCCTAACCCCAAATGCTACGATTTTTGCAAATGGGGTTAGGGAATTAACTATGTGTAAGAGAAAAATACACGTTTAGATTGGAGGCCCAGGTGGCTCAGATGGAAAAGCATTGACATAGAAAGTCAAAGGTCCTGGGTTCAAACCCCAGTCTAAGCGTATATTTTTCTTTTCAAATATAACCGATCAAAATGCAAATTTTTCTCTATATACATTGTAATTCCGCCCACCAAATGCTATGAAGCCTTTGCTTCTATCTTTGCATAGTGGTTAAGGCACTGCGCTACAAGCCAGAAGGTTGTGGGTTCGAGTCCCAGTGGGGTCCGGACTTTTAACCTGACCCAAACCTTCTGGCGATAATATGGTCCTGGGATCGACTCAGCCTCTAACGAAAATGAGCACTTGTCACTTGTTCTGGGGGGTAAAAGCGGCCGTTACGCAGGGCTGACATCAAGTTCCAATTGCCCAGAAAAAGTAGGAGCCTTAACCCCTGACTACCCAAAGGGCCTCCTGAGGCCTGTAGTCGGATCACTTTATTCTGCAACATTACTAAATATAGGAATTAAGTGATAAAAGAGGACAACACTTACAATTTTAATAGTGAGTGGAGAACATATTTTAATCGACTCACCTCATACATTTTCAAACTTCTTTGATACCGACGGTTTCAGACAATATCATGTCCTTCTACAGTCATGGGTTCCACTGAAGTACATGATATTGTCTGAAACCGTCGGTATCAAAGAAGTTTGAAAATGTATGAGGTGAGTCGATTAAAGTATGTTCTCCACTCACTATTAATGATATAACCTCATAATGTTTACTTCCCAATATTAATTTAAATATAACTTACAATTTTGTTGAGAAAAACTGGTAACAACAATCCAAAATACTGTGCAAAGTCATCTGGTGTCATCGCCTTGCCTAAATTTGGAACAATATCACCAGCATATTCTATCAACATTTCATCCTGTTCGGCTTCAGGATCGTCAGAATACGTTCCTTCCTCATCTCTATCCTGGCATTCAGTCTACAACACAAACAAGAGACAATTTTATTATGAGTGTTCACGGCTTCTCAGATATGAAATTGCAATTATTCTTATTTTTCATAATAAACAATTTGCATATACAATTACTATTAAACATATTATAAAAACAAAAGTTAAACAACAATTATGCCTGCAAGATAACACAAGAAAACATTTTTTTTTATTTAAGAAAAATTTATCACCTCACTTCATTTCCTTCTTATTAGACACGAAATTCACATTGATACACAATAAGTTAAAAAAAAAATAATTTCAACATAAGGTTGGCACTGAAAAAGTTATAATGCACTGACAATGTCGTATAGATGTGACAGAACTATGCACAATATCAAAGAAATATTAGGTGAGTCAAAATAACTAACTCATAATAATTGAAAAACAATTTTAACATCATTACATTATTTAAGTAAAATTTTATTACCACAACTCATAATCTTCTTCTTAGTCTAATTTCAACCTTCTTGATAGCAAGAGGCAGCTCTTCAGGATGACACAACAACGGTCGTGAAAATACTGATTATGGAACCGAAGGTTTTTTGAAACTCGTGTAAGAAGAAGAAGAAGAAGATTATGAGGTAAGGTAATAAAATTTTACTTAAATAAATAATACCTCATAGTGTTAATTCCTAAAAAAGTAATCATTAGATTAATCAGATCCAACAAAAATGAGGAAATAGAAGTAGAAAACATATCAGGGATTTATCATAAGTAATGCCACAAGTGATTTCCAATTTATCTAGAGAATTTGGAAATCAAGAGTGGCATTTGTTAGGACTATTTAACGAATAAAATTAAGCTGTTTACTCACAAATCATTATTTAACTATAGTTATTTTTAAATATTTATATATTTAATGTAAACGGCGATGTTTGAAAACAAATGAGAAGCGATAGGTACGCTTCATCTGCTTCTTCTCTTTATCACTGCAACCAGATCATACTATTTATTGCCAAAGGAACGCAATATTGTAAGAATGCTCTCTAGTGGAAAAAAAATGAAACACATCAAACTGTATATTAATTCATTTCTTATGATGTAAATATGACAATTATATTTTTCAGGATTGTTACCTGAGAAAAAATACATTTAAGAAAGTGCAAACAGTGGTTTCTTTTTTTGGTGGTATAAGCAATTGCTACAAATGTTTTTATATTAACTCCCACATGCGGCATGTGTTGACATTCATGCACTATATATACAATCTGGTAGCCGTATTTCTCACGGGCTCAGTCACTGCAAAATAATGGTCAGACCTGTTCTGAATATTAAAAAGGAGGAGCTTTTTTTAATATGGTAATTATAACACTGATAAATATTTCGTGAAACACGACTCTGATTGGTTGTAAAACAGAAATCATTGAAACGTGATTGGCCATTGAGCCCCATTTGGGGCATGAGTTAAATAGTCACAACTAATGCCACGAGCGATTTCCAATTTATCTGGAGAATTTGGAAATCAAGAGTGGCATTTGTTAGGACTATTTAATGAATAAAATTAAGCTGTTTACTCACAAATCACTATTTAAATATAGTTATTTTAAAATATTTATATATTTAATGTAAACAGCGATGTTTGAAAACAAATGAGAAACGTTTGTTATGTTTCACTTGTTCATTACTGCAACCAGATCATATTATTTATTGCCAAAGGATCGCAATATTGTAAGAATGCACCCTAGTGGAGTAAAAATGAATTTCTGATATCCTATGATGTGAATATGTCAATTATATTTTTCTGCAACATTATTTCCTGGGAAATAATTCATTTAAGAAAGTGCAAACAGTGGTTTCTTTTTTGTGGTATAATCAATTGCTAGAAATGTTTTTATATTATCTCCCACAAGCACGTGTTAACATTTGTGCACTATATATATATATATATATATATATATATATATATACAATCTGGTAGTCACATACAGTCACTGCATAATAATGCTATGATCCATTCAGAATGTTAAAAAAGGAGGAACTTGATTTTACAGTGATAAAATTAAGCTGATAAAATCGTGGTGAAAAAGACTGTGATTGGTTGTAAATAAAAAATCATTGAAATGTGATTGGTCATTGACTCCCATTTGGGGCATGAGTTAAATAGGTTAAATGCAGGGAATGTGATAAAGTCTACATAGGGAAAATAGTGATAAATTTAAAAACCAGAGTGAAAGAACGTCAAAGAAAGGGAAGTAGAAAAATCTGCAGTAGCTGCCCATGCATGGTCAGAAAAAACATCAAATTGAAAGAAAGGTTAAATTAATTAAACAAATAGAGCTCAATGTTTGGGGGGGGGGGGGAAATACATTCAAATAAACGAAAATGAGAAATTAATTAATTTTGAAATTTCCAAGAATATGATTTTATTTCGAGGTTCTTCAGTCAAGAGAGGGAGCATGAGGCGTCTCTTTAAGACGACATAACAACTGTCATGAAAATACTGAGATTGAACCGAAGAAGAATGTTCTGAAACCGATGTAAGAAGAAGAAGAATATTAGGTGAAGTGATAAAATTTTATTCAATAATAACCTGAGATGTTAAAGCATTTATTATTAAGAATGAAATAAAAAATATTATAATAGTAAGTGTATCAAACACAAATACGATTCAAATAAGCTGGACACCACAACTTTTGAAAAATATTTTTTTGGAAGAAAGCTGTGCTGGATATTCAAGTAATCATAAAATTGGAAGAGAAGCTAAACTTTTAAAACAAGTAGAGAAACCTTTGGAATTGACAGTTTGGAAAAAAATATACATTCAGAAAAACAAAAATAGATCAATGAATTTTGATATCCCTAACGAAATTACATTGATTTCGAAGTTCATAAATTCAACCATAGATGGCAGCACTGAAGATGGCGACAATAGAATAGTCGACGGCCGAAGAATTTCATCAGTCGGAGTTATGGCTGACGATGAACATGATTATGTTTGAAATCGCGATATCATGGAAGCATGAATCCTATGAGGTGAGTTGTTTAAACAAATTTTCTCCGATGAATTTTAAATATAGTAAAATTTAATCATCATCATCATCATCATGCCAGGTATTAGTCTGGAAGAACTGTTACGGACCAAGAAAGCGGTTTTCGTGCCATCTTTTCATAGGTCGACCAAGTGATCGTTTCCCATTTGGACAGTAGTTCATTATTGCCTTGGGGATCCTGGATCTAGCCATTCTTGATACATGTTCCTTCCAGTTTACCTGATATCTGGAGATGTAGTCCAGTATTGGTGACACATTAAGTTCTTGAAGGATTTCTACATTTTTCTTTCGATCCCATTTGGTGTAGCCAGCTGTTCAGCGCATAAATCTCATCTCACAAGATGTTAGTCTGCTTTCATCTCTCGTCCTTATAGTCCACGCTTCACTCCCATAACATAGGACTGGTCGAGCCATTATTTGATAAAGACGAGTACGAGTTGATTTTTGCACTAATGAAGGTTTTAAAACTCTATTAATGATTCCCATTGATTTGTTGAATTTCACAATTTTCTCTGATAAATCCAAATTTTCAACGAAAGAGAGTTTATATCCCAAATAAGTAAACTCATTAACTCTCTCTAAAATTGTGTTATTTAAACAAATTTTGCTTGGTATTGGGGATTTTCCACAAAAGGTCATTATTTTAGTTTTATTGGTAGATATTTCCATTGAATATTTCTGGGCTATCAAATTTAAATTATGTACTGACCATTGTAAAATTTAATTTAGATATTTATAAATAAGAAATACTACCTTAAAAGTCATAACATCCTTCACACAGTTAATAATTGCATCACGATGGCCTTGTCCTTCGAGCACAACTCCTTTCAGTTCCTTGAGTAATTCTGCATATGCATCCAAAGCAGACATTACTACAGCTCTTTCTTCATCTGTTCGAATCAGTTCAGCACATTTTGGAATGAACATCGACAAAGCCTTGGAAAGGGCTGAAATAAAAAAAAATTATATATGATATTCTAAGTGTCATATTTTACTAAGATCCAGCTGCAAGATTACTATGTTCATCGAGTGTATGAACAAAATCAAATTTTTTCATAAAATTGTGAATTACTGATTGCATTTTTGCCGAGTTGCCTATTAAAATTCGGCCATCAGCTTGTTTAATTAAAATATAATTAATTTATTTATTCAAAATAATTTGATTTACTTGTTATTAAAATAAATTATAATCCAGTTCGCAGAAATCAATGTATAGAGCTTGAAAAGTTTTGCGTTGCCATTGCACACTTGGCCGTAAACCTCCTCGCAGCTACAGCAGGCTGTGACACCAATTAGTAATAAAATGGCAGCAAGTACATATTTATTGTTTTATATATTTTTTGTTTCAAATAAAGTTCAATTCATTTAAAATGCTGTGATTTGTTTCGTATAATGTATATTAACACTACCTTATGCATATATTTTTGTATATACTTTGTACGTAGTATACATAAAGGGCAGTGGTTTTACTTCCCGCTGCGAGGGAACAATATAAAACAATAAATACGTACTTACCGCCATTTTATTACTGATTGGTGTCACAGGCTGCTGTAGCCGTGAGGAGATTTACGGCCAAGTGTGCAATGGCAACCAAAACTTTTCAAGCTCTATACATTGATTTCTGTGAACTGAATTATAATTTATTTTAATAACAAGTAAATCAAATTATTTCGAATAAATAAATAAATTGAAGTTTCTTCTGATTGACATAACACCAGTCGCCAAGAAAGTTCTGAGGATGAGACAGTTATAGTCTCGAAATCACGATCAACTTAGAAGATTTATATGAGGAGAGGTAAGAAACATTTAATTTCACCATAAATTAAACCTCATAGTGATTAATTCCTATAAAAGTTAAAAATAAATTATACTTTAATTAAACATACTGGCAGCCAAATTTTTTAATAGGCAACTCGGCAAAAATGTATTCCGTAATTCATAATTTTATGAAAAAAATTTTGTTCATACACTCGATGAATGTAGTAATTTTGCAGCCGGATATTGGACTATTTATATTTGAAAAGAAAAATATACGCCTAGACTGAGGTTTGAACCCAGGAGACTTTGACTATCTATGTCAATGCTCTTCCATCTGAGCCACCTAGGCCTCCAATCTAAACGTGTAATTTTCTAACATTGGACTATTTGTTTTATTAACAATTAAAATGACTCTTGGATACAGATTAAACAATGCATTCATTAACAGATAATGTTTAGTCTGCCTTCATCTTATCTCATAATTATTATGGCTGAGGATAGGAGCAATGGCTCTAGAAAGTGGTCCTGTGAAAATCGCTTTTGTATCTGAAAATTTTGTGAAGGATAAGCTTTGCACCAAGGCAGGATGCCTTAAACCCTTGGCCATGGTAAATAGGAAAAATTAATATATAAATAAATTGCTTTACATCTCATAATCAAGATGCTTACCTATTTTACCTTCTGGTGTTTTAATTTCATTCAAAGACAAGCAGAACTGTAGAAGAGCTTCTACAGCAGCTCTACGAATCTCATCTTGTGGATAGTTAATCATTTTAAATACTTCTTCAAAACTCTTCTCCAAGTATGGTATGAACGCCTTGCTATGGGAAAACAAAACAAAATACCTACTGATAAAAGCAATATTCTCATTAAATTTGAAGAGAAAAATTATATGCCCAGACTGGGGCTCATATAAGAGAAAAATTCACATTTAGATTCAAACTTGCTCAGGTAGAGTATTGGCCTAGAAAGCCAAAGGTCCTGGGTTCAAGCCCCCAGTCTGAGCGTATAATTTTTCTCTTCAAATAGGATTCACCCATCACTGAGACGTATGAAATGAATAATAAAAAAATAGAAAAATATATGCCTAAATTGGGATTTGGACCCAATATCTCTGGTTCTGTACACCAGTGCTTTAATGATTTACGCTATTAGGCATTCCAATTTACACACAGATATTTCTCTTATACTAACACAAGTCCCGCGAGCCAGATAGCAGTGAATTACATTCCACTAAGGCCATCTAGCAGCCTCTTAAACAATAAGATTTTTAAATTGAAATTTGGCAACAGAAGAAATTTTGCCTTTACTGCTGCAAGTTATGTCTGTAATTTTTAAGTTACAAATACAAATAAATGACTAAAGTTAATATAAGAATTTCTCACCCTGTGTTTTTAGCAATCTCAGTTAGTGCCATACATGCTTCTTCTTTTTCTTCTATATACACATTTTCGACACTGTAACCTGTAAAGATATTTTACCAATAAACATCCACAACAAAATGCTGTATTTTCTAGATTATTATATACAAATAACAGTTGTTACATGAAAAAAAAAATCCATGTCTGGGATAAAGCCAGTGCAGAAAGAGAGGGGGTGGAGTTGTTGCTGACAGCACTGACATATGAACAATATGGGATGAAATGAATGTAATTTAAGGTTAAGTTAACATGTTATAAATGAGTTGGATAAAATATTTTTACATCTCATAAGTTCCATGTTTTCATGATACTGGTTTCAAAGGCCATTTGCCTTCATTTTCAGTCAAACTACCACATTCTTCTGAAATGCCCATGCCGATTTAATGAACTTAGGAGATTGAAATTTAATGTAATAAATTTGGGAATTTTAACATTATGAGGTTTCTTTGACAAGAATCAAATGAATCGTGAATTCTTCTTACCTCACACATCTATGTTTTTTTTTAACACAGCACCACAGTATCGGAGACACATCTTCTCCATCGTGAAAACAACTGATGATGGAGAAGATGTTTCTCCGATACTGCGGTGCTGTGTTTAAAAAACATGGATATATGAGGTAAGAAGAATTCATGATTCATTTGATTCAGATTAAAATTTGCTCACCGGGAACTTATTTCATGGTTCTATATTTGTACTTCTGAATGTATATCTTATCCCAAACTATCAATTCCAAAAGCTTCTCTAAATGTTTTAAAAGTTTAGTTTCTCTTCCTAATTTGTGATTCTCTAACTAGTGATAGGAAGCAGCTAGAGAATCGCAAAATTGGAAGAGAAACTAAACTTTTAAAACATTATAGAAGACATAATTAATATTTAATTTTAGGAAGTTATATTTTGAGGTTATTTTAATTATATTATTTTTGGTCTGGACATCTTACCTCAAACATGTAGAAGATTCCCTAAAACTATTAAATTTACAGAGTACAAACATTAAATTCACCAAAGAAATAGAAGACAATAAACAAATACCTTTTTTGGATCTTAAATTGGTCAGAAACAAAGAAAAAAGAAAAACTGAATTCAGGATTCATAGGAAAGAAACTCATACGGAAAATTTTATAAAATCAACAGGGTTCAATCCAATTGGACATAAATTAGCAGCATTTAATAGTTTAACTCATAGATTGGTAAACTTACCCTTAAACGAAGAAGATTTCAAACATGAGAAAAAACACATAATCAAAGTAGCAAGAGAAAATGGGTTTGATGAAAAAATGGTACATAAAAGGATAGAAAAGTATAAAAAACAAAAAATGATAAACAGAAGTAATCTTGAAAAAGAAGAACCACCTATGAAAAAATATAAGAAATTCACATATCACCCCTGGGTACATAATAAATTTCAAAATATATTTGAGAAGTTTAATATTAAATTACCACCAAAAATGAAAAAACTGATAAAAATAAAAAGTCAGGAATATATCAAATTGAATGCATGGGTTGTGAAAAGATATATATAGGGAAAACAAAAAGAAACCTAAAAATTAGAACCAAAGAACACATAAGAAATATTAAAAATGGAGAAATTGAAAAATCTGCAGTTGCTGCTCATGTTTGGTCTGAAAAACATAATATAAATTCAGACACTAAATTATTAAAACAGTTAGAAAATACAAAAGAGCTGACTATTTGGGAAAAAATTTATATTCAGAAGAACAGAAACAGAGTTATGAATTTTGATATTCCGATGGAGGGTGACCTTGTTTGGAGGTTCTTTGGCCAACCACAGGATGGAGCTGACATCGACATCCAGGTGGTGCAACATAATGCAACATAAATAAAACTAGTCTGGGAAAGCTGACGATAAAACAGAATTGTTTTGAAACATGTCCAAGAACAAATCAACATTAATATTGAGGTAAGATGTCCAGACCAAAAATAATATAATTATAGAAGACTTTGGAATTAAAGTTTGGAAAAAGATACACATTTAACAAACATTCAAGAACAAATATAGAATCATAAAATTTGAAGTTCTCAGCTAGCAAAATTTAAACTCTTAAGTTCGTAAAACTGGCACCAGATGGCAGTTCGGAAGATGTTGGTGACAGCACAATTTCAACAGTCTGAATTTGACTGAAGATGAAGGCAAATGGCCTCTGAAACCGGTACCGTGAAAACATGGAACTTATAAAAGAAAACATAAAGAATTTTGAAATTATATTTGAAAAGAAAAAATATACGCCTAGACTGGGGTTTAAACCCAGGACCTTTGACTCTCTATGTCAATGCTCTTCCAAGTGAGCTACTTAGACCTAGGTAGCTCACTTGGAAGAGCATTGACATAGAGAGTCAAAGGTCCTGGGTTCAAACCCCAGTCTAGGCATATATTTTTCTTTTCAAATATGTTTTGTCCATCATTAAGATGTTTAAAAACGAATAACATGAACATTGAAATTTTGAAATTCCCCGGGAATTTGATTTGATTAGGAGGTTCATCAGTCCACCAACACATGGTGTAAGAAGCAGTTCTTCTGGATAGAACATCACTCGTAAAATTACTGATGATGAAACTGATTGGGTTTTGAAACTGGTTTAATTAGAAGATTGAATATGGGGTGAGGTGTAAAGAATTTTAATTTAAATCTTAAATTAAACCATATAGTGGTTTTTACTATAATAGTTCAATCTTGAGAATATGTTTCAGTACATCTCCATACTATCATCAGCACTGAGTCGGAATGAGCTGATGATATAGTGCAGTTCTGGCTTCTTTAGCCGCTTTTGAGGGATCTATGGTGTATGGTGCAGTAAGAGGGTAGGGCGAGTTACAGGTACTGACAGCAACTATCCCCAGTTTTGAAAACATAATAGTTGCTATATGTTGAATTTTTCGTATCTACTAGTTCTGTGTTAGTGAATAGTTTTGATATTTAATTTGATGTCTAATAAGTTTGAAGTGTTCATTATAGAATAGCATTGTTTTTGTAGCAAGTTATTTTATTACGATTATTATTATTATTATTAAGAAAATGTTTTTTGCATGGCTACTAGTTCCCTCCCCCACTCAGTAATGTTTCCTCCTGCCATATGCCTTTGGTTTTACAAGACAGCTACAGTTACCAGAACTGAACTGTAGTATGCAAACTACTGAAAGATGTTCTCAAGAATTCTTCTATAATATGAGGTAAGACATATGACTCAGTTAATTTAAGCAATTTATTATTTACTATAATAAATTTGGGAATTTTAACATTATGATGAAATAAAATCTGCATCCTTTGACATATGTATAATAATAGAAGTCCCTGCTGTTATTAAATGATAGACTTTTTTGATATTTATAGTTAAATATGGGAAATAACATTATGAGGTTCTTAATTCGTAAATTAATGAGTCATTTTTACATCTTACCTCATATTTCATGTTTTCTTTAAATATGGGAACTAGTTTTCAAGAGAAACATCTCTCTCATTTTCAACCAACATTATGACAGTCATAACATTGGTTGAAAATGACAGATGTTTCTCTTGAAAACTAGTTCCCCTGTTTAAAGAAAACATGAAATATAAGGTAAGATATATAAATGATTCATTAATTTACGAATTTCTTGATATCTCTGGCCCAGACACTCTGTATTTGGGCAGAATGTATTATCTGAAGATCATACCTGCGACATCTTCATCTTCCTCTTCCTCAGATTCATTTTCAATATCTTCTTCCTCTGCAGTGTCACTCAAATCATCATAAACTGGGAAAGCAGATGTTTCATCCTCTTTGTAATGTGGCTAGAAATAAAAGAATAAGCCATGAAAAAAATTTGCATTATATGATGTAAATCTGACTTGAAAATATATTTTCTATCTATGAAATTAGACTGTTGTGACTTGGTAACCAAAACTACAATTTACACTTAAATATAAACATGTTACATATGTAATTATCATAAGTAATGCCACGAGTGATTTCCAAATTATCGATAAATTCATGAATCATGAAGTGAGGAGTGAATTTATCTAAGAATTTGGAAATCAAGAGTGGAATTTGTTAGGACTATTTAACGAATAAAATTAAGCTATTTACTCACAAATCATTATTTAACTATAGTTATTTTAAAATATTTATATATTTAATGTAAACGGCGATGTTTGAAAACAAATGAGAAACAATTGGTATCGCTTCATTTGCTTCATCACTGCAATCAGATAATATTATTTATTGCCAAAGGATCACAATATTGTTAGAATGCACCCTAGTGGAGAAATTTATAACCAACATTATTGATATTAACAAGCGCATGATGACAAATCAAGAGCTTCAGAACATTTGAATACTACTACTATTATAAAGGTATTAATTAATTTCTGATATCCTATGATGTAAATATGTCATTTGTATTTTTCTGCAACGTCATTTCCTGGAAAATAATTTGTTTAAGAAAGTGAAAACAGTGGTTTCTTTTTTTGTGGTATAATCAATTGCTACAAATGTTTTTATATTATCTCCTGCATGCACTATGAGCTGACATTCATGCACTATATATATACAATCTGGAATCCGTATTTCTTACGGAGTCAGTCACTGAAAAATAATGCTCTGACCTATTCAGAATGTTAAAAAGGAGATGCTCTCTGTAATATGATAAACTTTGTTTGATAAATTTGAGGTGAAACACGACTGTGATTGGTGTAAATAAAAAATCATTGAAATGTGAATGGTCATTGACTCCCATTTGGGGCATGAGTTAAATAGTCTAGGAGAATAAAACATCTACTTACTACAACACCTTCTATACTCCTAAGAGCATTCAACATTATTTCAACTAATGTTGGCAAAATATTTTTCATTTCATCCTTGAGAACTATGGAAAGAGCTGCAAATAATCCATAGCAGCTCTTTCGTAAATCGGGATCATCTGTGTTTCCTAGAAGTTCTAATCCTAGTTGAACAGTTTCTTGGGCAAGAGGAGAGAAATGTTCTGGCCCCACATTTCGAGCCAGCACACCAAGTGTATCTGTAGAAAGAGAAATGACACAAACATTTAACTAAACTTATAGAATATATTTAATCACAAAACTTACTCATCTTTTTTTTTAAAGAAAAATTAATGTCTGAACCAAGAATCGAACCCCAGACCTCCAACTATGTATGTTTCGAGACATAATACAAACATTAACATTTCTTCCAACATATACAATTCTCTTATGTCCAAAGGCAGATAGCTAGAGGTATTAACAATGCCATCAGACGACTTTTATTCCAAGTATTTATAATGAGAATATTCTTACTTTTAACCAATTTGCCTCAGAAGACGAGGTACACTTGCCAGCTGTTAAATGGCTTTCAACTCAGAAGACGAGGTACACTCACTTATCTCAGCTAATTATATATTTCAAAATATTTTGTACATCCCTTGGCAGGGTAATCTTTTGTTAACATTTATGAATAGTAGAGAAATGTGTTTTGGCTTTCATCCTTATTGTGATCTTAAGTACCATTATCTTTTACTTATTTTAGGAATTCACACTATGAGGTATATTCATTTAGGTAGAATTTTTTATCACTCACCTCATATTGTTCTTCTTATTTGACTACGAACTAGTTTTGGAATATAGTTTCTGTTCCATCCTCAGCATCATCACGACCGTTGTTCTGTTGTCTTGAAGAGCCATCCTTCACTCCTTCCATTGGCAGACTGAAAAACCTCGAAACCAGGTCATTCTCCCCGGGAATTTCAAAGTTCATCAATTTCTTCTTTTCGCTCTTTTGAATTACATCTTTTCCCAAACAGTAAGTTCTTTTGGTTTTTCTATTTGTTTTAATAATTTAGCTTCTTTCTCGATAAGATGTTTTTCAGACCCAGTGGCTGCCCATGCATGGTCTGAAAAACATCTTATCGAGAAAGAAGCTAAATTTATAAAACAAATAGAAAAACCAAAAGAACTTACAGTTTGGGAAAAGATCTACATTCAAAAGAGCGAAAAGAAGAAATTGATGAACTTTGAATTTCCTGGGGAGAATGACCTGGTTTCAAGGTTTTTCAGTCTGCCAATGGAAGGAGCAAAGGACGGCTCTTCAAGACGACAGAACAACGGTCGTGACGATATTGAGGATGGAACAGAAACTATGTTCCGAAACTAGTTTACAGTCAAATAAGAAGAACAATATGAGATGAGTGATAAAAAATTTTAGCTACACCATTATCTTTTGTTCGTTTTGAATGTCTGAAATTAGACAATATAATTTACGGTGACTTAAATCCGGTTTCTGGGGAAATGCATTAAGCATTTAAACCTGAAGTGAATGGGTTAAGTGTGAGTGAAAATACTGCTCGCATGGTTACAATGCATAATGTACAAACTTTCCTTTTTCTTCTATAAAAGTTTGTGTGCAAAAGAGCAAATGACATCTTTGCTAATGGCTAAACATTAGATACGAATCAACAAGTTCATAGTCAAATGAAATGTAATATTTCTTAAACATTACTTTTCTCAGACTAGTAATGGTAAGTAGTGTAAACAAAATGTTTCAACTTACCAACTGCCTGAGTCTGAAGACACATGGTATCGTTGTTCTGTTCCTGAGTTAAATATACCTTCAAGCACTGAATGATGCGTGGAAAATATGGAACCATCGCCTCTTTGGCAGCATTTGCTGTTTGAAAAATAATTTGTAATTATAATTATAAGATAAAATTAAAATAAAATGAAGTAGCAAATAATCAAACAATTTAAATCTTAAGAAATATAAAAAAATCACAGCAAGAGAAAATAATATCAGACATTTAAATTCGCGAGATTTTTTTTTAAACTCACTTCATAAATATTTTTATTATTAATTTAATATTTCTCACTGAAGGAAGGACAAATTATATTTGAAGACAAAAATTTTACTCAGACTGGGGTTTAAACCCAGGACTTTGCTCAGGTATCTCAGTTGGTAGAGCATTGGCATAGAAAGCCAAAGGTCGTGGGTTCAAACCCCAGCCTGAGTGTAAAATTTTTCTCTTCAAATATAATTTCACCTCAGAAATTTGTGCTTTTCACAAAACTCCGAGTCGGAGTTGTGACTGAAGATGGACGAGATTTTGTCTGAAACCATGGTTTTGTGAGAAGCACGAAATTTATGAGGCAAGTTTTCAAAAATGATCTTCGATGAATTTAAATGATTATTACCTCATAATGTTTACTTCCCAACATTAATTTTATTATAATATCAGACATTTTTTATTTAACTTTTATAGGAATTAATCACTATCGGTCTTACTAATAAAAATCTCTAATACAGGCTTTCATCAGTTGTTTAGTTATACAATATATAAGCCTTATGTAGATCACGTATAATTTCCTTACTAATAAACGTTGTGCCGGAGCTATATAACAAAACAGCAGTTATACACAATACGTCACATATTCGTCATCATAGTGACGTCAGAACAATATTACTCGCAGTTTGTAACAGAAATAAAACAACATCAACTAGTGATTATTGTGCAAGAAATGAATATGGATAAGAATTAATAGAGATTCCCTAATTGAGGAGGTACGAAAAAAATAAGTGTGTTTTAATTTATATATATTTCACTTCACGCTTTGTCAAATAAAACGTAGAATTGGTTTCACAGATGATGTGCTGCCATCTAACGTCAAGAATTTCGACCAATTCTTGGAAACTAATAAAAGCTTTGCCCATTACTTATGAATTATATGCAGTATTTTAAGATGCGTTAGAAAACGTTCAAATAGTAGGAAATGTTACCGACAACAAAATATCATTCAAGCGAAAAAAAAATCACTATAGTTCGATCGACCGGGAATCGAACCTACGACCTCACGCATGGCAGTCAGAAGCTCTAACCACAGGACTACCAAGTTAACATGTAAATTTTTGCAATAATAGTACCTCTATACTAAAATACATTTTTATATCGGTGTGTGTGTTATGTATTATAAATGCAAGAAAGTTTTCTTAAAATAATATTATGAAGCATTTAAACTACATTCAGGTTAAATCCTGTCTACAGCAATTATTGTAGAACATATCCTTTTGTGATTCAATGTTCAATTTTAAAATATTTTTAGGCCTAATCGAGAATGAGTGTAACGAAAGGCATTTTATGATGCCTTTATTTTCCTACCCAGAGCTTTATTAATATTATTTATGCCCTGTGCATCCATCAAACAGTCATTAAAGTGTTGCATTTTGGGTTAAATTTAAGGAAACTTTCATCAAAATCATAAGAAAACAGTCAGTTGATCTTGATGTCGGACATTTTGTCTAGTTATAGAATCCTTAAACAAGGGTGGAGGCATGTATAACGATTCCCATGTAAAGTTGTACACCTCTTCTACACTGAACAGCTAATACAGTGTTTATTAGTAAGAATTTTCAACTGAGATGTGTATAAACCTTGTATAAAAGTTATATATGGATTATTAGTAAGAGGGTATGAGGTTTAATTTCACCAAAATATCAGACATGTTAATCTAGCACTCACAAACCATAGGTGATCATAATAACCACTAAAACAATACGGTCTTTACTACCCTTTTTCAATTTTCACTAACCTTTATTAACTTTCTTATAACATTAATTCATAGTTATTTACAGGTAATACTTTAGTTATTTGATAATTTAAAAAGTCTATTTTCTAAAAAAAAATACCTAAAATGATTTATGGTGAAATTAAATGTTTCTTATCTCTCCTCATATAAATCTTCTAAGTAGATCGCAATTTCGAGACCATAACGGTCTCATCTTCAGTACAATCCTGGCGACTGATGTTATGTCGATCAGAAGAAACTCTTCTTTTTCCCTCTGTTGGTGGACCGATAACCTCTGGATCAGGTCAAAATTTGCAGGAATTTCGAAGTTCATAAGTTTTTCTTTGTTTTTCTGAATGTGGATCTTTTCCTAAACCGTGAATTCCTTTTGTTTGTCTATTTGTTTAATTAGACTGGCTTTTGATTCAATTAAATGTTTTTCGGACCAAGCATGAGCAGCTACTGCTGACTTTTCCACTTCTCCATTTTTGATGTTTCTAAGATGTTCTTTCACCCTTGTTTTCAAATTTCTTTTCATTTGGGAAAAGATCCACATTTAGAAAAACAAAGGAAAACTTATGATTCCCGCAAATTTTGATCTGATCCAGAGGTTCATCGGTCCACCAACAGAGGGAAGAAGAAGAGTTTCTTCCGATCGACATAACATCAGTCGCCAAGGTTGTACTGAAGATGAGACCATTATGGTCTCGAAATTGCGATCTACTTAGAAGATTTATAAGAGGAGAGGTAAGAAACATTTAATTTCACCATAAATTAAACCTCATAGTAATTAATTCCTATAAAAGTTAAACAAACCTAAAATATTTAATATTGGGAAGTAAACATTATGAGGTTATATCATTAATAGTGAGTGGAGAACATATTTTAATCGACTCACCTCATGATTTTGTCTGAAACCATCGGTATCTAAGAAGTTTGAAAATGTATGAGGTGAGTTGATTAAAATATGTTCTCCACTCACTATTAATAAAACCTAAAATAATTGTTAAAAATAATCTTTCAACAGTTAAATTATAATTATTTTGTAATAGAACTTTCTTTTCATATTACTAAATTGGTATGAAGGTAACATAACACAAAATTAAAACTATCCAACATGATGAAAATCATCAATTTCATAATGGAGGTTGGTAGTCATACAGTCGCTGGATACAAACCATACTATGCCCAAAAAAAATGAATAAGTACAAAAGTAAGTAAATAATAACAGTAACTGGTAACTAAAACAGTAAGCTTAGAACAAGATGAACACACAAGGATCAACATACTACTCGTACATAAACAGTGGTTAGAAGCATGTATGGAATAGTGAAAACAAAACTGTAAAGGAAAAAAAAATTATTTTGCGGGAGATTTAAAAACATTGTTTTCCCAATGTAGTACATGGATTGAATTCAGATGGTGTTGCAATCTGCTCTAAGCGGCTTCCTTGGCTCAGTGAATATGCACTGCTCTTTTTCGATTATACATAAGCAAGGTAATCGATAAAATAAAGTGAATATCTTTGATCATATTAAATTTGGGAATTTTTAACATTATGAGATTCAATTAATAATAATTAAATGAATCGTGATATTAAGGTAGAATATGTTTATCACTCACCTCATATTGTTCTTCTTATTTGATTATAGACTAGTTTCGGAACATAGTTTCTGTTCCATCCTCAGTATCATCACGACCGTTGTTCTGTCGTTTTGAAGAGTTGTCCTTCTCTCCTTCCATTGGCTGACTGAAAAACCTCGAAACCAGGTCATTCTCACCGGGAATTTCAAAGTTCATTAATTTCTTCTTTTCGCTCTTTGAATGTAGATCTTTTCCCAAACAGTAAGTTCTTTTGGTTTTTCTATTTGTTTTAATAATTTTGCTTCTTTCTCGATAAGATGTTTTTCAGACCATGCATGGGCAGCCACTGCAGATTTTTCTACTTCCCCTTTCTTGACATTCCTGAGATGTTCTTTAACTCTAGTTTTCAAATTTCTTTTAGTTTTTCCTATGTAGAATTTCTCACATTCTTCACATTTAATTTGATAAATCCCTGATTTGTTTTCTTCTTTAATTTTCTCATTCTTATTAGGTCTAATCAGTCTGCTGATGCTGTAGTCATTTTTGGGTGCTAACCTTATGGTGAAATCTTTAAAAATTTTTTGAAACTTGTGGTGTTTTAATGGATGATATGTGAATTTTCTAAATTTTACATTATCTTCTTTTATATCTTCTTACCTCATACTTCTATGTTTTTTTAAACACAGCACTGCAGTATCGGCGACAACATGTCTTGAGGTAAGAAGATATCACGATTCATTTAATTATTATTAATCTTTGATCATGAATGAACCAAATGAATGCTAGGTGATGTAAAGAGTATGAGCGTCATAATGCATCACTTTGGTGAGAATCATTGTCACGACCAGTTCAATTATCATAAGTAATGTCACGAGTGATTTCCAATTTATCCAGAGGATTTGGAAATCAAGAGTGGCATTTGTTAGGACTATATAATGAATAAAATTAAGCTGTTTACACACATATCATTATTTAAATATAGTTATTTTAAAATATTTATATATTTAATGTAAACGGCTATTATATTATTTTTTGTCCGGACATCTTACCTCAATATTAATGTTGATTTGTTCTTGTACATGTTTCAAAACAATTCTGTTTTATCGTCAGCTTTTCCAGACAAAAAATAATATAATTAAAATAACCTCAAAATATAACTTCCTTAAATTAAATAGTAAACGGCTATGTTTGAAAATAAATGAAAAATGTTTGGTTATGTTTCATTTGTTCATCACTGCAACTTTATCATACTATTTATTACCAAAAAGAATCACAATATTGTAAGAATGCACGTAGTGGAGAAAAAATTAAACACATCAAACTGTATATTATAACCAACATTATTGGTTATTAATTAATTTTTTTCGGAAAAACTCAGTAAAATCAGTATTTAAAAACACAATTACCAAATGTGTAGGTCGAAGGAATCTGTTCATTATTTGCTGTATTCAACGTATTTGTTTCAGAGTCGGTCACTGCAAAATAATGCTCTGACCTTTTCAGAATATTAAAAAGGAGGAGCTTTCTTTATTTTGGTAATCAAAATTTGATAATTATCAAGGTGAAACACGACTGTGATTGGTTGCAAAACAAAATTCATTGGTCATTAACTCCCATTTGGGGCACGAGTTTAATGATTTTTATGCAGAAGATCTGTATGATACGATGCAAATAGGGGAAAATAAAATGCATATATATATACGTATATATATATATATATATATATATATATATATATATATATATGTAAAATTGAGAATTGTAATACATTGTGAATTAGGAAAACTATTGTAAAAGGCAGGAAAACATTAAGGTCGATATTCAAGAACCAAGCTTTTCGCAAAGAGCAACTCTCAGCCCACCTTTGTGGCTAATTATGTGGGCCATACAGAACCTACTCTAACTGGCTCTCTCTATTCAACTTCAACGGAGATGGCATGACCTAGAGAGCTTGGTTCTTGAATACTGGCATAAATGTGGGAATGTAAAAGCGAAGTAATACTGTAAATAGAAATTAGTTACTACCCTTATATCAATACTAGTCCACCGCTGTGGTCTCGAGGTAGCGTGCTGCCTTGTCACGCAGCGGACCCGGGTTCAATCCACGGTCGGGGCAGTTTTTCTGGGTGAGGTTTTTATCGGGGTTTTTCCTCACCTGTAAGACAAATGTCAGGAAAACTTTAAGGCCCAAACGGTCCCCGAAATCATATGGCCATCATCCTTACCATTATCATTATCATCATCATCCTTCACTGGTGTGAAAAGCAACGGAAAGCTACCACACCTACACAATTCCCTAGTAAAGCTGCAAGCATAGCATGAAAATGCTATGATTGCAGTGAAGGACCTGCCTTCGGGCAGAATTACTATGGATGGATATCAATACTTATCTTCAGCCCTATCATGATATAGCATGAATGTGTCACATTCAGTACCGTAAACCAGTTAAGGCGTTTAAAGAGACTATCGTGTATGCGGCCGTCGGTCAGTTAACTCGCTTTAGAGCGGGTGCGAAGAAACCGCATTTATATTCGGCGCCTAAATTTTGTACTGGCTTAGTATGTCTTGGAGATCATAGATGGCATGTAAATGTACATTTTCTATTCCCGTTTGACACGTTTAACCTTGGTGAATCCCCTTTTATTTTTAAAACAAATAACACGTGGAATTCGTTCACCCAAACGTGCCTCCAGGCTCCAATGCAGTCATATATCTTTCTCGTTATCACGCTGTTGTTTGTGCGTGAGTGAAACCATGATGATAGGAATATATCTCACTGAAGAAGAATTAGTGAATATTTTGTATAATGATGATTCAGGTGATGAACTGATTCCTGAATTAGAAGATTCACAAAGTGAAAGTGAAGATGAACTTCCACTTCCTGAAATTGATACGCCGATACCATGTGATGTCAATCCCCCAAGATATTGTCCGCCTGTTTTACCATTCACAACGAACCCAGGGGTGAACATTGAAATCGAAAATGAAATGGGTATCATGTCAATATATTTTTCAATGAAGAGTTTTTCGAATACGTATGTGACCAAACAAATCTTTACGCAAATCAAGTGATTAGTGCTGCACTGCATCCATTCACAAAAAACTCAATAATGCAGACATGGAGACATCACAGAAATGAAAAAGTTTTTAGGACTGACGTTCATCACAGACATAGTGCAAAAACCAGATATAAAAATGTATTGGTCTGAAGATCCTTGCTTTCAAACACCCATATTTTCAAAAACAATGTCCCCAACGCGATTTTTAAATATTCTTTCTTTCTTGCATTTCAGTGACAGTAGCATCTATGAAAATAGTACCGACAGACTGTACAAAATTACGCCTATATTAGAGACTCAGTGATAAATTTTCAAGGGTGTACACTCCACAAAATAAAATTGCACTGGATGAAGGTATGTTAGCTTGGCGAGGACATCTGAGATTTCAAGTATACAATCCGGGGAAAATTACAAAATATGGTATTTTAGTGCAAATGGTATGCGAGTCAAATTCAGGCTATATTTGTACTATAATAAAAAATTAAGATGCTAGTGGTATCAAAAAATGGCGTTTCTCGGCACCCTGGAGCCTGTTTTACGAAATATCACACCATCAAATCCTACTAGGATATCTCCTTTAGGTATGTACAAAATTTGAATTTTCTAGGACAAATAGTTTGTGAATAATGGTCCATTTTCTGAAGTGCCACGAAAAGGGTAGATGGGGTATTTAAATGGCTGGCCTGTGGGTTTAAATGCCCTGCTCAATGCCTGGTACTGAATGTGTTAAGTGGAGTGAACACAAAATATTACTTTCCTACTCAAAATATATAGTAATAAAGAACAATACTCACCAGTAGCTCCTATACAGCTCATTCCCAATTCACGGAGATGAACAGAGTTATTTGGATTGAGAGCCGTGAAAAGTCTTTCCATTAGTGTAGGCAAGTATGGAAGCAATTCTTCTCCTAAGTTTTCACAAAACATTTCCAATGCATAAAACATTCTATCTAACCCTGGAGGTTCTTTTCCTTTCTCTTGTATTTGATTACATAACCTTTCCAGATAATCAAACAGCACAGGCAATAAATGTGGTGCATATTGACTAATATCAGGCTGAAATAAAAATAAACTCTAATCAAATCATGTGAAAGAGAAGAAAGAAAATTATAACTGAATAGAAAAATTATATGCTCAGATTAGGGTTTGAACCCAGGACCTTTGGCTTTCTAGGCCAATGCTCTACCTCTGAGCTATCCGAGAAATTCCAATCTAAATGCAAATTTTCCTCTTATACATTGTTAGTTCCAGATCGCCAAATGCTACGAGCATTTGCTCGATCATGCAAATGGCAGCTTCTTATTTAAGAAGACATTTATTGGGAATTTAAACACTACTTGAGTGAGAAGTGTTAAATTAATAACAAAAATATTGAAAGAAAGAAAGTGTTTAGGATGATTTTTAAACATTTTAATAGCTTCAAAGTTATAATTGAATTTTGATATTTGCTATGATGACCGAATTATTAATTTGAAAAGAAAATTATGGCTATAATAGATTGTGTAAAATTCTCAGTAATGTCTTCTTGAATTAGAAGCTGTCGGATTGTGTTGATAGCAATGACTAGCTGCTTCAGACGTGGAGAATGGTATATGAGAAAAGAAAAATTGATGCTTGCACCAGAAGCCTGGATTAGTGTAACGGATAGCAAACTGACGTACATAGTCAGAAGTTCGGTTTTGAATCCCTGTTCAGACAATTTTTCTTTTTAAATTGGACGAGTTATGCATCAATCTACTAAGTGCCTTCTTTTTTTAATTGAGATATTGATGCCATCTTTTGCTTAGGCTCATGAAATAAGTGTATGCATACATTTAGCGCCAACTCATTAAATATAGCCTTATTATTAAAGAAAAATGTAAATGACATCAGTCCTATGTTTTGTAACAAACGGATATGAAACCAGATCTTCATAAATGCTAATATAAATTTTGCATCATCCAGCTAAGAGCCAAATGTTCCCACTCTTAGATTATTGATGCATAACTGTCAAACAAGGAAAATAACTTGCAATATTCAGTATTGTTAGTTTGGCATTACAATAAATAGCAAAGATTGACTTAAACCTTAAAACACATTTTTTCGATACTTATTTAGTGGCACATAGCCGTTTGATACATAAGGCTGTCCAATTAAGAATTAATTCCATAGTTTATTTAATAATATAAATAGTATAGTGAAATTAATAAATTTTTCACTATGTTAAATATTTGTAGGAAATAACACTACAAGGTTTCTTTTAATTATAAAAGAGTTATTTTGACTCACCACATTTTTTTGGTTACTCTGCAGACTACAGTTTCGTCATGTCACATAGATGCAACAAAACTATAGTCTGCAGAATATAAAAAAATATGAGTTGAGTCAAAATAACCAACTCATTATAATCTTCACTATGTTATTGAAATGTTTTCAAATCATCCTAAACAATTCCTTTCTTTTTATCTGTAAAATAATATTATATTCCTCTGGTTCTCATAAGATGCATTATTCTAAGATTTCAATATTTATCAAATTTTTCATTACTCTTTTCATGGCACAAGACACTTAGGCCGGTATTCAAGAACCAAGCTTTACGCAAAGAGCAACTCTTTCCCCCTCTCTATGACGTAGAGAGTATTCAACCGGTTTTAAGAATACTCTCTACGCCATAGAGAGGGGGAAAGAGTCGCTCTTTGCATAAAGCTTGGTTCCTGAATACTGGCCTTAGATGACCCTTGACCTATCAGCTGGTTGCTTGCCTCACTTCCACATGTGCCAATCGCAGAGATGGTCAGTACAGGGTTAATATGTGGTCAGAATGCCAGAAATCCCAGTCATTATAGTTGTTCGTTCAGAGTTTCTAACATTTTCCCCTAGCACAAATTTCATTCCATCATTTCTCCACACCCATCTCATTCATTTTGTTTCATTTCATCTCATCTATCCCTGTGATGGTCCGTCATGTGTGGTCGGCCGGCATCCTTGTTATTCACAGACCTTCAATGTAAGGGGATTCATTACATCTCATCCCTCGACCTGGCCCTAAGTTGGATATGAGTTGAGGTTTTCCTTTAAATTATGCTTATATCGCCAAAATTAGTCAAGAAATGCAAATAGTAGGTATGGCCTGAATTTGATTGTAGATAGCATAAGGATAGAATATTATTATATTTGAAGAGAAAAATTATACGCTCAGACTGGGTTCAAACCCAGAATCTTTCAAACTCTAGTCGAATGCTCTACCGAGTGAGCTACCTGAGCAAACCCAGTCTGAGCATATAATTTTTTTCTTCAAATATAATTTATCCATCACTGACATGTATGAAATGAATAATAAAAACACTGATAGAATATTACTTCAATTTTTACCAGTATGTCCACTGCTGTGATCTCGAGATAGCATGCTGCCTTGTCATGCAACGGGCCCAGGTTCAATCCCCAGTTGGGTCAGGTTTTCTGAGTGAGATTTTTTGGGTTTTTCCTCACTTGCAAGACAAATGTCAGGAAACTTTAAAGCCCAAATGGTCCCTGAACATCATATAGCCATCATAAGCATCATCATTCATATTTGCCTTAGATTAAGTTTAGGATAAAGGAACTCTCCTGACGCACCACTATCATCATCACCCATCATATCATCAGGGCACCTGTAACCTCACCTTCCAGGTACCTCAACCTTCGAAGTGGATTACAATTATGACAATGCCAGGAGAGAACATCAGAAAATGTCAAAATGACAACCTGGGGCATCGAATAAAAAAATTACGAGTACAGTTATTACGTGAAACTTACCTGGAGATGTTCAGAAAATTGTCCTAAAGCAAAGAGAGCAGCATTTCTCACTACACCTGCTGGATTAGTAATGTCTTTACATATGCACTGGAGAAAACTTTCTAAATACTTGGTCCGAATACTTTCAGCACAGCCTTCCACTATAACTGCCAGTGCTAAATGTGAAGCTTTCTTAGCATAGAGGTCTGTACCATTTAGGCCTTTCTGGACAAGAAATAACTGGAAAAAAAAATTATAATGTAATAATTAGCGCTCAGAAGTTGAGGACCTATAAAATGCCTATAAAAGATCTTTATAAACTATATTTGAAGAGAAAAATTTTCGCCTAGACCGGGACTCGAACCCGGGACCCCTTGGCTTTCTGGGCCAAGTGCTCTACCAACTGAGCTACCGAGACGAGTTACGATCTAGACGCAAATTTTTCTCTTATGTACGTTATAATTCCCTCGCGCCAAATGCTTGAAACCATAGCTTCTATCTTTGCAAATGGTGGCTTCTTAGTTAAGAAGACATTTACACTTAAATATATCCTAAAAAGGACCTAAGAACTGAAAGAAAAAAAAAGACGTAAAAAAGCAATTCAAATTAAATAATAATCTTAATTTCAACTGCATTTTTTAATGAATATAATAAAAAATTATATTTGAAGAGAAAAATGTACACTCAGACTGGGGTTTGAACCCAGGACCTTTCACACTCTATGCAAATGCTTTACCAACTGAGCTTCCTGAGAAACTCCAATGTAAATGCAAATCTTTCTCTTGTATACGCTGTTAATATTGGAGTTTCTCAGGTATCTAAGTTGGTAGAGCATTTGCCTAGATCGTGAAAGGTCCTGGGTTCAAACCCAAGTCTGAGCGTATATTTTTCTCTTCAAATATGATTTATCCATCATTGAGATGTATGAAATGAGTAATAAACACAATAAAAAATGTTTGAAAAGTACAAAATTCTAGTAAAATGCAACATACACTGCAAAAAAAAAAAAAAAAAGAAAATTTATGACTGAAAATGCTGCTTCTTTCATACTTTATTTATTATACTGACAGGCTTATATCCCTGTCAGTAAGCTGGTTAAAATAACGGGATATTTTGTTAGAATTTCTCATAGATCAAAAGTGTTTGCAATGTGAAAAGTCTTTGGAAAGTAAAACTAGATAGTGTTTTTAAAATAAGTTGGAAATAAGATTAGACTCTGCGGATTCTTGAATTATACAAATGGTATGAACATAGTCAAAAGAAGGAAAAGTTGCAAAAAAAAAAGGCATTAAGACCTAAAAAAAGAACAAGCCAAAAAAAAAAAAGTTGATAAAGGACAAATAAACCCCGCCATTTTCTTGCCTATAATGATGCTATATATAAATATTGCTAAATATTGGAGTGCAAGAGAGCGAATGATTTCATTATCAAGTGCTCGACATTAGATACCAACCAACCAACCATATTTATTTATTTATTAAGTTGGGTCTCATCTTCAGATGGCTGAACCATATAAAAATGGACCTAGGAGAGAAGGATTATAATTTTGAGGCGGTTAGAAGTAAAGGGGTATAAGTGATCATTTTAAGTAAAAATTAGTTTGGTGCATAATTACATTCTTGAAGTACAATTTTATTTAATGGTGAAGGGATATAAGTGTATGTGTTAGATGTGGATAAAGAATGATTGCTGTAATTTTCAATTACCTATGATTTTCTTACACAACTTCAACTTTAAAATTTCACTTGCACCCCTTTGCTTTTATCTTCTTCTTCCTGTAAGCCCATGTTTTCCCTTAACAGTGATTTAGGCGCTCTCCCCCTACAGGGAAGAATTTGAACCATACTAATTTAGTTACACTTGTTTTCGTATAGATGTCAGAGGAGTGGTCCATGGTCAGCATTCCATCTCATACTGACATCTAGGAAACCAAGGTAGTACTAGGACGGGAAAATTCGGTAAATTTTGCTTAGAGGCCTTTTCATTCAGGCTTAAGGATCTTTTACAAGCTTGAAAATCTTCAGACTCGGGTCCCATGGCTTAAAGTCCCTCCCGGAGGACTTGCTCCTTGGATTTTTCCATCCTAAAAAAATCCATCGACCCTGGCCGGGTTTGAACCCGCGACCCTTGGGACCAGAGGCAAGGAGCATAACGACTAGTCCACCGCGGTTGACCCTTTGCTTTTAACTGTCTCAATTGAGAACAAATTCAAGAGGAGGCAAGATAGAACTTTAAGGAAGAGGCTATGTTCTGAGAAAACCACAAATAAATGAAAATCTGAATATGAAGATTCCTTAGATAAACAAATAAGTACAAGAAGTAAAAAAAAAAAAATCATACCAATGGAGGGAGAAGTTTGTCTGGAGGCAAATGCAGAGCCAAAACGTCTAATGTCTGTGTTGCACAAGTCATTGGTGTATTTTCATCTATGTCTGCACAGAAATATTCCTCTTTCTCTTCATTTTCTGGAGGTGTACTCATCAGTTGGAATAAGACTTCGATGATGGGTTCGACTAGTTTGTGTTTAACAATAGCCTGTAAGAAATTAATAGCAATTTGTCACAAAAGTCAGAAATAAAAAATAACAGATTTTACATTCTCTTCTTCTTCTTCTTCCTTCCAAGTATTAGGCCAAGGCCTGTTACGATCCTATGATATAAAATTAATAGCTTTATTTTACGTGGGAGAGTTAAGGCCATAAGGCCTTGTCTACCACTCAACCAGGTTAAAAAAAATCTTCTTATATCTTGTAAGCCCATGTTTCCCTTTACAGAGATTTAGGCGCTCTCCCCCTACAGGGAAGAATTTGAACCATACTAATTTAGTTACACTTGTTTTCGTATAGATCCGTGGTCAGCGTTCTGCCTCATACTAACATCTAGGAAACTAAGATAGTACTAGGACAGGAAAATTTGGTAAATTTTGCTTAGAGGCCTTTTCATTCGGGCTTAAAAATACAAAAATTATTCTTATACCTGAATTACAATAAACATAAATATACATGGTACGTCTACAGTATAATTATTATTTACAAAATATTTGATTCAATCTAGAGTTAACGATTGAAATATAAAATGTACAAGATATAAAAGTCAGACAAAAAAAACTATTAATGACATAGAATAAATTTAGTTGTCGAGAATAATTATTTAACAACATGTATTTTTATAAGCGTGACTTAAAAGTGCCAAGTGTGCTGCAACACCTGATATCTTGAGGAAGAAAATTCCAGGAGCGGGCAGAGGCTACTATGAAAGAAGTAGAATAAGAGGAAGTGATATGAAGATGATGAGAAGGATGTAACTATCTAACAATGAAGGCTCTCACGCCCAATGTCCTTATTCATAATATCAGATTCTTACACATAAATGCAGAAACTAGTGTCAATTAAAACATACAGAAAAATCAGGACAATATCCTTAATGAGTCTTAAAAATTTAATTTCTGCTGATATTCCAATATGCCTCTTTCGCAGTGTCCAAGTATCACTCCCATTTAACAATGCTGAAACTGCCAAAACTTAGTAAAATTTTTAACTTATTAGGAGATTACTTCATACATATAATTTATTAATAAGAACTGGGTGTAAAATAGATTTTATCTTCTGGTCTTTTTTTAATGTTCTAGCTATAATTCCTGTGACTTTATGAAAATGTGCTAGCTTATTAATTACATTTATTAAATTAATATTAAGAAGCTAAAGCTTTTACTATGATTGAAATAAGTATATTAAAGTGTTCGATTCCCGGTTCAGGCATAAATTTTTCTCTTTACCATTTGATTACAATTATTAATTACATCTTTAATTTTGTCATATGTAAAAATTTGTACTGGGTTAGTATAGATGGATTCTAGAACTATAAGTTTTTTTTCAATGCCACCTGTTTGTCATTTGACATTTCAGGTATTCTCTCCTGGCATTGGCACACTGTAATCCACTTCTGAGGTTAGGGAGCCTAGAAGGCGGGGTTACACTGCCCCAATGATATGATGGATGATGATGATGACGGGTAATGATGCACCAGGAGAAGCCATAATCCTAAACTTAATATAATGAGGTGAATGTGATATTGATGACAATGACGGCCAGATGATGTTCGGGGACCGTTTGGGCCTTAACGTATCCTGACATTTGTCTTACAGGCGAGGAAAAACCCTGAAAAAAAAAACCTCATCCAGGAAATTTGTTCCGAACGGATCTCGAACCTGGGCCCGCTGCATGACAAGACAGCACACTACCTCGAGACCACAGTCGTGGACGAACTAAAAGTTTATTTAGTAAATAAAACATCAATATGCCTAAAACGTATAACTATTTACTATTTTATAAAAAAATAAACTTTATTCAAATTTTCTTTTCAAAGTTAGCTTTTTATAATCAGGATAAAGTAAGTTGGTATGGGTTACCGTTGGCCTACATACCCCAAATTGTTTTTACAATTGATTTAACGTTATACAAATAAATTAAGAGGGTATGCGTTAAAAATAAAAGACTGATTATTTTGGGATACCCTACTGTATATACTCGTATCATTAGCACACACAATGCAAATTTGAAAGAAATTTCATGTAATGAGAAATATTATGCAGTAAAACTAAATATATGGTCACACATAGAAGTTCAGTATATAATGGAAATGGACAGCTAATGACAAATGAGGGAAATTTTGAGGAAGTGGCTGAATTCAAATACCTAGGAACAATAATCACAAATAGGAATGAGATGCACACAGAAATTAAACATAGGCTCAATTCTGGAAATGCGTGCTATTATGCATTGCAGAGACTTTTGATGTCCCAACTCCTTTCGAAAAACGTTAAGCTGAAAATATATAAAACTATTATTCTACCAGTTATATTATATGGGTGCGAAACATGGACTCTTACTTTAAGGGAGAAGAGGAGATTACGAGTATTTGAGAATAAAGTTCTTAGGAAAATTTTTGGACCAAAGAGAGATGAACAGACAGGTGAATGGAGAAGACTTACATAACAATGAACTACATGGTCTTTATAGGAAGCCAGATATAATAAGAACAGTTAAGTCTCGTAGACTGCGATGGGCAGGACATGTTGCGCGTATGGGGAATGACAGACGTGCATGGAAGCTTCTTGTAGGAAAGCCAGAGGGAAAATGCCCAGTTGGTAGACCAAGAATGAGGTGGGAGAACAACATTAACTATGATTTGAGGGAAGTAGATTATACAGGGAATGATTGGAAAGCATTAGCTCAGGATAGGGATGTCCGCGCGGCCATGAACCTACAGGTTCGATAGTGCCAGTGAGTAAGTAAGAGAAATATTATGGGCACATATTGATAAATATCAATGATGAATTTGAATTGTAACTGATTGTTGAACTGTTGTTATACTTACTTTCTTTTTTGTTCTTGTTAACCAGCTAATAAAACTTAGGGCTTTAACACGAATTCCCTCTCCAAGATTTTTGTTGCTGGCAAATTCAAGACACATTTCCACCAAAGGCTTGATATGTGGCACAATTACAGTAACAGCAGTCTCTACTAAATCTTCAAACAATTCCATGGCTTCGATAGCTTTCTCTTCATCAGTTACACAAAGAGCCCGCACTATCTGCATCACTCGTGGCATCAGCTGATGGTATACATTCACTAACTGAAAACAAAAATTGCATCATTACTTTAATTATGTCACCATTAGATGAGGTCAGTCTAATGTGTGTTCCAATGACATCCCCACTGTACTTTCTGTGCCTTAGGTTCTTTACTCAGTACACAAATGATCCATCCATCCATAGCAATTCTGCCCAAAGGCAGCATCAGATGTCTTGAAGAGCTGTCGTGATGATACTGAGAATGGAACAGAAACTAAGTTCCGAAACTAGTTTATAGTTAAATAAGAATAATAATATCAGGTGAGTGATAAAAAATTTTACTTAAATGAATATACCTCATAGTGTGAATTCCTAAAATAAGTTGTTGTTCTTTGTATTATTCCACATAAAAAAGTAAAAGTAAAGTGATCCCACAACAGGCCCGGAGGCCCTTGGGGTAGTAGGAGGTTAAGGCTCCCACTTTTTCTAGACAATCGGCACTTTATGTCAGCCGGGTTGTCAGCCCTGCACGACGGCCGCTTTACCCCCAGAACAAGTGTCTGGTACTCATTTCCGTTAGAGGCTGAGTCGACCCCAGGGCCATAGTGCCGCCAGAGGGTTTGGGTCAGTTTAAAAATCCTGACCCCAACGGGACTTGAACCCTCGACCCTCTGGCTTGTAACTCAGTGCCTTAACCACTACGCTACGGCGTGCCCCCAAAACTCCTGGCGCGACAGGCCTAGATGGCCCTTAGCCTACCAGCCGGCCTAATATCCACATGTGTCAATCACAGAGGTAGATGATCATCAGCCAGTGTTGGTGTGACATGTGGTCAGCATGTCGAGTCCCCCAGCCGTTATAGCTGGTTTTCTCAACCTGGAGCCGCTACTTATTGTAGCTACCCAAATGCCTCACGATGCTGGGGTATTATTCCACATACTGTCTGAAATTTATTTTGGAATCAATATCTCTTTCCAAATAAAAGATTTAAATATTTCAAGTATTTATTTAAATAAAAGTGGCTTACCCCTTGATCACCTTCGGCGAGCGGTACAAAGTGAATCATTGTGATGACTGTGTAGTAGGCAAGAGGGGAGCTACAATCCTGAAGTGAATTCAGCATGTTGCTGAACAAGAAAGCCATTGATGAAGAATGAGGAAGAAATTGGTCTGGGGAAACTTCTGTAATCACGCTCAAGGTATACATTCCCAACTGTAACACACAATAATATTACACTGCATTTAAAATGGCAAATCTTTAAACCACACTCACAAACTTTAAATCTAGAAAAGGAATTCTCATGCTTTAAATACTGATTGAACTAAATTTAATTCTGTATATATATCTACATCAATTAGGAAAAACTGGGTAAGTCTTCAAAGTGATTTTTTACAGGAGAGCAAAAACTAGTTCAATGACTTACATCAAAGAGTGCATACATCGAAAATTCAATGCTTAATAACAACGTCACTATTCGCTTGACGACTTACCCATTTTTACCGAACGTGCATTGGACCAAAAGCTATCAGGAGATGTTAATAACTCATTTTCGACCAAAAGTTTTTCCTAACTGATGTAGATATAATACCATGCCTCCTAGTACAATGTATCTCACTCAATTTGTGGCCCGCTAGCGGGGAAAAGTGACTGCGGGCAGTGAGTGATCAACTCATGCTGGGTATTACGTCCAATTTCTCCTCTCAGTGAAAAGATTTGTCTTGGTTTTACATAAGGTTATGATGTTAATTTCAAGTTGTGAATGGGAGCAAATTTGGGTCTCCAAAGTTAATATTTGAAAATGACAAATTGAGAAAGGCTACTTCGTTTGGCTCATATTTCCATTAAGCGCAGTGTGAATTTTTTCTAAGTCCGAAGCAGACATCATGCTCATGCACCAACAGCGTTTTATTTTCAAATTATTTCCCAGCATTTACAACAAATTTTAATTTTTTTCTAACAATTATTTGAACATATTTTTCTATGATATTTAACTATATACGTAACATGAAGACATGGCAGCCATATTGATTTTTAAGAATATTCTATACAACAACAGTGCAGCCAACATAGGGTATGTACTTCAGAATTTGTGAACTTAGTATTTATTTTTGGGCATTGCATTCTTTCACAGGTTAAGAGTGCTTAAATTGTGTTAGGTTAGCTTTTAGGTTGGTCTTTCACAGGTTAGAGTACTTAAATTGCATTAGGTTAGCTATTAGGTTTATTAAATAGCATGTATAATGTTGGCTGCATCATCACGATATTCCATAGAGTAACCACTTCGCATTTGTTAGCATATGCGCGTGGTGTCTGCCTGGGACTTAGGAAAAATTCTCGCTGTGCTTAATGGAAAGATTATCCCTTCTTTTAGCTGGGAAAAGAAGGAGAGACATCAGGAGTTACTGAGCGCATGCGAGACATAATCTGATAAAAAGCTCTTGAAAATTGTGAGGGTTATCTTAAATTTTAAGTCAGCTTACACATGGGAAAATACAATATGATTATTTGTGGGATCTTACCTCCTTATCAGGCAAATTTTCGCTACCAGTCAGTTGTTGTATGAACTGCAACACCTCTGGCCAGGTCTGGTTCGGAAGTTCATGTTTTACAATGATTCCAATAAACTGTGCTATAGAATTCTTCACAAACTTTTCTGGTTCACTCACCAAAGCTTGCAAGATTCCTTGTTTTATCCTAAAAAATGTAATTAAAAAAATATAGATCTTCCAAGATTAAATTAAAATGATTCATACCTCACCTCGTATCCAGTATTCTAATTAGACTGCGGTTTCAAAGCCTCGTCAGCTTCATCTTCAGTAATTTCTCGTCGAAGAAGAAGTAGTTCTTATGATCAACATAAAATCAGTCGATAAATTACTGAAGATGAAGCTGCCCAGGCTTTAAAATTGCAGTCTGATTAGACTGGATATGAGGTGAGGTATGAAACATTTTAATTTAGTCTTAAATTAAACCTCATAGTGATTTTTCTTTTTTTATTTAGGAATATTCCACAATACAGTGTTTCTCCTTCAACCCACAGTGATTTGTCACCAGAGGTTCAATAGATCTTCCAATTAAAAATTATAAGTAAAAAAGTTTTTAAATGCAAGGCACTAAAATCCATAATGTCTGATCATGCAATCTACAGAATCTTTTCATTCTTATTCTTACCAGTTTAATTAGAGATAATCCTCATATAATAAAGTTGGGATTTTTTTACAAGAACACTTTAGAAACATAAAAAATGGTGAAATTGAAAAATCAGCAATAGCAGCACATAGTTTATTAAAGATTCATAGAATTGAAAAAGAAGCAAAACTTTTGAAACATCTAAACCTTTGGAATTAACAGTTTGGGAAAAGTTATACATTAAAAAGAAAAATACTAGAACCATGAATTTTAAATTTCTGGACGAACCAAGTTTGATTACAAAGTTCTTCAAATCAACACCAGATGGCATTATATTTGAAGAGAAAAATTTTCGCCTAGACCGAGACTCGAACCCGGGACCTTTGGCTTGCCGGGCCAAATGCTCTACCAACTGAGCTACCGAGGCGAGTTGCGATATAGATGCAAATTTTTCTCTTATATACGTTGTAATTCCCTCTCACCAAATTATTTTGAAACCATTGTTTCTTCTTCTTCTTCCTTCCAAGTATTAGGCCACGGCCTGTTACGATCCTATAGAAAATTTTCCCTCCAGCGTTTCCCATTGTTTCTATCTTTTGCAAATGGCGGCTTCTTAGTTAAGAAGACATATATTGGGAATTTAACTTTACTTTATAAAGCTAGCAAGGCTTCTAATGATGTTTTTATTATTGATTTAACATTTCTCACTGAAAGATAAATTATATTTGAAAAGAAAAATTTTAGCCTAGACCGAGACTCGAACCCGGGACCTTTGGCTTGCCGGGCCAAACGCTCTACCAACTGAGCTACCGAGGCGAGTTGCGATATAGACGCAAATGTAATTTATCTTTCAGTGAGAAATGTTAAATTAATAATAAAAACATCATTAGAAGCCTTACTAGCTTTATAAAGTAGTGTTAAATTCCCAATATATGTCTTCTTAACTAAGAAGCCGCCATTTCCAAAAGATAGAAACAATGGTTTCAAAAGCATTTGGTGAGAGGGAATTACAACGTATATAAGAGAAAAATTTGCATCTATATCGCAACTCGCCTCGGTAGCTCAGTTGGTAGAGCATTTGACCCGGCAAGCCAAAGGTCCCGGGTTCGAGTCTCGGTCTAGGCAAAAATTTTTCTCTTCAAATATAATTTATCTTTCAGTGAGAAATGTTAAATTAATAATAAAAACATCACCAGATGGCAGTTTAGAAAATTACCAGCATAATGAAAAATTGATAGCCGTGAAAATAGCTGAAGATGGGAATGATGTTTTCCATTACTGCAGTTGTGTGTTAAAAAACATAGATGTATGAGGGAAGAAGAATTCATAATTCATATAAAGATAATCTTACCCATCTCTAACATTAACAGGAAGTTTTGTCCAATGCTTGCTTTTTGAAAGTCTCTTCCTAAGTAGAACAGCAGCATATTGTCGAATCTGTGGATTTTGTGACACTCCAATAACATTGCACAAAGCTGGGATGACATCTGGATTTTTAAAAGCTTCTCGTAATTCTTGAGTGCCCTATAAATTTACACATTAAAACATAAGTTATATTCCTGATAGCACATGATTTTTATAGTCAATACTTTCATTAATAAAAAAGAAATACATTTTTTATTCTGCAGTTTTCTAGATGAGTAAAACTCCTTATCTCATATACAGTGAGATCAGTATAGTATTGGACAGCAGACGCGGGGTTTGTGCTGTGCGATGACGAAGGCTTACATGTGCAGACACGGGACTTGAAATGTGTGCTGACTCAGCAGTATATGAGTACAACCCAGTCATTCATGGTCACAGTCAGATAGTGTGCTTCGAGTAAATAAGGTGCTCGGTCGCTTTTCCTTGACAAGTGTATAATGTAAACTGAATGATGTGTGTATAAGTTATTTGAATTTTAAAATTTGTATCTTATAAAACAGACATGTATAAGTGTAAACTGAATGACGTGTAAACTGTATAATGGCTAATAATTTTTCTACTGAACAATGTGTATTTATTTATGATCAATATTGTTAACTCAGTCTGCCAGCCAAGTACGAAGATTTTTTGAAACACGATTCCCGGGTGTAAAAATTCCGTCATGTTCAACAGTCCATAATCTTGTTTATTTTTTATTATTTCACTCACCTCATACTTCATAATTTATAGCAGACCCAGGGTTTCTTCACGTAATTCGTGACATTGTCAATGCTGCGTCATGTTCACAACTGACGTCCAACGGCCTTCTATCCTGCAGACTGACCTCCGCGCCATCTGGTGGCCGACCGAAGAATTTCCAAATCAGGCCTCTTTCTTTATAACCGGGTATTTCAAAATTCATAGTTGTATTTTCATTCTTGCATATGTAAATTTTTTCCCAAATTGTGAGTTCCTTCGGTTTTTCCAATTGTTTAAGTAATTTTGTTTTGGTTTCTATTCTATGTTTTTCTGACCAGGCATGTGCAGCTATTGCAGATTTTTCGGTTTCTCCATTTTTAACATTTCTGAGGTGTTCTTTTAATCTTGTATTTAGATTCCTTTTTGTTTTTCCTATGTATATCTTTTCACAATCTTTACAATTAATTTGATAAATTCCCGATTTTTTGCAGTCTTCAATTTTTTTCATTTTTGTTGGTTTTAATTAAATTACCTAAGCTGTAATCATTTTTCGGTGCTAATTTAATGTTGAATTTGTTGAAAATTTTTTGAAACTTGTCAAATACGAAAGGATGGTATGTGAACTTCTTGAATTTTTTGCCTATATTTTTATCTGTCTGAAGAGTACTTTCATTGATGACTTTTGTTCTTTGAATTTATTTATTTTCTTGTGTATCATTTTCTTGTGAAAACCATTATCCTTAGCAATTTGTATGATGTGTTCTTTCTCTTTATTGTAATTTTCTTTGCTCATGGGGACATTCACAAGTCTGTGTGTTAAACTATTAAATACTGCCTGTTTGTGTGAAAAATGGTTAAATCCAGTAGCTTTTATATAATTGTCGATGTGAGTTTCTTTTCTGTAGATTCCAAATTCTATTTTCTTTTTTTCTTCTTTCCTAATCAATTTAAGGTCTAAAAATGGTATTTCATGATTATTTTCTATTTCCATTGTAAATTTGATTGTTTTATTTTGAATATTTAACAGTTTAATGGCATCTTCTAATTGTTTCTCTTTTACTATTGCTATGATATCATCTACGTATCTTCTCCAAAATTTAAACATCAAAGGATGTGCTTTAGTTACATGACATTCAAAATTCCCCATAAACATGTCTGCTAAGAATGGTGATAATGGATTTCCCATTGCGAGTCCTGATTTTTGTCTAAAGTATTTTCCTCTAAAGGTGAAGAACATTTGATTTAAGCATAATTTTGTTAGTTTTATGTATTCTTTAACGCTATCATCATCTAATTTGTTTTCTTTCAACCATTTTTCTAAAATTTTCAAAGTTGTGTCAGTCGGTATGTTTGTGAATAATGAAGTAACATCAAATGAGACCAATCTTTCTGAAGGTTCTATTTCTACATTTTCTAATTTCTCAACTAATTGGTAAGAATTTTCTACTGCTAAATTTTCAAATTTTTCCATACCTTTAAATTTATTGTTAAGCCATTTGGATATGTTATATGTCGGTGAATTGATATTGTTGATGATAGGTCTCATTTTCTTTCCGTCTTTGTGGATTTTAGGAAGACCATGAATGTTGGGGTTTCTGGGATTTGGTATTTTTAATTTAAACTTTTCCTTTTGTGTCATAATTTTTTTAATTGATTTTAGGTTGGTTTCAACTTCTTTAATTGTTTTTGCGAGAGGATTTGTTTTAATTTCTTCATATTCTTCCCCCTTTAATAAATTCTCCATCCTATCATTATAATCGTCTTTATCCAAAATTACCAAATTATTCCCTTTGTCTGACTTTGAAAAACAACATTTTTATTATTAATGTTTCTTATTTTCTTCATATTTGTTTTGCATATGTTTTTTATTTTTGTGTTTTTAATTTTTTCAATAACTTCCCCACATTCTTTTCTGATTATTGTTTGTTCTTCAAAATTCATGTCATCTATAGCAATTTCAATATCAGCTATGTAATCTTCTAAATTGTTAGAGTAACTAATGCATGTTTTCAATCCCTTGTCCAAAATAGATATTTCTTCTTTTGTAAAGTTTTCAGATGATAGGTTAATTACATTATTCTCAATTTCTTTATCCCTTCCTAATGTAGTGGTTATACTTTTTGTACTTATATTTTTCTTCAATTTTTTTAAATCAGGTTTTAAATTAATTATCTTTTTCTTTTGTACATCAAATTTTTTTTTTTTTCATTTTTAGGTTCAATTGGTTGTAGAAGTTTTTTTCTAGGTTATCCCAAATTATTTGTCCTAAATTGTTGTTTAATCTTAGATGTAAAAAGTACAGTTCTACATCTATTTTACTTATAGTTGTGTAATGTTTGACTTTTTCCAAATTGAGAGTTTTCTTTTCTAAACTTTTTTGGTGTTGGTTATTGTTGTTTTTAACCATTTTCCGGACAAAATTTTGGAGTGATATTATTTTCTAAACATTTATTAATGAATTTGATATCTGCAGCTCTTTTATTTCTAAGTTCTTTTAATTTCAAATATCTTTTAATTTCTATCTTTGTTTTCGAAAAATGTTCGTTGAAATGTTGTATATTTGAAGCCGCCATCTTGTTCCATAATCTGTACAACAAATTTTATAAAGAGGTGTCAAAAATGTATGGACAACGAAGGTGAACAGTTCCAGCACATGCTTCAATAAAGTTAAGTACGACAATTTGTAAAATAGTTACAAAAATGTGTGTGGTTGTATCATCATGATCCTACGCTGTCCATTTCCTGCCACGAGTGCAACAGCAGTGTATAATGAAATCCCCGCGTCTGCTGTCCAGTACTATACTGATCGCACTGTAGTAGGAGTATGAACTACTATTTCTGCTCCCTGCACTTCAATTCTGTCTTAAACTTTAGTGCATTCCACCGTCTCCTCCCTTTTTTGGGAAAATGTATTTGGAGCAGTTTGAGCCAATGTGTCATATTGTTTTTCTTTATAACATGTGACACAACTTTTTTAATTCCATCATAAACTCCTGTCAAATTTATTCTTAGAATTCCATTTTTGAAATTATTTTCCATCATTTACAATGATTTTTATGATTTTTACTTTCCCCCCCCCCAAATGATTATTTCAATATATTTTCCATAAGTAATGCCACGAGTGATTTTCAATTTATCTAGAGAATTTGGAAATCAAGAGTGGCATTTGTTAGGACTTTTCAATGAATAAAATGAAGCTGTTTACTCACAAATCATTATTTAAATATAGTTATTTTAAAATATTTATATATTTAATGTAAACAGTGATGTTTGAAAACAAATGAGAAACGTTTGTTATGTTTCACTTGTTCATCACTGCAACCAGATCATATTATTTATTGCCAAAGGATCGCAATATTGTAAGAATGCACCCTAGTGGAGAAATTTATAACCAACATTATTGGTATTAATTAATTTCTGATGTTCTATGATGTAAATATGTCAATTATATTTTCCTGCTACATTATTTCCTGGGAAATAATTCGTTTAAGAAAATGCAAACAGTGGTTCCTTTTTTTGTGGTATAATCAATTGCTACAAATGTTTTTATATCATCTCCCACAAGCACCATCAGCTGACATTCGTACACTACATATACAATCTGGTAGCCATATTTCTTGGAGAGTCAGTCACTGCAAAATAATGCTATGAACTATTCAGAATGTTAAAAAGGAGAAGCTTTCTTTAATATGATAAACTTCTTTGATAAATTCCAGGTGAAACACAACTGTGACTGGTTGTAATTAAAAAAATCATTGAAATGTGATTAGTCATTGAATCCCATTTGGGGCATGAGTTAAATAGTCTATGATATTTAACTATTACACATCCAAGTTAACTGTTCACGGGCGGAGAGGAAGAGTTTTAGCGCTAGTGTCGCCGATCTACTGAATCTGTGGAAGGGATGTAGGAGAAAACTGTACATCCGATCACGTATTGAATTTTTTCAACTTCAAATGTGGGGGGAGGATCTCTAAACACGTGTGAAATATCTTAACATGGTTGTCAAATTAGCCATTTAAGCATGGAACGCTCAAGCGGTCGGATCATTTAAAATCACAGTATTTGTCGTCTCTCTGTTACCAGCCTCACAATAAATCACAAGTGGCAACATGTAATGAGAAGGGCAAGGAAGGGACAGCTCATTCCTAGACGTAACCCCAAAAGTAACAGGGTTGTCAAGTTAGTCATTCTGCCACTGACCGCGCAGAACGTCGGATCATTAAAATACATAGTATTTGTCAGCTCTCTACCTGCCAATCAAACAACATAATACAAAGGACAGAAAGTGGCAACATAGTAAGGAAAAGGAAGAGAAAGAGAAAGACAGTTTGTTAGTTAACATATTTTCCGCCTGCACAAAACACTTGGATGTGTAATATATATGTAGCATGAAGATGTGGCAGCCATATTGATTTTAACAAATATTTTAAGCAAAAACAAAGTCATGTACCAGTGCAGCCAACATAGAGTATGTGCTAATTATCACCGTACACAACGAGTAGTGGAAGCTCAACCTGCCGTAAATGGAAGATAACTTCCGAAAGTGCTCCAGTTAATTTTATATACAATATTTTAACAAAGTTGAGGATGATGGCACCTACCAATAGGTACATGTTAATTTTTAACTTTCATCATATATGACTTCACCTCAACGGAATTTGATATGAATTTTACTAGTATTGAATGTACTAATTAACTGTATACATTTTTATTAATTAAATAAAAATAAAACGTAGTTTTATTTGATTTTCATATTTATTATATAATTCAGTGACAGCTGTTTCGGTACACTGTACCTTCTTCAGACATGTTAACAAATTATCAATTATTAATTTGTTAACATGTCTGAAAAAGGTACAGTGTACCGAAACAGCTGTCACTGAATTATATAATAAATATGAAAATCAAATAAAACTACGTTTTATTTTTATTTAATTAATAAATATGGATTTTCATCAAGTAAACACCAACTCAATTGATTATGCATACATATATTTCAGAACTTATTACTTATTTTTGGGCATTGAATTTTTTCACAGGTTAGAATGCTTAAATTGAGTTTGTTAGCTTTTTGGTTGGTCTTTCACAGGTTAGAGTATTTAAATTGCATTAGGTTGGCTTTTAAAGTAAAGTATTCCCACTACAGTCCTCAGGAGGCCCTTGGGGTAGTGGGAGGTTAAGGCTCCCACTATTTCTAGACAATCGGCACTTGATGTCAGCCGGGTTGTCAGCCCTGCGTGACGGCCGCCTTTACCCCAGAACAAGCGTCTGGTACTCATTTCCGTTAGAGGCTGAGTCGACCCCAGGACCATAGTGCCGCCAGAAGGTTCGGGTCAGTTTAAAAATCCTGACCCCACCGGGATTGAAGCTTCGACCTTCCAGCTTGTAGCGCAGAGCCTTAGGTTGGCTTTTAGGTTCGTTAAATATTGTGTACAATTGGCTACATCCCGTGATTCCAAAGTGTAAACTGCTTCGCATTTGTTGGCGCATGCACATGGTGTATGAGTAGAACTTGGAAAATTTTTTCTTATCACATGAATCCCATTTTTGATGACTTTAATAATTCTTGTACATTGTTCTAAGACCATATCCTCTAATCAATTTTTACTGATCATGCACTAAAAATCAGCTTCAGTGGTCTTGTGGTTATGTTCCCTGCCACTAGTTCTGAGGGTCATGGGTTCAAGTCTGGCTGAGGTCAGTGGATAATTAGGATGGAAAAATCCTAAGGACAAGTTCTCCGGGAGGGACTTTGAGCCATGGGTCCTGAGTCTGAAGATTTTCAGGTTGTAAAAGAACATCAAACCCGAATAAAAAAGGTATCTGAGCAAAATTTAACAAATTTTCCTCCATCCAATTAATATCTTAGTTTCCTATTAGATCAACTTTTGTAATTTTATACTTTAATTCCTATTAGATATCTCCTCGAGGCAATGTACTAACCACATGTCACTCACTTACATCTATAGGGAAATAAGCATAACTAAATTATTTATATGTCATTTTTAAATTAACATGTTCCAGAATTGGACTTAGTTTTTATTTTAGAAAGAAAAACTAACTCCAAATCTGAAACATGTTCATTTAAAAATAATGTCAAAATAAGAAGCTTTATCACTTAAAAATAACGTATATATTCTCAATAAAATACTTTGAATATAAGTTGTCAGATGGCGTTGTTGGTAGCTACTGTAACCGGCCTTCTGATGAAAGAGAATTGTATATTTGGAAAGAATTGTTGACGTTCGTATCAGAGTTCGGATGGCGTAGTCGGTATCATACTGATACAGAGTCAGAGATCCAGGGTTCAAATCCCGGTCCAGCATTAATTTTTCTTTTTAAAATATAATTAAATTAGTTTGGATAAGAAACTTCCCACTAGAGGACCACCCATGGCCTGAGCTGGACGAACAGGGATTGATTATGGAATGAATTTATCAATCATATGCAAAATAGTTGATCATTAAATTTGAACAAAGAATTGAATCAAAATTAAAGTGAGAAGTAACAGTATGATATATTTTCAATTCATATATGAGTTGGAGAAAATTTTTTTTTTATATTTCATCTCACCAAGTTCCTTGTTTTCACAATGCTGGTTTCGAAAGTCATTTCACTTTCATCTTCAGTCAAACTCCAACAGTTGAAATTTCATTGTTAACACCGTCTTCCAAACTGCCACCTTGTGTCGATTTTATGAACTTTGGAGATTAAATTTTGCTCATCGGGAATTTCAAAATTCACAGTTCAATAAACTTTTAAAACATTTAGAGAAGCCCTATTAGGTTCGTCTTCCGGGCATATAGGCCGTGGTCCAGTCGTTCTTCTACTCGACGTTTCGTCTACTGCTGCGGTAGACATCTTCAGGAGATACTGCGTGCTCTCTGTGAACTCCTCAACAGTCGGCTGCAGACTGGCTGGTCGTTGGAAACTCCCTCCCTATTTATAGGCACGCCCCTGATGGAGAGGCGGTTTTCTGCGCGGTCCGTGTTGCGTGCTGTTTTGTCCAGGCTGTTGCTAGCAGAAGTCATAGGCTTCGTTGTCGTATTGTGCAGTGCCGGGATCCAGATTTTGTTTATCTTCATGGTTTCTTCTTTTTTGTTAAAGAAATTTTTGTGTTTATATATTTCAATGGCTTCTCTGTACAGTCTGGTGTAATAATGAGATGTTTGGGACAATACCAGTATCTCCTGAAGATGTCTACCGCAGCAGTAGACGAAACGTAGAGTAGAAGAACGACTGGACCACGGCCTATATGCCCGGAAGACGAACTAATAGGGATCAAGACGCCGGCCGTGAAAGCCTACAGTTATACATTTAGAGAAGCCTTAGGAATGAACAGTTTGGGAAAACATATGCACTCAGAGAAACAAATATAAACTACGAATTTTGAAATTCCCAATGAGCAAAATTTAATCTCCAGGTTCATAAAATTGACACCAGATGGCAATTTAGAAGACGGTGTTAAGGGGAGTGATGAGTGAAATTTCTATTTTCTAAATTTTTTGAGTTAGAGACTTGATTTTTTGTACAAACATTCACTGCATGATACATAATGATTTAAGTTCCATTCTTGCGAGACATTTATTTTACGAATTATTAAACTATGGTCTCGAGGTAGCGTGCTGCCTTGTCACGCAGCGGGCCCAGGTTCGATCCTCAGTCGGGGCAGTTTTTCTGGGTGAGGTTTTTCCTCACCTGTAAGACAAATGTGAGGAAAATTTTAAGGCCCAAACGGTCCCCAAATCATATGGCCATCATCATCCTTATCAATCAACATCATCCTTCACCGGTGTGGAAAGCAACGGGAAGCTACCGCACCTATAATTCCCTAGTAAAGCTGCAAGTATAGCATGAGAATGCTACGATTGCAGTGACCTGCCTTCAGGCAGAATTACTATGGATGGATATTTAAAAAAAATTGCATATATTATAATTAAATGGGTTCCACAATTTAGTAAAATTGTCTGATTTTTTTCTACAAGACCCCTAAAATATTTAGAAAAACATTATAAATTAAAATTCTTATAATGTGAATACAAAGGGAGAAAAAAAATGTTATACCTCATGCGTGGAATTACAAAAAAAAATTAATAATCGGATACATTTTATTTCTTATTTCTTAAAATACTACTTCAATCATGAAATCCATGCACTACTTGTTTTACCCATTGTTTTTACGACATGCAGTAAAAATTTGAACCTTCTAGGACAAAATTTCTGAATTCCATTCAATTTTGAATGTACAAAACTGCAGCGAAAGTAAAAGTGTGGAAAAACAAGTTTAAAGATTTGCATGCAGATGGCATTTAACTGGAGCAGCCTTTTAACTCTGATGTAATTTAGGGCACTTAGAAGCGTCATAGGCCTCTGGAACTTTGCCAACATATACATTAGAGTACAGGCTATTTTTTAGTAGAGTAAAGTGATCCCACAACAGGCCCGGAGGCCCTTGGGGTAGTAGGAGGTCAAGGCTCCCACTTTTTCTAGACAATCGGCACTTTATGTCAGCCCTGCGTGACGGCCGCCTTTACCCCCAGAACAAGCGTCTGGTACTCATTTTCGTTAGAGGCTGAGTCGACCCCAGGGCCATAGTGCCGCCAGAGGGTTTGGGTCAGTTTAAAAATCCTGACCCTAACGGGACTTGAACCCTCGACCCTCCGGCTTGTAGCTCAGTGTCTTAACCACTATGCTACGGTGTACAAAAAAAAAAAACAAGAAAAGTCAATTTTTATCTCAAATGGTCAATTTTTCACCCATCACCTCCCTTAATGGTGAAATGTTGATAGTTGGAGTTTGAATGAAGATGAAGGTGAAAATTACCTTTGAAACTAGTATCATGAAAACGTGGAACATTATGAAGTGAGATATAAAAACATTTTCTCCAACTCATTTATTTATTAAACAAAGATGGAAAGATCAGTTTTTGTAGTCACAGAACGGGCAACATCACCCAATACTGCATTCGGAAGAAGAAGACAAAGAAATTTAATTGACACCTCACCTCATATTAGCTCTCTCATATGGATCAGATTTGAAGGCATCTCCATATCATCAGCCAATTGTTGATATTTCCATTGGATGCTCTGCACATAACCACTCTCTGGTGTTCAGCAGACAAACTTCGCAATCACTTTTCCCCCCCAGAAATTTCAAAATTCATTAACTTGTATCTGTTTTTCTGGATATAGATCTTTCTAACTGCGAATTCTGATTGTCATTCCAGTTGTGTTAGCAATTTTGATATTTTCTCATCACCATCATCATACGGTATCATGACAGCTGTCATTGTCTTCCGGAAACCAAATGTCATTCCTCTCTGTCCATCCATTGGTCTTACTCCAATCCTCTGACAAGCATAACCTTTTTTGACCTTTTCTCAATTTTATTACTTTTCTTTCCACATGTTAGCAGCTATTGTACATTCTTTCATTTCTCCATATTGTACACACAGAAAAATCAATGGTAGCTGTTCATGTGTGGATAGAAAATGATAAAATTTAAGAGATTAGGATATAATCTAACTTATAATGAGGAATGTGATATATCCTTTAAAATACAAAACTATAATAAAGCTTTAAGAATTATCAACCAAGTTTTTAAACTATCAAAAGTGCAGAGACACACAAGAATGAAAATCTATAAAGTTCTCGCTAGACCCATAATCTGTTATGGCAGTGAAGCTTGGACCATCAGAACTCAGGATGATCGTCATATTACAGCCACGGATATGAAATTTCTGCGACGAACTGCAGGTTATAGCCTTCTAGACCACCAAAGAAATTCAACAATAGCCAGAGAGTTAAACATCGTACCTATATCTGAATACCTCCAAGAATATAGAAACAATTGGCTAGCCCATATTCAGCGCATGGATCGTCACAGAATACCAAAACAAATTCTTCACTACATTCCTCAAGGCAGAAGATCTGTGGGTCGACCTTTTCGGAGATGGCGGGAGACCATAACGGGCCACTGGGCCTAATACTTGAAAGGACGATGATGATGATGAAAATTTAAGAGAGATCAAAATTACTAAAACAACTGGCAAGGCCAACAGAATTTACAGCTTGGGAGAAAATCTACATTCGGAAAAAAAGAAACAGTTAATGAATATTGTAAATTATTTGAAAAAAGGATTTGATCATGAAATTCGTCTGAAGGAAGGGATATGCACAGCTATGAATAGAAATCTCAGCAATCAGTTTTTGGCTGATTGATGGAGATACTTTCAAAACCGATCCAGGTGAGAGAGCTAACATGAGATAAAGTGTGAAGAACAAATTAAGTTTTTTTGATAAAATACCTCATAGTACAAATTCCTATCAACTCTGTGTAGAAATGAAATTTGAACTTCGAATCTATAAATAATGTTAGACAAACAGTGATTCACTTGAAATTGTCCTATCTGATAACGTAGAACAAGGCTTTGCTTCCTGGGAAAACTAAACCAATATATTACCATACATACTCACTGGCACTATCAAACCCATAGGTTTATGGCCACATTGGCAAAAGCTTTCCATATATCCCTATCCCGAGCTAATGTTTTCCAATGGCAAAAGCTTTCCATATATCCCTATCCCGAGCTAATGTTTTCCAATCATTCCCTGTATAATCTACTTCCTTCAAATCATAGTTAATGTTATTCTCCCACCTCATTCTTGGTCTATCAACTGGATGTTTTCCCTCTGGTTTTCCGACAAGAAGCTTCCATGCTCGTCTTTTTGTTTTGTTTCCATCACCCACAGATTTCATAAACACTGTTTTAAAGAAGCTATTATTTAATGAATGAACCATCTTTGTACAACACATAACCACGTAGTTTCTCCATGGCACGACAGCCTAGAAGGCCATTAGCCTAACAGCCGGTAATGAATCATCATCACCCAGTATCATGGCAGCTGCCACCGTCTTCCGAAAACCAAACGTCATTCCTTTCTGTCCATCCATTGATCTTCCTCCAATCCTCTGATATTCATAGCTGCCTGTACCTCTTCTATCCAAGTTTTCTTCAGTCTTCCTCCTTTCTATAGGGATCCATTGCATAACAATTTTAGGCAATCTTTGCACTGGCATTCTTTTGACATGGCCATACCACTGTAATCTTTTTTTTTTCCTATAATGTCTATGATGTCCGGCTCCTCTTGTACACCAATAATTTCCCTTATTTCTTTATTTCATATTCTATCATTCTAGATTTTCCAGCCGATCTTCTTAAAACATCCATTTCTGTACTTAAAATTATTTTCATTTCCCTGGTAGGAATTTGCCAGACTTCAACACCATATGTTAAAATGCTCTGAATTATAGTTTGATATATTTGCAATTTTCAATTTTTTGTAATATTGTTGCTCCACCATACAGAGTTTAAAGCATTTATTGTTTGTTTTGTTTGTGCGATTCTATTTTTAATTTCCACTGTGTTATCGCCTGAATAGTCTAATTTGTGGAGTTGCCAGTCTCCCATCGGGTGCCTCCCCAGGTGGCGGATAGGGGAATGCTCACCAGATATGGTGGGTACTGGGGAAATAAAATACCCAGGGCAGACCAAAACTAGCGCTGCTGCCTTGCAGTAAGATACTGGACTATCAAAGGCTAGAGGAAGAAAACCTTGAACAAAAATTACCCGTCCCACAGGTTGGGGGTTGATGCATCGGGCCAGCTCCTCATTCATGATAAAAAGGAAAAAAAAAAAAAAAAAAGAAAAACTAAACATCATGCCTCGGTAATGAATAATTTCATAAATGTTGTTTTAAAGGATTTATTATTTAATGAATAAACCATCTTTGTATAACACATAATCACATAGTTCTCCATGGCGCGACAGCCTAGAAGGCCCTCGGCCAAACAGCCAGTAACGTATACAGTCAGATTCAACCCAGGACGTTACTGTGTGTTTGGAATAGGGAACTGGGTTGCCATTTTAACAGTATTTTCTTGAGAGAAATCCATAAATAAAACTGAAGATTGCAACACAGCAGATACAAAGTTGTAAGATATAGTCGTTCAAGCCACCCCCTCTTAAAAAAAAAGACAGTTACCACTTGTCACTGAGCTCTTGCAGATCTGTACCATCCTGTGTGAAAGTGTCGACTCTCATATTTACTATAAAACTAGTTTGCATGCCGTAAAAGAAAAACTATGTGTTTTAAATGTATAGTACATGGATTTGGAAAAAATACTGCTAACCTTGCCCCTCCCTAAACAAACAAATACCATTATTATGAGTTTGGCAACATCTACCCTCTGTACATAGGGGAACATGGCATAGCCCATAAGGTCTGTAGTAACTTCCTGGGTTAAATTAGAGTGAAATAGCATGCATTTCCGGAAGTTTTAATTCCAGAATGTTGCATCTCATTCTTATTTATAAACATTGTTCCTAGATATTTGAATACAGGCACTTCTTCTTCAACAGGCCTATCGATATTTATTGAAAAATATCAATTACAATTTGTGGTAGAGATATTTTACATGTTTGTTCACATTTCTGCAAGTCAATTATTAATATATAGCTGTATTTAATAAGGGAATTTGGAGAGGGTTAAAGGGTAAAATTCCTGCAGGGGGTCAAATATATTTATTGAGATTAGGACAGGTATATTATCGTAATGCAGCTGTATGAATATGAACTAATGGGATGGGCTAATCATCAAACAGCAGTGATCTATTTGATATCATGCTTTCTATTCTTTGATCTTCTTTATTTATCATCTCTTGAATACCTCTTTTATCTTTACTCCAAGTTTAGAATATCTTTACATGATTTTCCAGAATACATTATTGTAATACTGTTGCTCTACATACTTTTTTCATCTTTACTAAACATTTTGTACTATTTTTAACGTTTTTGCAACAATACTTATAATATTTTTTTACAATTATTAAATATTTCTCTCTTCTTCTTCTGCACTTCCTGGATTAGGCATTAGTTGCCTGTTCCGTATCCACTAATAGATCATCTCTCCCGAGGACGTCCGACATCTCTTCTTCCTCTCGGAAAATAATGTAAGATTTTATTTGGTAATCTACTTTCTTCCATTCTTTCTACATCTTCTTTGCACTGAATCTTGTTGTTATATATCTTTTCTTTTATGGAGTAAATCTATAGTTCATTACGGATATCCTCGTTTCTTATCTGCATCCTTTTACTCTTCTTAAGAATTTCATCTCAACTGCTTGGATTTTACTTTCTTGTTTGGTGGTGATAATCCAAGATTCACTTCCATACAAAAGGACAGGGACCGCTATTGTTTTATAAAATTTTAATTTTGTCTATGTATGCAAAATGTCACATTTATCTAAAATGATATCGTTGTGCACATGTGCAGACACTTAAAGAACTTCAGCTACATGGTGGAGATATCTGAGTAATTGAAATGACCAATATTTGGAAATACATTTTAAGAAATTGATGTTCACTCAGTTCATATTATTAGATTCCTATGGGATGAGTAAATATACATCAGATTAGTGTACACTTCATTAAATAATATGCATGTAATTTATTTTGTTAGGTTAAAAATCATCGAAGACTGCATAACAGTGAATTACATGGTCTTTATAGGAAGCCAGATATAATGAGAACAGTTAAATCTCGTAGACTGCAATGGGCAGGACATGTGGCACGAATGGGGAATGAAAGACGTGCATGGAAGCTTCTTGTAGAAAAACCAGAGGGGAAACGCCCAGTTAGTAGACCAAGAATGAGGTGGGAGAATAACATTAACTATGATTTGAGGGAAATAGATTACACAGGGGATGATTGGAAAACATTGGCTCAGGATAGGGATATATGGAGAGCTTATGTCCGTGCTGCCATGAATGTAGAAACACATTTAGCTTTTGTGGACTTCAAAAAAGCCTTCGACAAAATCAATAGGAATAAACTGTTGGAAATTTTAGCTGACAACAATCTACCACAACAGCATATTTTAAATTTATACAATATCTATAAAACAAATTTGATTTCAGTTCTAATCAATAACACACAAACAGAATGGGCAAAATTAATAGAGGCGTAAGACAAGGATGTGGCCTCTCGCCATTGCTCTTTATCATATACATGGATAGAATACTCCCAAGATTGGCGACAGATGAGACATGGTTCTATCCAAATTAATAGAAACCTAAAAATAGACTCCTTGCTTTTTGCAGATGATTTGGTATTAATAGCTCCAACAGAAACAGATTTACAGTATTCTATACACAATTTTAATACAAGGTACAATGTGGAAATCAATACAAAGAAAACTAAAGTGATTGCCTTTTGTGGGAAATACCATATACCTAGCAAAATTGTATTGGATTATGAAATTTTAGAACGAGTAAACGAATTTAATTATTTGAGCTATAATTTAACATTTCAAGATGAAGCTGATATATCAAAGAAAATCACAAATTTCACAAAAACAACGGGGATAATTAACAGTATAATGAAACCATCTTTAGTACAGAAGAACACAAGATTACGGCTTTATAAGGTTCTCGCAAGACCAGCATTAAGATATGGTAGAGAAGCATGGACAATACGAAGAAGAGATAAAAGCCAAATAACAGCAAATGAGATGCGATTTACGCGCCATACAGCAGGCTATACAAAGTTGGGCTGTTGTACACTTCAGGTTGCAAAAATTTTTCAATTTAATATCTTATTCCACTGATGCACTGAACACTTTTAAACACGTTTAAAACATTTTGCAACACTTTTAAACACATTTTAAACATCTTCCAATGTTGCAACAATCTTTTTTTTATATTTATATATTTACGTAAAACATGGTTGTGCTACATTGCTTACTGCTATTTTCCCTCCTCTTCCTATGTTGTTCCAGCATTGCCACCATCAACAACCCAAAATACTCCAGATGTTGCCAACCATTTCCACGTTCCCTGGATTTCACCTATGTTAGAGTAATTGATTTGTGTTACAGTAATTGATTTAGGTTTGGTTAGCTTTTAGGTTCCTTGCTTTTTAAATGTGATTCCACGTTCCCTGGATTTCCCCTACGTTAAGAGTAATTGATTTAGGTTTGGTTAGCTTTTAGGTTCCTTGCTTTTTAAATGTGATTCCACGTTCCCTGGATTTCATCTACGTTAGAGTAATTGATTTGTGTTACAGTAATTGATTTAGGTTTGGTTAGCTTTTAGGTTCCTTGCTTTTTAAATGTGATTTGATACGTAAAATAAATTACCTCTTCATATCTGTTATTCTATGAAAAATTCAAAATATCGGACGGTTACCACGTAAAATCATATTTCCACTAGTTCATTTCGTGTTAATTATACATTTTTAGATAAGTTCTGGGAATTTTGTGTCAATGTTGGTCATACTGATTTCTCATACATATACTGCCAACTGCTGGAGGTTACATTTATCTACCTGGGATAATTGGAGCACTAGCACATGCGCACTGCGATTCTACAGAACTTAGAAAAATTTTTGTGCGACCCGAAGTGTAGCATATCCCAAAGTTGGACCATAAAAGAAATGAGGAAATTATGGAAGAGTTGGATGTAGAACCCATTCTTCACTATATACAAAAGTACCAGAACAACTGGAAAGCCCATCTTCAATGAATGCTGTCTCATAGAATTCCAAAAGCCATGCTTTGTTACTGCCCCCAAGGCAAAAGATCGCTAGGACGTCCAAAAAAGCGCTGGATGGAAAACTTCTCTTTGAGACCATAACAGGCCACATGGCCTAATACTTGCATGGATGATGATGAAGAAGGGGGAAGTTGGTGTATATCCATTTCTAATAAACATTTACGAATTTATTGCGAAGGGTGTTCATACTGATTTCATACATATGTCTGTCATCTAGCGCAGGGCTGTTAGTAAGTGCGCACTAGGTGTGAAAAGATGCTCTGCCCTTCCTTATTCAGTCCCGCCCCTCCTATTCAACCCTATGTCAGATAGGGTACTCATTTGTTAGTTGTGTTCTTTTATTGGGAGTGCATCTGGACGTGAGAAGGGAAGGAAGACTGCCATTTCACACCTAGTGGGCTCTCATTAACAGCCCTAATCTAGCAGAAGTTTATTTAAGCACTCACAAATGCATACTATGATTCTATAGAACTAAGAAAAATTCTTGGTCAAGGTAAACTAAACTTTTTCCAAAATCAGTACATGTTTTGGCTGAGGTCCATTATTTGGCGCACACAATTTTACACTTACATTCTTATGCCACTGATGCACTAAACACTTTTCAACCATTTATAATAATGTTTCGTACTATTTTAAACATTTTGGAACCATTTTATAAACATTTCTTACGATTTTTAAATATTTGTGAATTACGCAAAATTTGTGCATCAGGTTCTAGAGATGCGGAAATGCTTCATGTAACATCTGCTAGGTGGCTCTCAAATCGGAATTACCAACATTTGAAAATAATTTCAAACCATATTTAGTGTTAGTGTACGTAAAATTAGTTTATAGTTTATTAAATAATATGCATGTAAATTGTTTTGTTAGTTAGGAAATGAGAAGTTGGTTTACGTCCATTTTTTTTAGCATTTGGGAATTTATTCCCAAAGTTGGTAATGCCAAGTGCAGAGCCATCTACCAGAAGCTACATTAACTATTACAGCAACTCCTGCAACTCGCACATGCGCACTGCGATTCTGTGGAACTTAGAAGAATTTGTGTGCGCCAATTACTGGACTTTGGATATACTTTACTTTAAGACCGGAGAAAATTTTCCAAGTTCTATAGAATCGCAGTGCGCATGCGCTAGTGCTCCAATTATCCCAGGTAGATAAATGCAGCCTCCAGCAGTTGGCGGTGTATATATGTGAAATCAGTATGACCAACATTGACACAAAATTCCCAAAAAATGTATAATTTATTTTACGTATCAAATCACTTTTAAAAAGCAAGGAACCTAAAAGCTAACCAAACCTAAATCAATTACTGTAATACAAATCAATTACTCTAACGTAGGTGAAATCCAGGGAACGTGGAATCACATTTAAAAAGCAAGTTCGGGTTGTTGATGGTGGCAACGCTGGAACAACATAGGAAGTGGAGGGAAAAAGACAAAGAGCAGGAAGTAAGAAATGTAGCACGACCATGTTTTACGCAAATATATAAATATGGAAAAAAACTTGTTGGAACATTGGAATATGTTTAAAATGTGTTAAAAAGTGTTGCAAAATGTTTTGAAAGTGTTTAAGAGTGTTTAGTGCATCAGTGGAATAAGATATAAAATTGGAAAATTTTTCTGTCCTAAAGGAAAGTACAGCCCTGGACTTTTTCCCCATGTTTTTTCCTCGAGTAATTATTCACATACTGCAACAATAATTTTGTGCATTTTTCAATTTATGTAGGTATTGGTATATGGCTTAAGTTTAGAGAGTGTCTCTATGATTTTTCATAAAACTTTCTTATGCCACTGATGCACTACATATTTTTACCATTTGTAATAATGTTTCTTACTATTTTAAACATTTAGAAATGATTCTTTAAACATTTCTCATAATGTTAAATATTTCAAATTGTCAATGAAGTTCTACAGAACTGCAGTGCACATGCATGAATGCTTAATATAACTTCCACTAGATGGCAATGAAATTGAAGTTACTAACATTCACAATTAATTTCAACCTATATTTCAAGAAATTAACTTCATTTTGTTGGGTTCCGATGAGACAACTTACAGTACACAATATTAGTTTACATGTAATTTATTTTGAATTCGAAGGCTGTACGTCCATTTTATCATAAACATTTGAGAATTTACTGCAAAAGTTGGTACATCGATTTCACTATCATCTAGCGGAAGCTACATTGCGCATCTCGCGCATGCGCACAGCGATTCCGTAGAACAAAAAATTCGTGAGACAATTACCGGTACACGTGGATTTAGGAATTGTTATGAATAAAGGCTAGTTTGTGGCACAATTACTGACTTAACGGCTTTCCTCTGGGAAATTCGCCTATTTTAAAGAAAAATTGAAGTTTAGCTACAAAAAAGTATGTGTACTGTTCGTAAAAATGGGAATTATCGAGATAAAAGATGAAATTAAATTTCACTAACAATATTGCAGTGGGGTCTTACTGAATATTTCAATCTTCTATGTCATACATACAACCCTAACAGCACGTGGGTACATGTAATATAGGTTAGACTTTATGAATTCAGATCTTGTGCTATTTTACAATTATAAATATTTATACATGATATAAAATGATTCACAAATACTAAATTAGCATAGATTAACAGATTGCGTACCTGCTGAATTATTGCATTATCAGCCACTAACAACTTCGACAATATCTCCTCCATGTTAGACACAGCCTTCTAAGAACTTTCAAACAAGATTATGCTTGATCTTCTGTTCCTGTTTGACTTGATAAAATTTAATGACTAACACAAATTAGTCATATAGTACATAACACTAAAAGCAGTTACATGTCTAAAGTTCAGATATATTTTATAACTGGACAATTCGTATACCAATAGATACCAATCTTATAATACAGAAAATAATAGGTTGGTTCACCGGGTTATTTTATCTCAGCTAACTTGCACGTAGTTAAAAATTTTGCCAATAGATGACAGGAACATTCAAACTTAGCCCGATATCGGGTTATCGCTGCCCAAGCTGCCCAATGCCAAGTAATTTCCGAGATGTCAGTGTTCAAATCGATTTGATAATGTAGAAATATGTACATTCGACACAGAAGTTATTTCATTATTATATTCCTCCCATTCGTTATTTCATTTATTATTTCTGTATTACTTCAATTAACGACACTCTTAACATTTGAGGTCATTAATTTCGTAATTGAAGTTTGGTTGTGGGGGGGGGGTGGACTTTCATTGGATTCCTTTTTTTTTTTTCAGGCTTGCGGTTATTGTATGTGTCGTAAATCTGCTGTGACATAAAGTTATAGAGTTAAACATTAGAATACCCTTAATAATCTAATGCGATTTTTCTTTCATTCCGCACTGAAAAATGTTCTAGAACAACGGCAAAAGTAAAAACGGTGAGATAGGCCTATTCCGAAGTCGTTCAGATGTAGTGGAGTAGCGGTAATGTAAAAAAATGTTCAAAATAAACCCAAAAGTGAATGTCGGTACAATTAAGTAGACCTATTGCGAAGTTGGATTATAATGGTGTCATAGATCCTGGTGTTGAACAACCTGTAAATTTTTCCTGATTTTCAAGGCAAGTATTAGATTGGAATTTCAATAACAGAAACGCATATTATAATATTCACCATTTCATAATGCCATTACAGAATAAATAACTAAATATAAATCAATAAAGGGAATATTGTACAGCAGAATCTCGGGACTGGAAGGCTGTTAGAAGCGTCGCAATAAAACTGTAGGGCCTAAGAGGTGTTTAAATGCTTTTCACTTGGAAGAATGATTTAACTATTATTACGTGGAAATTTGTGGAATACTATCTGTAGTTTAAGTGCATGTAGTTGTTCTCAAAGGAGATTGAAAAATCGGCTCTGGCGGGCCTCTAAATACGCCACCTGAAGTCACATGTTTACTTTGAGGAGAATGTTTTGCGGCAAACAATATCTTTCTTGTAACTAAATAATTATACGATTTATGGAACCCACATTCCCAACGGCCCTCCATAGGTTCCCTATCCAGAGGAAATTGAACCCAGTTTATATATCTGATATCCAGTTCCCTTCCAACTTGCATGTATACTTCTGAATCAGCTCCAAACGAATGTAATCAATTGGCCCATGGATGAGTCAACGAAGAGATTTTCTTCATCGATAATCCAAAATATATCAGTACAATGGAATCTCAGATACATGTAACGATCCAATTGAGAATCTGTATTTGCGAACATCGTATTATATTGTTAATGAGCAAATTAGCTCAAGCGATAATGTTTTGAGTTTTGTATTCGGGAGGTCCCGGATTTAATCTCGGTGTCGACCAATCTGGCATAATTTTTTCCCTTCTTTTCTTTAACGTCATGGCTGGTGTTAAATTACCAGGATCCATTCCATCATATTTACAATTTCATACTATTATAATGTCATTAGTTCACCGCTGTGGTCTCGAGGTAGCGTGCTGCCTTGTCATGCAGCCGAGCCCGGGTTCGATTCCCGGTCGGGACACGCTCATGGGTGAGTTTTTTTTCGGGGTTTTTCCTTACCTGTAAGACAAAGTCAGGAAGCTTAGGGCCCAACGGTCCCCGAAAAAAAATCCGGTCATCACCATTATCCTTATCAGTATCATCATCATCCTTCACTGGTTTGGAAAGCAACGGGCAGGTACCACACCTACAATTCCTTAGTAAAGCTGCAAAGTATAGCATGAAAATGCTATGATTATAGTGAAATATGGATAGATGGATAATATTATTAAATATTAGAACAGACTAATAAGTTCAATCCTAGAGGCTGATAATGGCAAATTATAAATAAAAATATAAATAAATAAAATAATAGACATTGTATGATCTTAGAGGTTAAAGGCATCTTGAAATTGTGAAATTGTGTGTATGTATATATATATATATATATATATATATATATATATATATATATATGCCGAAACATCGGAATCTTTGGCCAGAGGCCAAACTTGAATCCAAGACGCGGATATATATATATATATATATATATATCCATTCATCCACAGTAATCCTGCCCGACGGCAGGTCTTTCACTGCAATCATAGCATTTTCATGCTATGTTTGCAGATTTACTAGGGAATTATAGGTGTGGTAGCTTCCCGTTGCTTTCCACACCGATGAAGGATGATGATGATAATGATAAGGATGATGATGATGATAGCCGGATGATTTTCGGGGACCATTGGGCCCTAAGATTCCTGACATTTGTCTTACAGATGAGGAAAAACCCCGAAAAAACACCTCACCCAGGAGCCTGTCCCGACCGGGAATCGAACCCGGGCCCGCTGCGTGACAAGGCAGCACGCTACCTCGGGGCCACAGCGGTGGACATATATATATATATATATATATATATATATATATACAGGGTGTTGCAAAAAAAAACACGGACAACGGAGGTGAGATGGTATATTGAGATACGCTGATCATTTTTTAATATGGTACCCATGTCCGGAAATGATGCGTTTTCACACTATGACTATATAGTTAATTATGTCTCAAGATTAGTGTTAGTTCGAAAGATTTGAAGAGTCATTACTTGACAACCAACTCATAGGTACGGAACTTATGATACGTGGCTTCGCAAAGGAATGTGGCTGCAACACGACGGAGCTCCAGCTCACTTCGATGCCAATGTGAGGAGACATTTGGATGCCAGATATCCAGGTCGAGGGGGACCAGACACATGGCCTCCGAGATCACCTGATCTTAACCCTATCGACTACTTTTTGTGGGGCGACATGAAACAGTCTGTTTATTAGACTCCAGTAGATTCACGTATGGATCTTATAGCCCGAATCCACGCTGCTACAGAAACAATTCAAACGATGTACGCTCTGCATATGGAGGTGGGTATTTTGAAAACTTGATGTGACTGTGACAGTACTGTCAAGTATTGAGTCTTCAAATCCAAATAACGGAACTCTTGAGAAGTTAGCTACTCATAGTGGGAAAACGCATCATTTCCGTAGGCCTACATGGAAACCTTATTAAAAATGATCAGCATATCTCAATATACCACCTCACTTCCGTTGTCGGTGTCTTTTTTGCAACACCTAGTCTTCAAATCCTTTGAACTGAACTAACACTGATTTTCAGACATAATTAATTAGTCATAGTGTAAAAACGCATCATTTCCGGACATGGGTACCTCATTCAAAAAATGATCAGCATATCTCAATATACCACCTCACCTCCGTTGTCGGTGTTTTTTTCATCACCCCGTATATATATATGACATTATTTGTGGCTAAAACATCTTTCTAAATGAGTGTTACTGACTTGATCACAGGAAGTAATTATACTTTTTAAGTCCATAATAGTTTTTATACCGTTGAGGTTATAACAATGTTAAATTATATATATATTTTTTACTTTGTATACTACCGTCTTCCTCAACTATAATCATAATTATAGTTGAGGAAGACGGTAGTATACAGGTAAAACAAAAACTATAATTTAAGAAGGAAGTAATTAATGAACAAGTGAAAATATACTGCTTTATATTGTATGTTTGTACCTCATTTCATTTTACGCCAAAATATTTGCATTTCAACGTTAATTAAATGAAGGATCGTTTTGCCCGACATAAAGAGTAAAATGACTCTTTTTATGAAAGTGTTTGATCTAATTTTTCATAAATATATATATATATAGCTAGATAGATAGATAGATAGATCATCGGTTGATTAATGTCTTTGACATCGTCCGATTCCTAATAGCCAGTTTTGTTGGCCCATCCAATCTCCTGGTTGTAGATGTTTCTCCTTCGTATATAAACATATTCCCTGACTCCAGGAGGTTTTAGGTCTTCCTCTGCTTCGTCTTCCCTCAGGTTTCCATTCCAAAACAGATTTTGGTAGTCGATCCCCTTCCATTCGCTGGACATGTCCGTACCATCTTAATTGCTGAGTTTTAATATAATCTAAAATAGTGTCTTCAATCTTCATTTTCTCCCTTATAATTGAGTTCCTAATTTTTTCTCTTCTTAAAATTCTTGCGGCCCTTCGTATAAAATCCATTTCCGTTGCCAAAAGGTACTTATTTGTTTTTGTTGTTAATGGCCAAAGTTCTGCTCCATAAGTAATGATGCTTTTAACAATTGTATGATATATATTCATTTTATTTTATTTTATTTTTTATTTTTGTTTACTTATATTTTTATCCCACTATATATATATATATATATATATATATATATATAATTATACTGGTTCCATACAGTGGCCAGAGGCTGAACTTGAATCCATGACGCGGAAAACCCAAGAAAACTTTCTTAATCATACTTATATCCGCGAAAATCTGCAATATAACACACACACACACACACACACACATATATATATATATATATATATATGCTATACACACTTTAAAATGTTGCTAATTTTTTTAATATATTTAGATGTTAGATGTTAAACCTTATTTAGCTTAGTAGGATCATTTCGGGCTAATCTCCCCTATATATAGAGGAAGTTCGCGTAATGTGGACCCTTTGGTTTGAGTGAACCCTGTTAATATCTTCTTTAATTGGTACTGCCCTCGAACAGAAAATATTTTAACTTCTTCCCCTCATCAAATTTGACGTGTTCAAGATCAGTTTATTTTATTCTTTGTGCGAATAAGAGTTTATTTGTAATATTTATGAAAATCACCATTTTAAAAGGTTTTCATGCTAAGAATTAATTCTTAATTTCTGCTATTGGATATTGCAAATGTTGAAAAAAACTCATAAATACATCATATTATGTAGATGCTGGTGGCTGTATAAAATAACACAACAACAAAGAATTACTCGCAGGCTCGAAATGTATCAATAACTATGTTTTCGGACCCGCAGAAGACGAAAATGGTATTAGTTTTTTCCAATCACCTAACCGGAGTCAGATATTTCGACAACCTTTCGAGGCCGACCGTGATCGTTTCCGTGATAGTCGCAGGCGCGATTGTTCTCTCAAACTGGTGACCCTTCTTTTTCTTTTGCTCGGTTTTATCTACTCTTGGGGAGGGTTTAACCCTCAGGAAGACCACAGGTATACAAAATTTCCATGATTGCCACTGTCAAATACATGAAGTAAGGGCTTATAATACCTCGTTCTGTTGCAGTTCGTCTTACATTGCATATTGTGTTTGTGACGTGTCGATATATGCATTATTGTGTATTATTATAAAGAAATTGAAATTTAAAATAATCTACTATAATATATGTTATACGTAAGTTTTAGTATTTTTTTAATTTTTGCAATGTCTCGCCGCTTGTAGAATAAAGAATGCGCCTAATTTATTCTGTTGCATATGTGGAAAGGGAGTATTGCTACAAAATCTCAGCGCAGAACTAGTTATAAAGGCGTACAATTTATATTTCGGGGAGCTATAGTAAATTTGGAGATACTGATAAATATTGGGGCCCCACTTTTGCTTATACAAACTGCCAAAGGATTTTAAGAGGGTGGTTAAAAGGTTCGCATTCGTGCAGGTCAATTTGCCATTGCAATGGTGTGGAGGGAACCTACGGACCATCTCACCGACATATTTCCTGTTGGTCAATATCTCTGGTTTCACTTAACAAATATTCTTTCAGTATCCAAAATTTGCAGTCAGCTGTGCGACCTGTTAAACATAGTGATTCTTCAACGAACTTGAGTGACGTCAGTGATGAACATGGGCGAAAGATTCTACGAAGACAATTTAAAAATGGAAAGGGCGTTATAAAGAGAAATCAGTGACCAATATGCCTTGCTGATTCCTGCTGGCAACTTATTAAGAACGTTTCGTCGGATCCATCTTATCGACGTAAGTCAGCCAGGAAGAAGTTTTGAAAGTTGAGACTTTTGCTACAATTTAAGCATGTGTTGTAAACATAACTACTTATTTATCCTTCTTAGAAAAAAATATTTTAACTTTGTTGATCTTATATGATTTGGTCTTACATAGATCAATTGCTTCTCGCCATATTCTTGCACAAAAATTGAAACTAGAGTGCAGCTAAGCAATACTATGCGCAATATAACGAAAACCGTTCAAACAAGTCAGCGCAAAACACTGTTACTTGATTGAGAAAAACGGACTTCAAAGTCGAAATCAGCGGATATGGCAATTAACTAAAATCACCTATTTTTCATCTCTGCGAGCGCCAACACGTTTCAAATTTGTTGTTGTGTGTTAGTAAACATAATAAAGGAAATCTGGTGATTGTGGACCCTCCATGAGGCTTCGTTTGAACAGTGGACCTGGGTGCGCCTTTTACACGGAATAAGTATATTTTATCAATGAGGATGCGATGTATAAAAATCATACACTACTTAATTTAATGTAACACCCTTGTCATTTTACTACATCCAAAGACCGTCGCTTCTGTAGTAGTTGACTGATCGTCCCCCGCTGTGATCTCGAGATAGCGTGCTGCCTTGTCACGCCCGCGCGCCCGGGGTTCGATCCCCGGTCGGGACAGTTGTTATGGGGGAGGTTTGTATCGGGGTTTTTTCATCAACTAGGAGACCACTGTCAGGAAACATTTAAAGCCCAAACCGGTCCCGGAAATCCTATGGGCATCACTCCTCACTATCATCCTTATCATCATCATCATCTATCCTTCACCGGTGTGGACCGCAACGGGAAGCTACCACACCTACAATTCCCTAGTAAAGCTGCAAGCATATCATGAAAATGCTATGATTGCAGTGAAGGACCTGCCTTCGGGCAGAATTACTATGGATGGAGATAAATATCAACGCTTTTTATTTATTATCAGTCATAAACATTTTCAGATTAATCTGTGCCAGCCTGCATAAATTAATAGAGTAAATAAACTTTATATATATATTGGCCATGGTTATTTTTTATGTCTACTAGATGCATTTTAATGAGAACAACCCAATTCCTTAAATCCTTCGGAAATCGCTAAAATATATATTCTGAAAATTAGCAAAATCGGACTGTTAGGAGGGATCCCAACGTTTGAAATTAGGATCATAAATCCAAAAGTATCTTAATGGAAAGTAAGGATGGAAGGAAATTTTATCCATTTTTCTATTACTATAGCGGGAAAAAAATCTGCTTCCTCGCAAAAAAAAAAGCGATTTAATTAACAAAATAAAGATATATTGCGTGAACCAGTAAAATCGGACCTTAAACTCGATTTGCCAAGGAATTCACTTAGATTACGAGGTTCCTGCGTGTTATATAGGACGATTCATAATTCCTGTTATAAGCTTCTGGGGGTTGTAGAGGAGACTAAATATATAAAGTTTTGATAAGGAACCCTTGTCCGGAAATGCACCATTTTAATTTAAAATAAGTTTGAAGATCGAAACAAAATGGGCTGATATAGTGTGTTTTGTGTTTTAGAATAAGTATTACAGACTTCTAGGGGTTGTACTACACCTGTCGAGTCGGAGGAAGATCTTGCACAAATTCTGGCGGCAGCAGAAATAATTGAGCACACACCATTTCTTGTGGGGCGTGTGTATGAAAAGATGCGTCGCAGGTACACTTTGTGCAACGAACAACAGGGTCGCCACGTGGAGCCACACTTGTAGTATAACCCCTAAAATCTGCAATGATTATTCTGAAACACAAGACACACGATATCAGCCCATTGTGTTACGATCTTCAAACCTGTTTTACATCGAAATGGCACGTTTCCGGACATGGGTTCCTTATGTAAACTTTATCTACTTAGTTCCCTCTACAACCCCGAGAAGTTTGTAATAGGAATTATGAATCACCCTCTATTTAATAGATGTCTGCTACAAAATTGTAAAATCCCTAGATTTTCCACTAGTAGCTGGATAAATTTATTTCCGTAAAACGAAGGAGAATGCCCTCCAGTGTTGACGAGAAGACGTTTATTTGGCCAATCTGGTTCCAATACCGCAGTAACACGGGAGAGCAGTATGCTGTAATGATTATTCCGTTTTTAATCAATGATAATAATATACCAGCTGCATTTCGTATATCGATTTTAAGATAAAAACTTAAAATTTAATCCAGACTTGTATTTACAAATTGTACTTAGTTCTGCCTTAATGCCATTACTACTAATATGGAGTTATTCAAAATGTGCATCTCAAACTACATACGGCCTCCTTGGCAGTTATCGGATTAGCCTCTAACCATTTGGCGATAGTTGCATTTTAAATGAATTGTCGATTTTACGGCAAGAACCGAAAATCGAATCCAAAAATTGGGTACGTTATATTCAAAAGATGGATATGTCGTTATATATTCACATATGTAATCTAAAATAGTTATCGGGATCCCATCATATGGCACATTCATTGAACATTTAAAAGCATAAATACTGTGGTATCAAATCCAAGCGTTGTACTCACTCTATTCATAAAATATACTTAAACATGTTATATGATCAGATATTTAACAACTATCTGGTTTATTTTGTCTTAATTTACTCAATAACTATTTTAATTAACATTAAGCTGCACTCTGCCATCTATGTATAGAGCTAAAGAAATGCTAATCCCAACCAGCGATAAACAATCGTATTCAAACGGTTAGTTGAGCGAAACTTTTTCTTAGGTAGCAAATTTCTCTATGGTAATTATTTCATTACATCCAAAAATTTAATCTAAGATGGAATTTGAATCTTATAACCATTCATCTTTTCATCAAATAAATTAATATTAGGCCTACAATAAAATATTCATTGCTCTCAGATCTGTCACCATTTTTGTACTACATTATAAATTTTCATATATATTTTACAAAATATTCAATCTTATAAATTATAAATCATTATTTATCCTTACAAATTTATCAACAATTAAAAGTCAATTTATTTGTTTTCACACTTCCATATTATTCGTATTTCTACACGAGCAAGTCTTTGCTTATAAAAATGCAATCTACTCATGTCCCGCGCCTGTAAAGGACTTGTGCTTGTTGGAGTCCCCAAGAGGGAAGACGTTTTCTGATGGGATTTCGTCCATTATGGAATCAGTTCCCACCAGCATTGAGAGGATTTTATGTGGCTGCAAGTAGTGGTACAGGTTGAGAAAACCAGATATAATGGCGGGGTACTCGAAATGCTGACAACACGCCACTCTATATCTGGTTAAATCATCGTCCACATCTGTGATTAACGCTTGTGGATGTGAGGAAAGCTGTCGGCAAGTCTGGCAAAGGTCTTCTAGGCCTGTCGCGTCATGAAGTTGCAAGTAATCCACTCATACGGTATTTCTCCCTTATTTAGGGTATATTTATTAATAATACCATTACTTACTTACTCACTCACTGGCATTATCGAACCCGTAGGTTCATGGCCGCACGGACATAAGCTCTCCATACATCCCTATCCTGAGCTAATGCTTTCCACTCATTCCCTGTATAATCTTCTTCCCTCAAATCATAGTTAATGTTATTCTCCCATCTCATTCTTGGTCTACCAACTGGGCGTTTTCCCTCTGGCTTTCCTACAAGAAGCTTCCATGCAAGTCTCCCATTCCCCATACGTGCAACATGTCCTGCCCATCGCAGTCTACGAGACTTAACTGTTCTTATTATATCTGGCTTCCTATAAAGACCATGTAGTTCATTGTTATGTAGTCTTCTCCATTCACCTGTCTGTTCATCTCTCTTTGGTCCAAAAATTTTCCTAAGTACTTTATTCTCAAATACTTTAATAATACGATTACGTATCAAAATGTGTAATTTTAGCGATTCCGAAAGAATACTGAGGTTGTTTTCTGAACACATTTAAAAAAAAAGTTATACATCTTCGATCCTACTTAGTAGACACCAATACTGAAAATAACGGACAATATATACAGGATGGATGTACTATTAGTGCGCAGACTTTAAGTATGAAATTAAAATCAAAAGTCATACATTTTGGGCCGCAAATGAACAGTTTTTTTAAAATTCTTATAGAAATTAATTGGTACATTACTTTATAATGATAGAGTATTGGTCTGAGTTTCATACGGTACATAGAATCCATGAAGTGCAATACATTTTTACTTTTTTTTTGTTCATTGTTAAAAATAAACCTTTGCACCTTATAAGTTAACGAACTACACATTTCACAAAATCGTCCACCATTCCTAAAACAGGTTTAGGCTTTTCCTCTTCTTGTTGGGCGTTTTGATATTACCATTTTTTTAAAATTCCCTGCGAATATATACAACACTATGCTTCGGCACACCAATATATTCTGCAATTAATTTAACTATCCAGGATTATCATAAGTAATGCCACGAGTGATCGTGAGGAGTGGTTTATTTAGAGAATTTGGAAATCAAGAGTGGCATTTGTTAGGACTATTTAACGAATAAAATTAAGCTGTTTACTCACAAATCATTATTTAACTATAGTTATTTTAAACTATTTATATATTTAATGTAAACGGCGATGTTTGAAAACAAATCAGAAGCGATAGGTACGCTTCATCTGCTTCTTTTGTTTATCACTACAACCAGATCATACTATTTATTGCCAAAGGATCGCAATATTGTAAGAATGCTCTCTAGTGGAGAAAAAATGAAACACATCAAACTGTATATTAATTCATTTCTGATGTCATATGATGTAAATATGACAATTATATTTTTCTGGATTGTTACCTGGGAAAAAATACATTTAAGAAAGTGCAAACAGTGGTTTCTTTTTTTGGTGGTATAATCAATTGCTACAAATGTTTTTATATTAACTCCCGCATGCGGCATGTGTTGACATTCATGCACTACATATATAATGTGGTAGCCGTATTTTTTGCGCGTTCAGTCACTGCAAAATAATGGTCAGACCTGTTCAGAATATTAAAAAGGAGGAGCTTTCTTTAATATGGTAATTATAACACTGATAAATATTTCGTGAAACACGACTCTGATTGGTTGTAAAACAGAAATCATTGAAACGTGATTGGTCATTCACTCCCATTTGGGGCATGAGTTAAATAGTCTCCATAAACTTACAAAACACGTTTGACACCGTATGTTTTTACTACTCTATAACAATTTTGCTTTGTACTATTTATAATTTTGACCACACATTTTATTACTGAGTTAAGTTAACATAAATTATACGACAGGCGCCATATTCGCAACTTCCTGTCAAGAATGGGTCAGGTTCAAACATATCCGAATTTTTAGTTGCTCTCCGACCTTCGAAAAAACATGTAGGTGTATAGGCCTACTGTATTCTGATCAACTATCCATCCATCCATCCATCCATAGTAATTCTGCCCGAGGGCAGGTCCTTCACTGCAATCATAGCATTCTCATGCTATGCTTGCAGCTTTACTAGGGAATTGCACGTGTGGTAGCTTCCCGTTGCTTTCCACACCGGTGAAGGATGATGATGATAATGATAAGGATGATAATGTTGGCCATATGATTTCGGGGACCATTTGGGCCTTAAAGTTTTCCTGACAGTTGTCTTACAGATGAGGAAAAACCCCGATAAAAACCTCACCCAGAAAAACTGCCCCGATCGGGGATCGAACCCGGGCCCGCTGCGTGACAAGGCAGTATGCTACCTCGAGACCACAGCGGTGGACGTGATCAACTCTAGTTAACATAAATAGCTTCAAATTCATAATTACATTAACCGAATACACGATCTCTATTTTTTTCGCATCTGCTGAACTGTGCTTTGGCCATGATCGAATCGCAGTAACTGCAGCAGTTATGTGTTTCGGGGATTTCCCGTCCATTTGTTTCCCTCAAGTATGTTCCTTAGACTGGACAGACTATAGTACAAATTAATTCATATTAGATTCGTCTTCCGGGCTAAATAACCATGGTCCAGTTTTCTTGAAACTCGACGTTTCGTCTACTACTGCGGTAGACATCTCCGGGAACCTAATAGGAATCAAGACACAGGCCGTGAAAGCCTACAATTTGTAAAAAATGTGTCAGTAGAGTTCGGATTCGCCCTATACATATAGCCTAACTTAGAAATTATTATATTGACTTAGGCTTTCACGGCCGGAGTTGCTATGATGATCTTGAAGAAGATTTCCGGGCTGTAGGCCGTGGTCTCGAGGCTTGAAGTTCCCCGACGTTTCGCCAGAGACTGCCAGGGATGCCAGACGCAGTCTGGCGAAACGTCGGGGGACTTCAAGCTTCGAGACCACGGCCTACAGCTCGGAAATCTTCTTCAAGATCATCTTAGAAATTATTGTTAATTTGAGAAAATTATTGTGATTCAACAAATTCTAATATGGTTATTTGTAAATAAGTATCCCATATCAATAAATAAACGTTTTAATATCTACACAATTAATTCCATAGCAAAAAAAATAGGCACAGGAGATAAACGACACCCCCATTTTAATTAATGGACCCTTGTGGTCATTGTCGGTAGAGGAAAGTTGATTTAGTTTTACATTTTTTTCTCTTGAATGTAGGCCCTATTAGATTTTTCTAAAACTGGTTGAAATGAAGAACGTATCATAATTCCTACCTCATTTCTGCACGCTTTAATGATTATTCTGTATAATATGCATGCAATTTGAACAAGTTAGCACGCGCCTTCTTGATCTCAACATAGCACAAAACCACAATGAGTTTGTTTAATTAGCTTCCGTGTTTAAATTTATAAGATTTAAATAAACATAGGCGTGACTATTGACGTGGGTTACACTATTGTTATTCTCCTGTTTCCTTCTAACGTCATGTTATTTCGAAATTTCGTTCTCCAAATCTCTAATAAAGTTTCCTTTGATTCATATCATTTCTACATTTGACTTAATAAGAAGCTCATTTTCAACTTCGAGTTAAGTCAAATATTTGTTTTATTTTTTTTTTTTTTTTAATTTGAACAAGTTTTTACAACCTGCGTTTTACCCTGTGGGTATATCGCAGGATATTTAGTTTACACTTTATATGGTTTAAACAATTAATGGATTACAATTAATATGGATTATTTCAGTGTCTGGAATATTTCATTTATGTATTTGATTGTTTGTGGCATTTTAATAACTTTTCTTAGCACTATATTTGGGTCCTTGATGTGCGCTGGTCTGTTCTTTTCTTGTAGCTTGCAGTGAAGTAAAAGATGCATAGCTGGTTGGTCGTCTTCTGAGCATGGGCACTTCGGTAGAGGCTGCTTTTCCAATTCTGTGTAGATATTGTTGGAATTTTCCATGGTTTGTGAGGAATTGTGTAAGTACGAAAGTTGGATTTAGGACGGTTTCTTGCCTGGTATGGATGTTTTGGGAAGAAGAGTTTTGTTTGGTGGCCTTTGTGTGATGATGTGTACAGCGCGTTCCAGATGTCTGTGTAGTATTGAAGGAGCTTTTGTTTACAAAATGAAATAGGTAGTCGGTCATATACTAGAGTTCTTTGAAACGTTGAGTCTATTTTTGCTAATTGTGGTCACTTTAACTCTAAACGCTTTTAACGAATTCCGAATGAAATGAAGCTATTATATTAAAATATGTTTAAATAAATAATAGTTTTAAAAAACTAAAACAACACGCTTCATTAGAAAACCGAACTAAAAAAATGAAAAATAATTTTAATTTCCAACACGCTTGGGATAAATAATTTTACCATCAAAAGCGGGGGTGCTCTTTATCAATTAATATATTTGATAATAAACAGATATTGGTAAAAGTAAAGTCTCTAAGAAGAAAATGTAAAAATCATAAAAGGACTCCACGCTATTGATGGTGAAATTATTTATCCCAAGCATGTTGGAAATTAAAATTATTTTTCATTTTTTTAGTTCGGTTTTCTAATGAAGCGTGTTGTTTTAGTTTTTTAAAACTATTATTTATTTTTTATTTTTAGTATTTTACAGAATAAGATAAAAAGTAAATATCTTTAAATTCGATACTATTGTAGTATGAGCTAAAAGTAATACCCTTCTAAAAGAAAACCTCCCAGCCGGATTTGAACCAGCGACCTATGGATTACTGAAATTATATATCACTAGAGTTCGCCGCTCTACCAACTAAGCTCTTACAGCGATTGACTAGAAAGTCGACAAGTCCGCAACCTATTATACCAGTTATCATTTTTTTGATTTTCTGATGATTCTGGCCAGGATTTTAGAAACAGATAATGAAATTATTGTATTGTCACGGGTCCTCTACAAGTATCCAAAGTTTCAAGTCGATCCAATGTTTCTAAGTGGGTGAAAATCGTGTTCAAAGATTCCGTTACATAGATACAAAGACACTTTTTTTGATTTTCTGATGATTCTGGTCAGGATTTTAGAAAATAAATATGTAATTATTGTGTTGTCACGGGTCCTTTACACGTATACAAAGTTTCAAGTCGATCCAATGTTTCTAAGTGGGTGAAAATCGTGTTCAAAAATTCCGTTACATAGATACAAAGACACTTTTTTGATTTTCTGATGATTCTGCCATGATTTTAGAAACAAAATATGAAATTATTGTATTGTCACGGGTCTTTTACAAGTATACAAAGTTTCAAGTCGATCCAATGATTTTAAGTGGGCGAAAATCGAGTTGAAAGATTCCGTTACATACATAGATAGATAAAGGTCAAGCTAATATAAAGCGTGTAAAATACAGATCTTCACCGATCTTACCTAGTAGACACCGAAAATTACCAAAATTTATATAAATATATATATATATACTAGTCGGGGTTATTCCTCACCTGTAAGACAAATGTCAGGAAAACTTTAAGGCCCAAACGGTCCCCGAAATCATATGGCCATCATCATCATCATCCTTATCATCTCATCATCATCATCCTTCACCGGTATGGAAAGCAACGGGAAGCTACCACACCAATAATTCCCTAGTAAAGCTGCAACGCATAGCATGAAAATGCTATGATACCTGTGAAAGACCTGCCCTCGGACAGAATTACTATGGATGGGTGGATATATACTAGATAATACCCGGAGTGCGCTGCTACGCCTAAATAAATTAAATGAATGTGCTTTTATGTCTAGTTGAGTAAGTAAAAGGGGAAAAAAATTATAAATTTATATTTTTTAGATACCCCTTGCTGATTACCCGGCGTTGCCCGGGAATCTACTTATCCCGATCTTCTTGACATAAATGAGCTGAAATACGAAAATTAATGTGTTTTATGTTTAGTTAAATAAGAAAATGGAAAAAAAAAAAAAAAAAACATTATCATAAGTAATGCCACGAGTGATTTCCAATTTATCTAGAGAATTTGGAAATCAAGAGTGGCATTTGTTAGGACTATTTAACGAATAAAATTAAGCTGTTTACTCACAAATCATTATTTAACTATAGTTATTTAAAAATATTTATATATTTAATGTAAACGGCGATGTTTGAAAACAAATCAGAAGCGATAGGTACGCTTCATCTGCTTCTTTTGTTTATCACTGCAACCAGATCATACTATTTATTGCCAAAGGAATGCAATATTGTAAGAATGCTCTCTAGTGGAGAAAAAAATGAAACATCAAACTTAATTCATTTCTGATGTCGTATGATGTAAATATGACAATTATATTTTTCAGGATTGTTACCTGGGAAAAAATACATTTAAGAAAGTGCAAACAGTGGTTTCTTTTTTTGGTGGTATAATCAATTGCTACAAATGTTTTTATATTAACTCCCGCATGCGGCATGTGTTGACATTCATGCACTATATATACAATCTGGTAGCCGTATTTCTTGTGCGTTCAGTCACTGCAAAATAATGGTCAGACCTGTTCAGAATATTAAAAAAGGAGGAGCTTTCTTTAATATGGTAATTATAACACTCCTCCAAGAAACAAAACAGGATAAAATAAGAAATGAATTCCTTTGGAGAGAAATGAATGTCACCACATCTATTGTTAAGAGGATTGAAAATCAAACACTTAAGTGGTATGGCCATGTACAAAGAATGGAAAATGAAAGATGGCCAAAAAATATATACCAATGGTCACCCCCTGGAAGAAATATACGTGGCAGACCAAGATGGAAATGGAAAACCTACGTCAGAACTATAATGGATGATCGGAATTTGGAAGAGGGAGATTGGAATGATAGAGATAAATGGAAACTGAAGACGGCAAACCTATAACTGGGGGAAAGCCGAAGAAGAAGAAGAATTATAACACTGATAAATATTTCGTGAAACACGACTCTGATTGGTTGTAAAACAGAAATAATTGAAACGTGATTGGCCATTGAGTCCCATTTAGGGCACGAGTTAAATAGTCGTAATTATTTTTAGATACCCCGTGCTGGTTTACCCGACTTTGTCCGGGAATCTACTCATCCCGATCTTCTTGGCATAAATGAGCTGAAAGACAAAAATTAATGTACTTCTTATGATTAGTTGAATAAGTAAATTGAAAAATAATTATAAATGTACCTACAATTCCCTAGTAAAACTGCAAAGCATAGCATGAAACCGCTATGATTTCGGTGAAAGACCTGCCCTCGGGCAGAATTACTATGGATGGATGGATAGTTATTATTTTAAGATTCCCCGTGCTGATTACCCGATATTGCCCGATCTCGATCTTCTTGGCATAAATGAACTAAAAGACAAACTTTGTTATTGTGAGTAATCCGTAAAGGAATACCCCGCCATGTGCTGCTATGCTTGCACAGGAATCAACGCACTTGTCTCTATCTTCTTGGCATCAAGAAAGACAAAAATGGTTATTGTCAGTTATTCGTAAGAGATAAACATATGCTATCGCGGACTTTTTTGTAGAGCTTTTTGAGATATTCAATTCTATGTACATTCATTTAGAGTATTTGTTATGGTTTAGGCAGCGTAAGCCATTTAAGCTTCCAAAGAGCTACTTTTTCACGTTTTTCAGTACAAAGGGCGATTTTTAAGGGTGTAGGAGTTGAGTATCACAACTCTAGCCTATGTTTATCCCGGGAATCTCCTGAACATTTTGCAAAAAGCCCCATCACAATTGGATCAACGGTATGGCCACGCATAAAGTGTGAATAAACAAACAATCAAACATTAATTTTTATATAGTTCTATTAGATAAGATAGTATGGTTATGGATTTCTCTAATTTTTATATCTTCAGAGATGTTCAGTTTACACAAACTACTAAGGTGAATGATTGGCTCACTGTAATGCAAATTCAAGATGCACGTGCAAGGGAAATTATCATCACAGTATATTCACGAATTTAGGCCATTTGTTGACCTGTTTCGGCCTCAAGAGAAACATCATCCAAAAGTCTTTTGACTGGACGTCCTGGTCTTCTTCTTCCTGCTGGTTGATAGTTTGACATTTTTTGGGTATCCTGTGATCTTCCATTCGATGAGCATTTTTCCATCTTGTAAATTAACTTGCACTTAATTTAATAGGGATTGCCCTTTTTTTAAATAACTCTAACTAACTAACTCAGTGGCACTATCGAACCCGTAGGTTCGTGGCCGCGCGTACATAAGCTCTCCATACATCCCTATCCTTTTTTAATAAGTAAAAAAATAAAAATAATAGTTAGTAGTTATTATAGAATATGCATTTCATTTAAGTCAAAATAAATAAGTAATATAGTTTATTGAGCGGGTTAAATACTTATGGTTTAGGCAGCGTAAGCCATTTAAGAGTCCAAAGAGCTACTTTTTCACGTTTTCCACTACAAAGGCGAATTTTAAGGATGTAGGAGTTGAGTATCACAACTCTCTTATAGCCTATGTTTATCTCGGGAATCTCCTGAACATTTTGCAAAAAGCCCCATCACAATCGGATCAACGGTATGGCCGCGCATAAAGTACGAACAAACAAACAAACATTCATTTATATATATCAGAAATATTAATGAAAATGAGAATCAATAAAGCTCCTGGAGAGGATGGAATCAGTATTGAACTATTTAAAAATGCAAATCCTCTGTTTTTAGACAGATTTCTAACATTCTTAAATAAACTATGGGAAGAGAGAGACATTCCTGTAAGTTGGGCAAAATCATTGTAATACCCATATTTAATAAAGGAGACAAAAAAAACTGTGAAAATTACAGAGGCATCAGCTTAATAAATACTGGATACAAAATTTACGCCAATATAATTAAGAACAAATTATACAAACATCTTAACAGCCTCCTCAGCGAACAACGAATGGCTTTCGTAAAGGCCGATCCTGCTGTGATGGTTATTTCTCCATGAAATTATTAATAAAAAAACAGAGGGAGTTCAATGTAGAAACACATTTAGCTTTTGTGGACTTCAAAAAAGCCTTCGACAAAATCAATAGGAATAAACTGTTGGATATTTTAGCTGACAAAAATCTACCACAACAGCATATTTTAAATTTATACAATATGTATAAAACAAATTTGATTTCAGTTCGAATCAATAACACACAAACAGAATGGACCGAAATTAATAGGGGCGTAAGACAAGGATGTGGCCTCTCGCACTTGCTCTTTATCATATAGGCCTACATGGATAGAATACTCCAAGATTGGCGAGAGATGAGACACGGTTCTATCCAAATTAATAGAAACCATAAAATAGACTCTTTACTTTTTGCAGATGATTTGGTATTAATAGCCCCAACAGAAGCAGATTTACAGTATTCTATACAAAATTTTAATATAGTTGCAAAAAGGTACAATATGGAAATCAATACAAAGAAAACTAAAGTGATGGCCTTTTGTGGGAAATACCCTATACCTAGCAAAATTGTATTGGATTATGAAATTTTAGAACGAGTAAACGAATTTAATTATTTGAGCTATAATTTAACATTTGAAGATGAAGCTGATATATCAAAGAAAATCACAAATTTCACAAAAACAACGAGGATAATTAACAGTATAATGAAACCATCTTTAGTACAGAAGAACACAAAATTACGGCTTTATAAGGTTCTCACAAGACCAGTATTAAGATATGGTAGTGAAGCATGGACAATACGAAGCAGATATGAAAGCAAAAAACAGCAAATGAGATGCGATTTATGCGCCTTACAGCAGGCTATACAAAGTTGGACCATAAAAGAAATGAGGAAATTATGGAAGATTTGGATGTAGAACCCATTCTTCACCATAGGCCTATACAAAACTACCAGAACAACTGGAAAGCCCATCTTCAACGAATGCCGTCTCATAGAATTCCAAAAGCCATACTTCGCTACTGCCCCCAAGGCAAAAGATCGCTGGGACGTCCAAAAAGCGCTGGATGGAAAATTCCTCTTTGAGACCGTAACAGGCCACACGACCTAATACTTGCATGGATGATGATGATGATATATATCCAAATGACCTAGGTTGTCAATTCGACATTTCTGATGCTCTCCTGGCATGGTGTACTTGTAACCCATTTCTGAGGTTGGGGCACCTGGAAGGCGGTGTTACGTTGCCCCGATGACATGTGAGTTGACGATGGTGTGGTAATGATGCGCCAGGAGAGGTCTTAAACTAAACTTAAGCTAACTAGGCGAATATGATATTGGTTATAATGATAGTCAGATGCTGTTCGGGGACCGTTTGGGCCTTAAAGTTTCCTGACATTTATCCTACAGGTAAGGAAAAATCCCGAAAAAAAAACCTCACCTAGGAAACCTATTCCGACCGGGATCGAACCCGGGCCAGCTGCGTGACAAGGCAGCACGCTATCTCGAGACCACAGCGGTGGAATATATACTGTATATATACATACATCTGTGGGTCGGAGGTATAAGACACTATGTCACATTTACTATATTTTACAGGAGAAAAGTTTGAAGATGTTTGTATTCCTTTGGCATAATATATAATTTTATAAAATATATAATGGATTCGTAGACTTGTACTGTATTTATAAAGTTTTATTTTTAAGGGGGGGTAGAACTTGAATTGAAATATATCTAAATTGCAATCTTAATTGATTGCATTAAGGGTTGCTGACTATAGAATATGAAGTTTATATCAATTTGTTACTTAAGTTTTATTTGTTTAATATTATCATGAATTACATTAGTTTTTTGAGTATTTATTTTATTATACTTATAACTTTTCTCATTAGAGGATTGCCTCAAGGACAATGTGATATAGACAATTAATTTTTGAAACTGTTGAAATACATTTTGTAAATACATTTTTAAAAAATTCAAATTGTAATTGAAGTATACCTACATACTTAAAGTAGAAATTTTGTAAATATGGTCTCTTAAATTGAAATTGATCCTCTAATGGCAGCAATGGCAATTTTAGAAAGATACACCCTGTCCAAATCTAAGGAATTCCAAAATTTAGCTAAGAATCCTGGTATAGTACCTCTTGCCCCGATCATCAATCCTGTGACAGTTATATTATCTAATTGGTATTTATTTTTTAATTGAAGGAGTACTAAGAGACTGGAGGAAAAAAATGTAAAAAAAATGGGCATACCAATCCAAAATACACATGTAGGCTATATTTACTCAATTTTGTAGACGACCAGGTATTAATAGCACAAGACCACGATGACATAGAATATATGGTAAAAAAACTAAAAGAAGAATACAAAAAATGAGGACTTTATATAAATATAGAGAAAACTAAATACCTGTGTATAGGAGAAGAAATGGAAAATATAAATTTCAACAATGGAGATGAACTAAAACCGAGTAATGAATGCACTTATTTAGGAACAAAATTAGACCATTCAGGTGATAACACAGTGGAAATTAAAAACAGAATCGCACAAACAAAACAAGCAAATTATTGCTTTAAACTCTGTTTGGTGGAGCAAGAATATTACAAAAAAATATAAAATTACAAATATACCAAACCATAATTCAAAACATTTTAACATATGGTGTTGAAGTTTGGCAAATTCCTACCAGGGAAATGAAAATAATTTTAAGTGCAGATGTTCTAAGAAGACCAGCTGGAAAATCTAGAATGGATAGAATACGAAATAAAGAAATAGGAGAAATTATGGGTGTACAAGAGGAGCCAGACATCATAGACATTATAGAAAAGAAAATATTACAGTGGTATGGCCATGTCAAAAGAATGTCAGAGCAAAGATTGCCTAAAATTGTTATGGAATGGATCCCAATGGAAAGGAGGAAGAGAAGAAGACCGAAGAAAACTTGGATAGAAGCTGTGCAAGCGGCTATGAATATCAGAGGATTCGAGGAAGATTAATGGATGGACAGAGAGGAATGGCGTTTGGTTTCCGGAAGACGGCGTCAGCTGCCATGATACCGGATTATGATGATGATGATGACAAATTAATTATATTGTGGAAGAGGCACACGTTATCCAGGAGAAAAATTTGGAGACTCATTCCCGGTGTAACATGGGAGAAATCCTCAACGGTCCACAGGAGCGGAAGAGGCAGCCCTCCATTTGGGGTTCATATAACTGGGAGCCTTAAGATGGCAATCCCATCGTAGGCCTACATCTCACTCTGCGGAACGCCAGTAACGTACCCAGAGGACGTATTATCATTACTAAAAGTCTCATAGATAATGGAAACAGGGCTGTCCCAACGTTGACAACCTTAGCTAGAAACATGGGAGACAGGAATGGTAGTAGACCGAAAAATATATGGATTCAACTTTTTGAATGAGAATCTATGAGTCCGGAACAAGCCACATGAGCTTATTCCGTGATTTGTTCATGATTTCATAATTCCGCATACTTTGAGAGTTATGATTAATTAAAATATGGTAGGTTTGAATGGGATACGGTGTATATTCCTTTTGTTAAATTTAAGAAATTCAACTCTTACGTTAACTTACGTGTCGCACTGCACAGAAGATAAACGTATCATACCCTAAGTTAGTATATGTTGCAGTTAATTAATCTGTTGCATGTTGGACAATAATTATATAAAACAAAATGCCGACTCCTCAGCAACGAGCACAAACTGTTTTCTGGTATGTAAAAGACCGTGTGTTTGCGACTCCAGTAAAAGATATTCATGATTTACGAACCCTTATCCTTGACACAATTGCAACTTTACCAATGGATATGTCGGACAGAACGTGGCACGAAATCGAATACAGACTTGATATTGTTCGTACTACTAATGGTGCACATATAGAGGTGTTTTAGAGTAGGCCTATGACAATGTTTGGCAATGAAAATTCTTTGAGTTTTTGTTTCGTTTAATACCGGCCTCATTTCATAATTCCGCATGCTTTATTAATTATGATTAATTAAAACATGGGAGGTTTGAATGGGACATCCTATATTATATTTCGTAAACCACAAAATCGGACCAATTCTTCGACTTGCAGAGGAACTCGCTTAGTTTTCGCAATTCCTGCGTGGCTGACTTTTCTGTAGGGGCTGTTATTAGGCACTTCCTCTCGCTCTAGAGCCGTTTAATATTTTTGATGTGAGCATTAAAATAACGCTATTTCTTAATGCTGGAACTATGACGTCTATTGTGACCAGCCTCATGTGCTAGTGGTCACCGTTTCTGACTACAGTTCATGAGGTCCCGGGTTCGATTTCCGGTCAAACTATAGACATTTTTCATTAAAGAGAATCATTCTTGTGGTTGCCCATAGTCTGGAATTTAGGTTAAGAACTCTCCTGGAGCTTCATTATCATTTATCATCCATTATATCATCGGGGTAACGTAACTCCGTCTTCTATGCGCCCCAACTTCAGAAGTGGGTCACAATTAAGCCAATGCCAGAAGAGAGCAGCAGAAATGTCGATATGAAAATCTGGGGCATTAAATAAAAAAAATATATGTTTATTGCTGTAAAATGTGATCTAATTAATTTCTTATGAATATTACTGACGAGTTTCAAATTTGATGGTAGAGGGAACCATGATAATAATTTTGGGTAATTATCTTTGAAATAGGCCTATAGGAAAAAATGTTATTCATACAAATTTACATTTTTTTCGAATCAAATGTCTGCATACATTGATGTGACAAAAACATATTGGTACCAAGTTATGTTTGGAAGCGAAACATGGACATTATCAGAAAAAGATACGTACATGTTAAATATATGGGAAAGAATAATATTAAGGGAGATATATGGAGCAGTACAGGAACAAGATATATGGAGAATTAGAACGAACCAGGAATTGAAAGAATTATATAGGGATATAGGTCTGGTAGGAGATATTAGAAGAAAGAGACTGGAATGGGTAGGACGTGTATTGCGGATGGAGCAAGAAAGAGGTTCAAGAAATATTTTAGAAGGCAAACCCGAAGGAAGGAAGACATCTGAAGGTGAAAAGATGGAGACAGAAAGCTACAAATTATATTACGAGGGCGGATCGGAAAGTAACGGACAATAATTTTTTTCTGCCTTGGTATTGCAGCTAGAATGTTGAAATTTCACAGAGATATAGTTTGAAGTTTTCACTACAGATGGTATTTTTTTCTCAGGTGCACCTCTTGCGAGAGAAGCTTGAACTATGCAACAAAGATGGCGCGCATGCTACAGTCGTCCACAGGGCGGATCGGAAAGTAACGCACAATAATTTGTTTTTAAAAAGTTTAATAGTAAAAAAAAGGAAAAAAATCACAAATGAACTTACATCTTTTACCTACTTTTCGACATAGTCACCAACTTTCTCAACACATTTTTCCCATCGTGTTACCAGTTTCAATATGCCCTGTTCGTAGAAGTCCGTTTGGTTGGAGTGTAGCCATCTGCGCACTGCTGATTTCACTTCCACATCTGTCTCAAAGCGTTTGCCGGCCAGGAATCACTAAGGCGAATCACGTGGCGAATCACTAAGGTTCACGCGTCCCTCTTGGAAGAATGTGCACCACCTGGAGACATTGCTACGGTCCATACAATCATCCCCATACAAGCCACGCATGTCCCTGTGAATTTCACTGGGTTTATGCCCTTTGGCCCACAAAAATCGAACAACACTTCTCTGTTCCTCACAGGTGGACGACTGTAGCATGCGCGCCATCTTTGTTGCATAGTTCAAGCTTCTCTCGCAAGAGGTGCACCTGAGAAAAAAATACCATCTGTAATGAAAACTTCAAACTATATCTCTGTGAAATTTCAACATTCTAGCTGCAATACCAAGGCAGAAAAAAATTATTGTGCGTTACTTTCCGATCCGCCCTCGTATATAGCCTATATATAGGTATAGCAGCGCTCGCCGAGTATTAGTAATCTTATTTCATTTATTTAGGCGTAGCAGCATACGCCGGACAGTAGGTAGTTAAACATACAGTGTAAAAACAAATCTTCAAAACTTTGGAAAATCGAACAAAACTGCATTACAATTTTTGTTTGAATATCTCAAAGTTTAATGCCCCGCAATTAATGACATGCTACACTGGCTAGTGCGTTTAGTAATCCTACTGGTTTACATGTTAATGCAAAAGTGATTCATACTCAATATAAATTACCAAAATGCATAAAGAACGCTTTCTGGTAAATTTCAGCATTGTCATAATGTTTAGAAATATAACATTATGTATTTCAGTTCTCATTATTAAGACGCGATATAAGCAAGGATGTTTAACACTTAAATTCGTAATGTATCCTTATGGATACTTCAGTTGATTTAATTAATTTAATATTTTAAATAAATCAGAAGAAAAAGAACAAAAAGAAACCACTTAAAAGTGTGTGTAATTATACAATATATTTAATAATAACAGTTACACAAGATTCCGTTTTCACTGCGGTCCGCCACATTTAATTAAGTAACGGAAGAAATCTGTGTTTTGCTAATGAAGTATTAGACAAACTAGTTAAGGAACTAGTAAATGATCCTGATTCGATAATATTATCTATCGAATTGGATCATAAATCACACACTTTTCTAATAGAGTGTATGTGTACTTATGATGAAAATAGGAAGTGCCCTGTTACATCTTAAATTGTCTCCAATTGGAGCAAAAAGCTGTTCAATTTGGATCTAATTTTATTAAATTCAAGTCACTCTATTAAGGTTTTTAGTGGTTTCCCTTGATGTTAAGGCAAATGCCGGAGTGGTTCCCTAGTATCCACTAGTAAAGTCATCAAAGTCCAATAAATATTCTAAATTCAAAATTACTAAATTATAACAGCTAAATCCGAAAAGAGCCGTTTCTGATTGGAATGCCGACTTGACTTCCCGCTCTTGCCCTTTTGAGGGTTGGCGGCTTCTGTGGTTGTGGCAGTCTTCCTGTTGGCAGCTCAGTGAATCAACTAGAACATCAATGCTCAAGAATATCATAGAAAATAAATTCACCTAGAAACCGAATGCAGGATTGGTATGTCCAACCACTGGACCTTTGATACCGGACTACTGCTAGTTATCGTTGGCAGAGGATATATTATTAAATATCAACGACGAAATAATCAACGTTGGCAGGAGATATATCATTAAATAACAACGACGAAATAATTAAATCACAAGGGCTAAAGAGGGTTGGAAATCCCTAGAGATAGCCGGAAGTTGTTGTTCACCATCGAACAATTCCCATATAGTCGGCCGGGGACGCTTCCATAAAAATGGATGTTTCCCTGACGGACATAGAGGGAAAATTAATGTTTGAGAAGTGACACAATTTCCATTACATAGTGGTGGTGGTGGTGGTGGTGGTGGTGGTTTTGCCAATTTAAGGGTTAATTGCTAAAATAAAAGTCAGTAAAACATTCAATAATACATAAAATAAAATAACAACTATCGAATTGTCGAATAGTCACATAGGGTAAAGTGGGGGAACTTAGATTATGGAGACAACTCCGATTTTATTCAGAAACCACTATTATAATCCCGTTCTGCATAGGCCTATTGCTGGCATCTACTGTTAGGCATTGTGTATAATGTCAATGCTAGTTGAGCAGCATCTCTGCAGTGCGGTGGACATTTTGTCTTTCGAATACTTTTCTTGTAAGGAAGCTAAGCTGATTTATCCCAGATAAGTTGGGTATTTATCATAAGTAATGTCTGGAGTGTGACGAGTTAATTTATCTAGAGGATTTGGAAATCAAGAGTGGCATTTGTTAGGACTATTTAACGAATAAAAATTAAACTATTTACTCAAAAATAATGGGGCACGTCGTAACGTAGTGGTTAAGGCACTGAGCTACAATCCGGAGGGACGAGGGTTCAAGTCCCGTTGGGGTCAGGATTTTTAAAACTGACCCAACCCTCTGGCGGCACTATGGCCCTGGGGTCGACTCAGCCTCTAACGGAAATGAGTACCAGACGCTTGTTCTGGGGGTAAAGGCGGCCGTCACGCAGGGCTGACAACCCGGCTGACATAAAGTGCCGATTGTCTAGAAAAAGTGGGAACCTTAACCTCCTACTACCCCAAGGGCCTCCGGGCCTGTTGTGGGATCACTTTTACTTTACTTACTCAAAAATAATTTTAGTCCTCATTAAGATGCAGTATACACAAACATTTTTATTTGCTGAAATAAAATTTCAGTAAAAATATACAATAGTGTATAAAATAACTATCGAATTGCCAAATGGTCACACACTATACAAAATAAGTGTATTTTTTAAACCTGAATTTTATTCTATGGTTGGCCTACTACCAGTGAAATTAAACCTCTCCCGAGCTAAGTTCCTGTTGTAATGTAAACAAACCAGATGTATGACTGTATTTTCACAGGTCGAATAACAATTTTATCTTTTAGCGTGTAAGAAATTGTAGTTATCTCTCTGACACTCGAAATAGAGAAAATAAAAGCATTAAACATAGGCCTACGTGTTATCTAGAAGACCTACCTAATCATAGCACATCTGGACGCAGGGTTTAAAGATTTTGTTTAATTTGTTCTATTCGGTAGTTCGCAAACTCCACAATCGTGTGTGAGATTAAAGCCGTTAAAGTTAAAAGCTGTCCGTGGCTTTTCACAGAGAATTCTGGCACATTAATGATCGCTGGGATATAAAAAAATATTATATGCCAACAAAATTTCAAGGTAGAGTCTGTATATCTCAGAACAGAAATAGACTGTGTTAAATTCCACAAACGAATAAAGTAATTTAATTTTTGGATGTTTATGAACCTATTATTAATATAGGCCTGTTAACTCAGTTGGCAATAACGGTGGTGACAATTTTGATGATATTCGAACAGGTCATGTTCTATGTACATATTTGGTAAATGCCCATAGCGCAACATTTTGGACAGAAGAGTATTAGTTGAAATAATTTTCTAAAATTCATAAGGAAATGGGAATTGAATATAATTTTACCGAAAACAGAATACTGTAGGGCCTACATGTGTTTGGGAAATGGTGTGGGTGACCTCATACTCGAAACAAGGAAAAAAAAGTGTTTTTTTTAAATATCTTGGGTCAATAATTACATGTTTAGGTACATGTGAAAGAAATGTATAAACTAAAATTGCAATGGCAAAAAATGTAACTAAGACATTACATCGAATAATTTGGAACAAAAATATTACAAAGGAAACTAAAATCAAAATTTATAAGAGCATAATACATAATATTTTGTCATATGGAAGTGAAACTTGGTTTTTGACGATATTACAAAAGAATAAAATGAGAACAGTTGAATTTTATTATCTTAGAAAAAACCTTCAAAAAAACAAGACAGGATAAAATAAGAAATTAATTCCTTTGGAGAGGAATGAATGTCACCACATCTGTTGTTAAGATAATTGAAAATCAAACTCTTAAATGGTATGGCCATATACAGAGAATGGAAGATGAATGATGGCCAAAAAATATGTACCAATAGCTTCTAAAGGCTCTGTTAAATCTGATCCAATACATGAACTCAACAAAATGTATAAAATTATTTTTGGAAATACCTATCATTTACATTTTCAACCCGGAATTGAAGTATTAGGTCACCCCCAGGAAGAAATAAACGTGGCAGACCAAGATGGAAATGGAAAACTTATGTCAGAACTACAATGGATGATGAAATTTGGAAAAAGGAGATTGGAATGATAGAAATAAAGTGAAACTGAAGACGGCAAACCTATAAATGGGGGAAAGCCGAAGTAATAGTAGTAGTAGTAGTAGTAGAAGAAGAAGAAGAAGAAGAAGAAGAAAATTCATAAGAGCTAGTTTATCAGAACTAATTTCTCCAAGATATGAGTTTTGTTTTACTTTGTGGTAAGATGATATCTGGGCATAATATGCTCAACCAAGTTAATGAAATTAATAACTTATTAAATCTAAGAAGTTTCTAATTCAATCTAATGAATAGATAAACACTTACAGGTGGATAAAAAATATCATTTTCTACTTATATCATAACTTATTCAATGGTACTATCGAACCCGTAGAGACATGGCCGCACGTGCATAATGTTTTCCAATCATCCCTGTATAATCTACTTCCTTCAAATCATGATTAACGTTATTCTCTCACCTCATTCTTGGTCTACCAACTGGGCGTTTTCCCCTCTCGTTTCCCTACAAGAAGCTTCCATACCCCTCTTTCATTCCTCATTACTGCCAAATGTCCTCCTCATCGCAATCTATGAAACTTAACTGTTCTTACTAAGAATGTATTTGGTTTCTTATAAAAATCATGTAGCTCACTATTATGAAGTCTTCTCCATTCGCCTGTCTGTTAATCTCTCTTTGGTCCGAAATTTTTCCTAAGAACTTAGCCTAATTTATTTAATAGCAGTGACAGACCTGCTAATTATAACTCCTAAACTCCAAGGTGCGACAGGTCTAGAAGACCCTTGGTCTACCAGCCGGCTGCTGGCCTCAAATCCACATGTGTTAATCACAGAGGTAGATGATCATCAGCCAATGTAGGGGTGACATGAGGTCAGCATGTCGGGTCCCCCAGCCGTTATAGCTGGTTTTCTCAACCCGGAGCCGCTACTTATTGTAGCTACCCGAAAGACTCACGATGCTGGGTGGGCACCGGTTCCATTCTGGCCGAAATTCCATATGAAAATTTCTTCCCCATGGAGATCCGAACCAGCGCAAGTCCTGTATCTCTGCACCAAGGCATCTTGCCTTAATCACTAGGATATGGCGAGGGACTCTAATTGTAAAACAGAGCTTTTATTAGGCAAATTGACAGAATTATTTTTCACGATTTTTCTAGATCAATAGCAGGGATTATGGAAGTTATAGGAAGGGTTGTCAAAATTTAATTTGGCCTTTGTGCCAATTATGTAAACCTAGGGCCCGTACTTGATGGAATCATTTTTTTAAATTTTAGGTTTGTTTCTGTTATATATACAGCTATAAAAAATTCTAACAAATATATTAGTAAGCAGACTTACTCCCTATACTGATGACATTCTAGGAGATCATCAATGTACATTTAGAAGAAACAAATCTACATCAGATCAGATTTTTAGTATCAGACAGATTTTAGAAAAGAAATGGGAATATAATGGTACTGTACATCAACTATATGTAGACTTCAAAAAAGCATAAGATTCAATTAAGAGGGAGAAGTTATATAGTATCCTGCTGGAGTTCGGATTTCCTAAAAAGTTAGTTAGTGTCTAAATGGCACAAAGAGTAGAGTGCGTGTAGGCAAACAGTTTTCGGACACTTTTGAAATCCAGAATGGGTTGAAGCAAGGAGATCCACTATCTCCTCTACTATTTAATTTTGTACTAGAGCATGCCATTAAATCTTTAGAGAATGAGGAAGGCTTACAACTCAATGGTATTAATAAGCTGTTAGTTTATGCTGATGATGTAGTATCATTGGCCGATAGCGAGGAGATACTCAAGGACAACACGCACACACTATTGAGTAACACTAAGAAATTAGGACTGGAAGTAAATATCAATAAAACTAAATATATGGTCACACGTAGAAATACATTATATAATGGAAATGGACAGCTAATAACAAATGAGGGAAATTTTGAGGAAGTGGCTGAATTCAAATACCTAGGAACAATAATTACAAATAGGAATGAGATGCACAAAGAAATTAGACATAGGCTCAATTCTGCAAATGCGTGCTATTATGCATTGCAGAGACTCTTGACATCCCAACTCCTTTCAAAAAACGTTAAACTGAAAATATATAAAACTATTATTCTACCAGTTACTTTATATGGGTGCGAAACATGGACGCTTACTTTAAGGGAGGAAAGGAGATTACAAGTATTTGAGAATAAAGTACTTAGGAAAATATTTGGACCAAAGAGAGATGAACAGACAGGTGAATGGAGAAGACTACATAACAATGAACTACATGGTCTTTATAGGAAGCCAAATATAATAAGAACAGTTAAGTCTCGTAGACTGTGATGGGCAAGACATGTTGCACGTATGGGGAATAAAAGACTTGCATGGAAGCTTCTTGTAGGAAAGCCAGAGGGAAAACGCCCAGTTGGTAGATCAAGAATGAGGTGGGAGGATAACATTAACTATGATTTAAGGGAAGTAGATTATACAGGGAATTATTGGAAAGCATTAGCTCGGGATAGGGATGTATGGAGAGCTTATGTCCGCGCGGCCATGAACCTACGGGTTCGATAGTGCCAGTGAGTAAGTAAGTATCATCAACCAAAATATACAATTTGTTTCTACCACACTTCGCGGTCTTGCGTGTCTGCTTCTGCCATATTTATCTTCTTCATGTTGTCTTGAATTCCCTTTATCCACATTGGCTTTGGTCTACCACGTTTCCCTTTTCCAGGAAGTATCCAATTTAATACTTCTGTCTTAGTTTCTGTGTACCTTCTTCTTATAATATAACCATACCATCTTCGTTGGATTTCTTCAATCTCTTGCACAATATCCTTTTCTACATTCATAATTCTATTATTGTAGTTCCTATTATTTTTTCATAATCATCATCATCATCATCATCATCCAGGGATTAAGCCTGTTGGCTCGTTCCGGTTTCATGAAAGCTAGAATTGTTAAAATTGTTCAGACCATCTTCTGTGTGGGCGTCCTACATATCTCCTTCCTTGCGGTTTATAATTTAGCAATAATTTTGGAAATCTTCCTTCTGGCCCTATTATTTTTTTGTCTAATTTTGATATTTTTGCCGATCTTCTTAAAAAGTCCATTTCTGTGACTAATAATTTATTTCTGTGTTTTTGCTTCAACATCCGTGTTTCCGCACCTTATAATAAAATATTCTTCACAATTGTTTTATCATCATCATCATCATCATCATCATCCGGTATCATGGTAGCTGCCGCCGTCTTCAGGAAACCAAACGCCATTCCTCTCTGTCCATCCATTGATTTTCCTCCAATCCTCTGATATTCATAGCCGCTTGTACCCCTTCTATCCAAGTTTTCTTCGGTCATCATCTCTTTTTCCTTTCCATCGGGATCCATTCCATAACAATTTTAGGCAATCTTTGCTCTGGCATTCTTTTGACTTGGCCATACCACTGTAATCTTTTCTTTTATATAATGTCTATGATGTCCGGCTCCTCTTGTACACCCATAATTTCTCCTATTCCTTTATTTCGTATTTTATCCATTCTAGATTTTCCAGTTGATCTTCTTAAAACATCCATTTCTGTACTTAAAATTCTTTTCATTTCCCTGGTAGGAATTTGCCAAACTTCAGCACGATATGTTAAAATGCTCTGAATTATCAATTGTGTTATATATTAATGGGGGCACGCCTTAGCGTAGTGGTTAAGGCACTGAGCTAAGCCGGAGGGTCGAGGGTTCAAGTCCCGTTGGGGTCAGGATTTTTAAACTGACCCAAACCCTCTGGCGGCCCATGGCCCTGGGGTCGACTCAGCCTCTAACTGAAATGAGTACCAGACACTTGTTCTGGGGATAAAGGCGGCCGTCACTCAGGGCTGACAACCCGGCTGACATAAAGTGCCCATTGTCTAGAAAAAGTGGGAGCCTTAACCTCCTACTACCCCAAGGGCCTCCGGGCCTGTTGTGGGATCACTTTACTTTACTTACTTTACGTTATATATTAATAATTTAGTCCTCTTGATTATATCCCTAGTCCATAAAATATAATTCAATATGCCAATAACGATAATTTATCAAGAACTTATTTATTCTAATGCTAGAACACTACTCGAGAATATACCTATAAATACAATTAGGAATGTGTGAAAACATGGTAGGTGGAACATTTTTTTTTCTTTTTATCTTTCTTCACATTTGACAAGATAGGAATAAGCACAAAGAGACCGAGTAGTACAATTTTATAGCTCGCTGATAGCTCCAGAACATGACTCCATGTGGTTCCAGACTTTTGGCCATCGCCGCAAGCCAGAAATCTCAAATAGTTTATTATTTCTTGTTGGTAGCTTGGGGGCTACTGGCAGCGTCTGGCCTGGATCTGCCCGCCATTTGTCACCGAGCACGTATTGCCGCTCTGCGCTAGACAAGGAAAACGGGCTCGGTGATGAAAGCCTCCATACATTTTTCAGTTATAGAACTCGAGGCGATGGAGTTCAAAGATAGAACAGAGTGCATGGCATTATGTAAACTTTTTTCTTACAAAACCCCTCACAACATCTCACTAAGTCCCAGTTATACCCACCCCTTCAGCAGGCGCCATGCTTGTCTAATTTAATTCAGGAGCTAATTTGTACTATAAACTGAAACAAATGTGTAAATCCATGACTGAAATATTTTTCTTAATTTTCCTCAGTAAGCAAACATCATAATTACGTACACAGTGTTCTGCCCAAGAGCAGGTCTTTCACTGCAAACTCAGCATTCTCCACCCTTTTCTAACTCAGCCTTCCTTTTTTGTATCTGCATACAAACCATTTATTTTAATATTGTCTATCATCTGATGTATTTTTCTGCCTCTAACCTTCTTTCCGTTGACCATTACTTCTATGACATCTATCAGCAGGCAGTTTCTTCTAGCCAGTGGTCACCAATTTCATTTCCTCTTCTTTCTGAGTTCCAACATTGTTATTCCTTCACCCACTCTGTCTAGCACAAGTGAACATCAATAAAACTAAATATAGGCCTATGTTCACACATAGATATACTTTATATAATGGAAATGGACGGCTAATGAGAAATGAAGGAAATTTTGAAGAAGCGGCTGAATTTAAATATCTAGGAAGAATAATTACAAATAGGAATGAAATACACAAAGAAATTAAACATAGGTTCAATTCTGGATATGCGTGCTATTATGCATTATAGGGACTCTTGTCGTCCCAACTCCTTTAAAAAAAACATTAAACTGAATACTATAGGCCTATATAAAACTGTTTTTCCTCCAGTTATATTATATGGATGCGAAACATGAACTCTTATACTTTAAGGAAGGAAAGGAGATTACCAGTATTTGAGATTAATGTTATTAGGAAAATGTTTGTACCAAAGAGAGATGAATAGACAGGTGAATGGAGAAGACTACATAACAGTGAACTACATGGTGTATATATGAAGTCAGATATAATAAGAACAATTAAGATTGCGATGGGCAGGACATGTGGCACGAATGGTGAATGAAAGAGGCGCATGGAAGCTTCATGTAGGAAAACGAGAAGGAAAATGCACAGTTAGTAGACCAAGAATGAGGTGGGGGAATAACATTAACCACGATTTGAGGGAAGTATATTATACAGGGGATGATTGGAAAACATTAGGTCAGGATAGAGATGTATGGAGAACTTACGTCTGCGCGGCCATGAACCTATGGGTTCGATATTGCCAGTGACATATTTAGAGTTAGTTAGTTATCAAAGTGAATGCTGGGTTAGAATTCCTTTACCGCTTCCATTTTATTACTGATCAACATCCCTTCATAACTCATTAAAAATTAATTAATGTTCAGTAAACTGGACGTGCACTGGTTCGAGTTCCGATGGAGAAAAAATTCTCATAGAATTTCGGTGAATTATGGGACTGATGCCCACCCAGCATTACGAGGAATGGGTAGCAGTTGATAAAGGCTATAGCCTACGTTACGTGCCGGAAGATCGGTGGTTCGAGTCCCGGTGAGGTCAGGATTCTTAAACTAGCCTAAATCTTCTGGCGACACCATGCCCCTTGGGTCTACTCAGCCTATAATGTAAATTAATACTCTAGGCTTCTTCTGGGCTAAGGGTGACCGTCACACGAATCATCCTAACGGAAATGAGTACCCGAGCTTTATTCTGGGGATAAGGGTGACCGTCATCCTGCTGACATCTCGTGCCGATTGCCGTGCCTTAAGATCACTTTCACCTTTTTATAGTAAGTAGCGGAGAGGAGAAAAGAATTCGAGTATTTTAGAATAATCTGCTTGGGAAAACTCCTGGACCAAAAGAGATGAACAGACAGATGAATGAAGGAAACTAGGATCTCCATGATCTTTATATAAGTGATAAGAACAGTTAAGTCTCTTAGACTTAGATCATGTAGCACGAATGGGAAACTGTCTATAATAAAACCAAGGAAAAATGCTATGGATGAGATAGTAGCATGATATCATCATCATTCTATCTATCTTCGGGTTTTTACAGCTGCTGCCGTCTTCCCGTGCCAAACCTCCAAAGTCTACGATCTTGGCCATCTTCAATGCTTAGCCCTCTTGCTTGCATTACTACTTCATGTTTTCCTTACATGTTAACTTTAATCTGTCCGGCTTTGACCAATTTTGTCTTTTAGAATGTTGTGTGTTTTTTTTAATGTGTGGGGAGCTGGCCCACAGCATAAACCCCCAACCGGAGGATCAGGAAAATTTCTGTCTGGGTTTTCCTTCCATAGCCTTTGAAAATCCCTCTTCACCGCAAGGCAGCGTTTCTCTATTTCCCTCTTCCGTCAGATCCGCCGTGTTGAAGTACTCCTTTTGCGCCGACTCTGCCGTTGAGGACTTCACCGTAACCCTGGCTAGGGGCCCTTACAGAGTACTATCAGTCGGAACCAACTGAACCCTGGTTTTTTAACGAGGTTGTTACTCCTCCCTCTCCTCCTTTCACATCCGGGCTTGGGACCGGCCATGGCCATCTCCTTTATCTCCTATTACTTACATAGATCATTCACAAAGTGTCGCCAATGGATCCTATTTTGAGCCAATTTATTTACTTCTTTCCAGGTTTTCCCCTCCTTTGCATTTTCTTTAAGGAAGGTTCTCTTTCATGTCTGTTTCGGTCTGCCTCTTCCCCTGTGTCCTTAGGAGTTCCAATCCAATGCAATTATTTGATTTGAATGATGGTATTTTCTTAATGTGTGTCCAGTTCCATTTTTCGCGTTTTATTTCTATTTGAATTTCTTTCCCATAATTCTTTATTTTATATTGTTTCTGGCCATTTTATTCTTAATGCGAAGGAGGTAAAATTCTTCAGGGAATGTTTAGAAAATAATAGCTCAGAATAGATGTGTGGAGAAGTTTTGTCATGAACCTAGTGTACGTGTCAGATAAAGCCAGTGAGCAAAGCAGAATGCTGTGTCACGTGAACCCCCCCCCCCCAATGATGACTGAAAGATCTTTCACTTCTGTGATTGATACATTTTCACAACGAAACTCAAAGTAGGCTTATATGCAATTGATGCTATTAGACCTTAAATTGGCGACACAATACTTTCTCGTACCAGTTATTTAAATGTTTCGGACCGCAATGAAAACAAAATAATGTAAAACTGTAATTATTGTGCATTATTGTGTAATTTGACACGCATTTAAGTAATTTCTACCAATTTGTTTTTTTATTGTTCTATAAGCAATATTCATTTTTTTTTCAAATGCCCCAGGTTTGTGTTTCGACATTCCCGGTTTCTCTCCTGGCATGGCGTATTTGTAACCCACTTTTGAGGTTGGGGCGCCTGGAAGGCGGGGTTACGTTGCCCGACGATATGATGGGTGATGACGTTGGTAATGGTGCGCCAGGAGAGTCCCTAATCCTAAGCTTAACCTAAGATGAATATGAATGATGATGATTGCGATGGCCATATGATTTCGGGGACCGTTTGGGCCTTAAAGTTTTCCTTACAGGTGAGGAAAAACCCCAATAAAAACCTCACCCAGAAAAACTGTCCCAACCGGGGATCGAACCCGGGCCCGCTGCGTGACAAGGCAGCACGCTACCCCGAGACCATGGCGGTGGACATATTAAATTAATTAAATCAATGTATCTTATAGGATGTAAAAAAAATAGCGAAGTCAGACCATTCAAATGGGGATTTACCTGAAATCGGAAATTAAAATTTTACTTTAGCAGATTTTTCAGATAAGACGAATTTTTAGACGCTATCTATTAAACTCTAAAACCATTACGTGTGGGATTTGATCTGAAACAAAAATGTAAAAATCATATTTAATTGCAGCGCACGCCGGGAATTAGGTGTATAAATATAATTTTCATTTTATTTCAATTCATCAAATGTAATGAAAAGATTTAATTAATAATTACACATTAGTCATCATCGTCATCATCATCATCATCATCATCAAAGTTTAGACCTTTTGGCCTGTTCCGGTTTAAAATTGATCACACCATTTTTTCATAGGTCGGCCAATTCCTATATGATTATTTATAACTATTCTAATTGGTGATATGCGTTGAACATGGTCTCTCCAAATAGTAATATATTTTTCTACTATCATTGCCGTAATTAGTTGTATATTCTATTCATTCCTGGTGTCTATGTTTCTTCTATGATCTAATAACGTACAATCTACCACCAATCGAAGAAATCTCATTTATGAAGATTTTATTTGTTTTAACTCCACTCCAAGCGCGACAGGCCTTGAAGGCACTAGGCCTACCAGCCGGCTGCTGGCCTCACATCCACATGTGTTAATCACAGAGGTAGACGATCATACGCCAGTGTAGGGGTGACATGTGGTCAGCATGTCGGGTCCCCCAGCCGTTATAGCTAGTTTTCTCAATCTGAAGTCGCTAGTTATTGTAGTTACCCAAATGCCTCACGATGCTGGGTGGGTGGGTACCGGTCCCATACTGGCCGAAATTCCATGGGGACTCGAACCAGCTCAAGTCCCGTGGCTCTGCGCCAAGGCTTCTTGCCTTAGCCACTCGGCTACTGCGCGGGACTATTTGTTTTAACTGGTAGTTAATGTCCAGTTATCACTGCCATATAGAAGCAGTGGTAATGCAATTACTTTGTAGAACTTCAGTAATGTCTGCTTTTGTACTTTATAGTTCAATGTTCTCTGTACCGTTCCGCAGAATTGTCTAAATCTGTTTAATTTCAGGTGAACGTCATTAAATATTTAAACTCATTTTTTTTGTTCAATAATTTTACCGTAGATAACAATTTTAGTTCTTCTGGATCGTGTCCCCTGAAAATTCATTAGTTTAGTTTTATCCCTTGATATTCTCATACCAAAATTATCAGCAACCTGGTTTAAGATATAGACAGCTTTTTTATTTCATTTCTATAATTACCTGATCATCAACAATTATTGTGTATTCTTATATATATATCCATCCATAGTAATTCTGCCCGAGGGCAGGTCTTTCACTGCAATCATAGCATTTTCATGCTATGCTTTGCAGCTTTACTAGGGAATTGTAGTTGCGGTAGCTTCCCGTTGCTTATATATAATGGAAGTGAGCAACTACATAATAGGTATCATGTAGAACAATATCAATAGATGAATTAGCAAGAACAACTCCTGTCAGTCCACCAATTGTAAAAAGGAATACAAAACCTAAAGATCATAAACAGGGGGCACTATACGTTAGTTGAGACCCATACACGGTGGATAATCAACTAAAATTTTTAATTCCTGTAGGTACAGCAATAATTATAGTAGCTGATGTAAAATACGCTCGAGTATCTACATCTATATATACGAATCGAACTTATCATTCCTTGATAATGGCATGTGGGATCATGCCGAAACATCGGAATCAGTGACCAGAGGTCGAACGTGAATCCAAGACGCGGAAAACCTAAGAAAACTTTCATATTCATACCTATATCCGCGAAAATCTGCAATATAACATGTATATATATATATATATATATATATATATATATATATATGTGTGGTGTGTGTGTGTGTGTGTATGTGATATGAAAAGAAAAATGAATGCTTGAGTCGTGATTTGAACCCGAGTCTCTAAACTCTATACCTTTAGCGCTCTAATCAACTGAGCTACTGAAGTATTCCAACACAAACAAACATTTTTCTTATATATGTAGTATTCTCAATTCACACAAGAGGTAGCGGGAAGTCATTCCAACTGACATACTGACATCTAGTGGCCACCATTATATATATATATATATATATATATATGATGAATAGGTAAAGAAAAAAGTTGAGTACCTTTTCCTCCTCTGTTTGTCAACAGATTTTTTGTTTTGTTTAGTAGCTATTTACGAACTTGTGTGATATATACTAACAGTGTGTGATATAATATAAAGTGAGATAATACGTGCGGTGACATGTTAATTATGGTTCAATTTTGACCAATGTGAGAAAACTAGTTTAAGTAATTCGTAATATTTTTTCTATTGATTTATTAATAAAAATAAAACCAGATTATCTCTCAGGGATACATTACCATTTGAAGAGTTAAGTCTGCTATAACATAACAAAATAAGAAGATGGAAGTATATTAGAGCAGTCGTTAGCACTTTATTGCACGCATGATGGAGCGGTCGTGTTTGAAGTGGTAGGACACACATGCAGCGTTACCGACCCCCTAATTCTAGAAGGAACATCGTCAAAGAGTTGCAGGAATAAGAAACCTTACATACATCCCTCGCTGATCTTAATAGCATGAGTTTTAAATTATACAACGCAATACTAAAGGCATTAGAACACGAAGCCTGAGGCGGTTTCCATTAGTCGGGAGTAAACTGTGGTGTCAGAATGTTAAAGACGTCTTCAGACGACTTGTTCTTTCACCAGGCTCAGGGAAATTTTATTCTTAGGTCAAACCACGTCTGTTTTCAAGTTATTAAAACTTGCAAACGCCAAGCTAATTGCATCATTCTATCTCTTTCTTCTATTTTTTTCTTACAAATCTCATGACAAGAAATTTAATGGAATTGTTGGATAAAATTCGATCAACAAAAATCTCCTTGAGCGAGTTAGCTCAGGAGATAAGCATTTGATATTCGTAATCATGTATGGTGAATGTTACAAAGTACCTTCTGAACGGTAGCAGGCTATGGCGCGGGACATACGGCATATATATATATATATATATATATATATATATATAGCCTATGATATGAAAAGAAAAATGAATGCTTGAGTCAGGATTTAAACCGAGTCTCTAACTATGTACGTTTAGCGTTCTAACGGCCTGAGCTACCCAAGTATTCCAATTCAAACATACTTACTTACTCACTGACACTATCGAACCCGTAGATTCATGGCCGCGCGGACATAAGCTCTCCATACATCTGAATCCTGAGCTAATCCTTTCCAATCATTCCCTGTATAATATACTTCCCTCAAATCATAGTTAATGTTATTCTTCCACCTCATTCTTGGTATACCAACTGGGCGTTTTCCAACTGACTTTTCTACAAGAAGCTTCCATGCAAGTCTTTCATTCCCCATACGTGCAACATGTCCTTCCCCATCGCAGTTTACGAGACTTAACTGTTCTTATTATATCTGGCTTCCTATAAAGACCATGTAGTTCATTGTTATGTAGTCTTCTCCATTCACCTGTCTGTTCATCTCTCTTTGGTCCAAAATTTTTCCTAAGAACTTTATCCTCAAATACTCGTAATCTCCTTTCCTCCCTTAAACTAAGAGTCCATGTTTCGCACCCATATAGTATAACTGGTAGAATAATAGTTTTATATATTTTCAGTTTAACGTTTTTCCAATTCAAACATACATTATATATATATGAATGAAGCATGCCGTAGCGTAGTTGGTCAAAACAACACGATACAAACTGAAGGTCGCGGGCTCGAGTCCCGATTGAGGTTAGGATCTTTAAACTATCCTAAAAATTCTGACATCATGTCCCCAGGGTCGACTAATCCTATAAGGGAAATGAGTATCATATATATATGTATATATATATATATATATATAGTCCACCGCTGCGGTCTCGAGGTAGCGTGCTGTCTTGTCACGCAGCGGGCCCGGGTTCGATTCCCGGTCGGGACAGACTCCTGGGAGAGGTTTCTTTCGGGGTTTTCCTCACCTGTAAGACAAATGTCAGGAATCTTAGGTCCCAAAGTTCCCCGAAAATAATCCGGCCATTATTATCATTCTTATCATTATCATCATCATCCTTCACCGGTGTGGTAAGCAACGGAAAGCTACCACATCTATAATTTTCTAGTAAAGCTGCAAAGCATAGCGGGCAGAATTACTATGGATGGATGGATGGATATATTTATATATGTTCCGGGAGTAACTTAATGGCGGCCGTCACGTAGGACTAACAACCCGAATTACATCTCAACCGATTATCTAAAAAAAAGAGGAACCTTTAACCCCCTACTAAATCTGGTGGCGTGGAAGAGAAGATCTTACGGACTTAATTCCATCATGTAAAATTAACAATTATTATTATTATTATTATTATTATTATTATTATTATTATTATTATTATTATTATTATTATTATTATTATTTATTATTATTCCAAGAACCTTCTAATGCCTGTAGCCCTTTGTTTTTTTTTTGTGTAATGCCACCAGGTTGTCTTTTATACATTTCTGGCTTTCTCCCCCTAGTATTGGCGGAATTGTAATCCATTTCTTAGGTTGGGACACCTGGAAGGCGGAGTTACGTTACCCCGATGATATGATGGGTGATAAATGATAATGAAACGCCAGGAGAGTTCTTAACCTAAATTCCAGACCATGGGCAAGTACAGATATAATTCCCTTTAAGAAAAATATCCTATGGTCTGACCGAGAATCGAACTCATGAACACTAGTCCGTAACGCTGACCACTAGCCCATGAGGCTGATCTAATATATATATAATGGCGTAGCTCATTGTTGAGCCATAGTCTCTCCTTTGTTAGAAGTAACCAGACCAAGTTAATTTTTAGTTAACTTTTATTTGCTCTAAAATGTCATGAATGACATGCGGTCAACACATCGACTTAATGAGACATCTAACAGGTAACTAAGGTATTAATAGGTCGTTGAGATCGGTAAAATTTGCTTAGAGGCCTTTTTATTCAGGCTTAAAGATCTTTTAAGAGCCTGAAAATCTTCAGACTCGGGACCCATGGCTTAAAGTCCCTCCCGGAGGACTTACTCCTTGATTTTTCCGTCTTAAAATATCTATCGACCCCGGCTGGATTTCAACCCGTGATCTTCGGGACCAGAGACAAGGAGCATAACACTAGCCCAACGTGGCATATATACCACCGCTGTGGTCTCGAGGTAGCGTGCTGCCTAGTCACTCAGCGGGCCCTGGTTCGACGCCCGGTCGGGACAGGCTCCTGGGTGAGGTTTTTTCGGAGTTCTTCCTCACCTGTAAGACAAATGTCACGAAGCTTAGGGCCCGACGGTCCTCGACCAAGAATGAGGTGGAAGAATAACCTTGATTTGAAGGAAGTAGATTGCACTGAACAACAAAAAAAGAAACTTTTTTTTTTGTCCCAGGAAGAAAAATACATGATTCTGATAGCATTTTTTCTCCTGAATTCAAACGTGATATCGGTTTTTCTTCAACACGCAAGGTTTCCGAGAGACAGGCATTTATAATTTCAAACACTTTAATATTTTCTACATTCGTAACTACACAATATTCGAACGTTCGGACTCACCTAGAAAGTAAGAAATGACTATTTCTGCTATATTTCGCCTGTAGAGCATCCCTCTTGATGGTCCAACAATAATCTGCCAGCATATTAGGATTCCATTTGCCTTGATATCTCTTTTCCATAGCTAAAATCTCCTGATGAAAGTGTTCGCCGTTTTATTTTACAATGGACAAATGGACGAAAAAAGTTTATTAAAAATAATTATTTGAATCCATTAATTGAAATTGAAATAAAAGAAAACGGTGGGTCATGGAGAAATTCCGAATACATATTTGAAAACACGATAAAATAAACTGCACTGAGTACAACTATTGGTACTCATGAGGCAAAAATCATGTTGACCAGTATTATTGAGGGAATAATTGGAAAACATTAGCTCAGGATACGGATGTATGGGGGAGCCATCAACCTACGGCCATCAACCTATGAATTCTATAGTGTCAGTGAGTTAGTACAAATATTTACATAATACGTGATTTTAGATCAAAGTTGTCGCTATGATACAGGAATAGAATGATGATAGTAACAGTACGATTCAAATGTCAATATCCAGATACATATTTGAATATGACCCACATTACTGTATGCGCTAATCAAAAACAAATTTTTGGAAAAGACACTTCACAAGTGTTGAATGTGAGCCACACTTTATCTCAAAAAGACAGTTTACTTAGCAGCTAATGGATATTGCCCGAGGCATTTAAACCAAACAATTCTGATATTATGTACACAGATTATATAGAATACTATTAATGTATTTTTTGTTCTTTCTTTTTTATTTTTTGCATTCTGCAGAAAAGTATATACAAATATCACACCTTCAATTCCCTTCTGATTTCTGTACCAACTGGCGTCCATCCATCACATTTTGTTGGGTAAAATTAGAACAAAGAATAATGGCGCCAAATTAATGTACGTAACTGTATAAACAAATTATATTAATACTATTAAAATTCATATCAAATTCCGTTGAGGTGAATAGTCATAAGATAAAAGTTAAAAATTAAAATGTACCTGTTGGCAGGTGCCGTCATCCTCAAGCTTTGTTAAAATGATGTATATAAAATATTAACTGGAGGCCTTTCGCAAGTTAACTTCCATCATCAGCAGGATGAGCTTCTGCTACTAGTTTTTGTTGTTTACGACGATGTAGACTCCAAGTGATGATGGAAGGTAACTTGCGAAATGCCTCCATTAATATTTTATGTACATCATTTTAACAAAGTTGAGGACGACGGTACCTGCCAACAGGTACATATTAATGTTTAAATTAGATTAGTTTTCATTTTGAATAATTTAGTAGATAAAAATACTTATGACGCCCCAAGTATGATCATAAATGCAGTATTCTAAATATAATGAAGGCCTACTTATGATATCTGATACGAGATCTAAATTTAGTTTGCATGGCTAAAAAATGGAGATTTTTATTAAGAGAGGATAAAACTTAATGGTACATTACGATGTGAGGTTGGGAAGTGGTTTTTACAGAATCGAGGAAAATGTTTAATTTCCAAGATTCTGTAAAACACTTCACAAACGTGCGTTGTGCATTATTTTTTGCGCGATGGTGTTTTCAAAATAATGTAAACTGATCCCACTACAGGTCATAGGAGACCCTTGGGGTAGTAGGAGCTTAGGGCTCCCACTTTTTCTAGACAATTGGCACTTGATGTCGGCCGAGTTGTCAGCCCTGCTTGACGGCCGCCTTTGCTCCCAGAACAAGCGTCTGGTACTCATTTCCGTTAGAGGCTGAGTCGACCCCAGGAACATGGTGACACCAGATGGTTTGGGTCAGTTTAAAAATCCTGACCCCACCGGGACTTTAACCCTCGACCTTCCGGTTTGTAGCGCACTGCCTTAATCACTACGCTATGGAGTGCCCTCTTTTAAAATAACATATAATAGTAATATAATAACATCTTCGTTGGAAATATTTTCGTTCATTATAAAGAATTGATTAACGTTAACAGTGTGGACAAAGTTTATTAGTTGAAACAACATGAGGCCGTGAGACCAATTTAGTTATAAAATGGCGGCAAGTACGTATTTATTGTTTTATATTGTTTCAAATAAATTTCAGTTCATTTAAAATGGAGTAATTTGTTTCGTATAATGTACAGTATATTAACACTACCTTTTGGATATTTTTTGTATGTAGATTGTACATAGTATACGTAGAGGGCAGTGGTTTTATTTCCCACACGCGTGTTTGTAATATGTAATATTAAAGTATAGTTATTTTTATTACAGTATAGTCATTTAGGTTGGCAATCCCGAAATGTAGGAAGTTGAACTATCAATCATGGTCGCCATTGCTGTAGGTACGACAAAACGCACTATCGCGCAAAAAACAGTTTTATATAATATTAGCTAATAGCCCAAAGGATCATTGTGATTCACAAGCACCCCCACCAACGACAAGGTCTTGCAATCCCTAGGGGGTGATATATATATATATATATATATATATATATATATATGATATGAAAAGAAAAAAGAATGCTTGAGTCGGGATTTGAACTCGAGTCTCTAAAGTCTGTACCTTTAGCGCTCTAACCAACTGAGCTACCCAAGAATTCCAAGACAAACATACAATTTTCTTATACATGTAGTATTCTCAATTCACACAAGAGGTAGCGGAAAGATCTTTCGACTGCCATCTAGCGGCTAACATAACAGTTAAGCAAATTATTAAAGAGAATATTTACTTTATAGCAGTAACGCTTGTATATATATATATATATATATATATTTATATATATCATCATCCGGTATCATGGCAGCTGCCGCCGTCTTCCGGAAACCAAACGTCATTCCTGTCTGTCCATCCATTGATCTTCCTCCAATCCTCTGATATTCATAGCTACTTGTACCCCTTCTATCCAAGTTTTCTTCGGTCTTCCTCTCTTCCTCCTTTCTATTGGGATCCATTCCATAACAATTTTAGGCAATCTTTGCTCTGGCATTCTTTTTACATGGCCATACCATTACCTTATTATTTATCACACCGCTTCACTAAACTCTCTGATACACATAACTTAGATACCCGATCCCTCGAGCACAGTGTCCTTTATATCCCTCCTTATCATACTACCTATTATTCGAAATCTTTTACAGTTTCTCTTGCTAGAACATGGAATTCACTTCCACCCTATGTCAGAGACTGCCAAACTTTACCATCTTTCAGAAATAAATTGAAAATAAAATCACTAACAGAAACAACTCACTAATACTACTTTTTAAGAATTAATAATGCGTTTTTGCATTATTTAATAAAAATAGACTTAGGATTTGTTAATATATTTACCTAATGCCTTGTATAAAAAGCGTAGATTAATTCATTGTAGTGTTTTTTTTCTCTTCTTTTTATGCAAAGTAGATTCGAGCTGTTATTCCTTTTTTATTCATTGTATCATTAATTTAATTTTAATTGTATTTAGTTTCATTCTATTATTAGACATTAATTTCATTATTATTCAAATTTTTCAGATAATGAATTGTTCAATAACTATTATTGTAACTTTTTTTTGTATTCATATGTAACATGTTTGTCCTGTCTAATATGACTACTATTGTAATTTTTTGTATTCATGTGTAACATATGTTTGTCCTGTTTTATATGACTATTAATGTATTTTTTTTGTATTCATATGTAACATATGCTTGTTCTGGTGAGTGGAAGAGAAGGCCACATGGCCTTAACTCCACCAGGCTAAATAAATAAATAAAAAATAAAAATAAAACAAATTATCAATCCAATACCACTGTAATCTTTTATTTTCTATAATGACTATGATGTCCGGCTCCTCTTGTACACCCATAATTTCCCTTATTTCTTTATTTCTATGTATATATATATATAATATATATATATATATATATATATATATAGCCTATATAATGATGATAATTTATTTTCATATGCACCTGAGTGACTTGGTACAAGTAAAAAAAGTTCCTAAAAGAGTAGCTAAATTAGGATAATAAGAAAGTGTTCATGTGCATTGGAACACAGCCTTCTGATTTGAAAACTCTTTTGACGTCAACATATACTGTAGTATCGAGTTAGACCATCGCTCTCATCAGTATTTAGGCTCACTATGTTTTGCCCGTTGAATAACGTACGTTTTCTTCACCCGTGAGGCAAATGTCAGGAATCTTCAAGGTCCAAACGGTCCCCCAAAATCGTCTGGCCATCATAATCATTATTATCATATTCGGCATAATTGTTATAACAGGAACACTAAAAAGAACTTTGAAAAATAAAGCCAGGAAAGACTCTATAATGAAAATATACAAGACAAGGACAGTTCCTATTATTACTTACGGTTCCGAAACATGGACAGTGACAACACAACAATCTGTCAGAATACAAGCTGCCGAAAAATGAAATTCCTCAGACCAATAGCAGGAAATCGAACAGAATACAGAAATAAGTCAACAACTAAAAGTAGAGGAATTAAACACAATAACAGCGAAATACAGAACAAACTGGAAATAACACTTAGCAAGGATGACTGAGAATACAATACCAAAAGCAGCATATAACTATTCACCACGAGGAAGAAGAAGTTTGGGAAGACCAAACTAAAGATGGAAACAGCAGCAATTTGGAGCCGAAACAGGCTAGTAAATAAGCCTAAACCGAGACGAAGAAGAAGGCATATTTGTGAATGGTATGTTTCGTCTTATGTTGTGTTGTCTCGGAGGAGACACTGACTTTGAGCTGATTCCTCATTCAGGGAGGCCCTGCACGTCCTGTGTGGTAAAAACAGTATAGGGGTGACATGTAGTCATCATGTCGGATCACCCAGCTGTTATATCTATTTTATATTATCAACGGGACCATGCTGGTAATGTATGCGGACGACATGGCCATTGGGGCAGAAAACTAAGAAGAATTACAACAAGGCATAGACGCAATACAACGATGAGCTACGGAAAATGAGTTCACGATAAACAGCAACAAGACCATTCAAATGGTTTTCCGGAAAGGGGGAAGAAGAGCGACAAGTGATAATCTAAAACTAGGTCCAAAATTCCATCGTCTTCTAATATTGGAGGGGGATGGAAGATCAATTACGGCATTATTGGCAATTTTAAGTAATGGATGACTGAAGGACCGATAAGAATGGTAAACAAATTCAAATACTTAGGCATAACACTGCAGCCAACAACAAAGTCTTTCAACCCACATGTGTAGGAGAGAGCAGCAGCAGCAGCTGTAAGAGCTATGTGCAATATCAAAGACATTACATCATTAAAATTAGACACAGCCATGAACTTATTCGTATCAGTGATCACCCCGATCGCCACCTACGAGATAGAACTGATATGGGAGACACTATCGACCAGCAATTTGGAGAGGTTAAAAAAAATGAAAGCGAGATACCTAGGAACAATAGTCACAAATAGGAATGAGATGCACAAAGAAATTAAACATAGGCTCAATTCTGGAAATGCGTGCTATTATGCATTGCAGAAACTCTTGATGTCCCGACTCCTTTCAAAAAACGTTAAACTGAAAGTATATAAAACTATTATTCTACCAGTTATATTATATGGGTGCGAAACATGGACTCTTACTTTAAGGGAGGAAAGGAGATTTCGAGTATTTGAGAATAAAGTACTTAGGAAAATTTTTGGACCAAAGAGATATGAACAGACAGGTGAATGGAGAAGACTACATAACAATGAACTACATGGTCTTTATAGGAAGCCACATATAATAAGAACAGTTAAGTCTCGTAGACTGCGATGGGCAGGACATGTTGCACGTATGGGGAATGAAATACTTGCATGGAAGCTTCTTGTAGGAAAGCCAGAGGGAAAACGCCCAGTTGGTAGACCAAGAATGAGGTGGGAGAATAACATTAAGTATGATTTGAGGGAAGTATATTATACAGGGAATGATTGGAAAACATTAGCTCAGGATAGGGATATGGAGAGCTTATGTCCGCGCGGCCATGAACCTGCGGGTTAGATAGTGCCAGTGAATAAGTAAGTAAGATACATAGAAAAGGCATTAGGTACAAGTAAATACATACCAAATAGAATGGCCTATATATTAACCAGAGAAACCTACTTCCTAGAGGACCTGAGACAAAGGATACTACTGCCAACAACGGAGCCATAAAACATAAGAAAGTCACGGAAAGAAAGAAACAGAAGGAAAAAGAGATCGACGAATAGTTCTACGCCTCAGATGCCATGGTGAACAGGGAGTGGACCGGAAGCAACCAACCACAAAGGCACGCAATCATAGGCCTGGCAACACATGGATATCACGGTAAAATGTGCAAAAATACGAAATTCCACCAACCGAGTGACTCGTGTGAATGCAAGATATGTGAACAAAAATGCGAGCGATACCATTACAAACAATGCAGAAGATGGACGGGATCGTTGAATAACTGATAAAAGACAAATCATAAAACTAAAACTTAATGCTCTTTCGAGTGCCATTTACCTAGTTATACTTACAGCTATTTTTTCTCTACTAGAGCCGTTGCTTATTGTTACTTGCTAACTAACTCACTGGCTCTATTGAACCCATAGGTTCATGGCCTCGCGGGCATAAGCTCTCCACACATCCATATCCTGAGTTAATGTTTTCCATTCATTCCCTGAATAATCTATTTTCCTCAAATCATGGTTAATGTTATTCTCCCACCTCATTGTTGATCTACCAACTGGGCGTTTTCCCTCTGGTTTTCCTCCAAGAAGCTTCCATGCCAATCTTTCATTCCCCATTCGTGCCATATACAGTACTCTGCACATCGCAGTATACGATACTTAACTATTCTAATTATATAGCCTATGGCTTCCTATAGAGACCATGTAGTCTTCTCCACTCGTCTCTCTTTGGTCCAAAAATTTTTCTCCGATCCGATTGAGGGTCTTTCCACTTCTCAGCGGTTGCCCTTTTACCAACCGGCTGCTGGCCGTTCACATCCACATGTGTCAATCACAGAGGTAGATGATCAACAGCCAGTGTAGGGGTGACATGTGGTTAGCATGTCGAGTCCCCCAGCCGTTATAGCTGGTTCCTCAACCTGGAGCCGCTACTTATTGTAGCTACCCAATTGCCTCACGATGCTGGGTGGGCACCGGTCCCATACTGGCCGAAATACCATGAGAAAATTTCTTCCCCCATGGAGACTCGAACCAGCGCAAGTCCCATAGCTCTGCGCCAAGGCTTCCTACCTTTATTCTCAAATACTCGTAATCATCTTTCCTTAGTTACCCAAAATCCTCACGATGCTAGAGGGCAAGCTCTACGCTAAGGCAGAAATTACATGCGAATAATTTATTAGCTGCTTAATGTAACAAGAAAGAAGAGTAGGTAAAGAAAACTGAAACGAAGGTTGAAAAATTGCGTCACAATAACAACGTGTCTCCATGCTGTCATCTAATAGCCGTATATCAATCAGTAAAGCTCTGAGGCCTGTGTCTTAGATTTATGACACTTAAATGAACCTTGAGCAGGAAGTACGAGCATCTGAACTAAATTTGCTGAATCTTTCGCGCCCAGATTTAAATGTAACGCGAATGACCTAGATTGTTGAAGAGCGATGAAGAGAAGGGACAAGCTGAAACCTGGTGCTGGCATGTATACTATCCTGTCGTTAAGTACCAAGTGAACCGCTAGGCTGAACATCCACATCCAACGATGAATCGTTGTCAAAAGTACCACACATCTTCTCAACCTAATGTATTGTGGAGGGATCTGGATTTTAACTCAGATATCTGGTATGCTTTAAAAACTGTACATCACAGCGTCTCTTAGCCCCGAGATTGAACATTTTACAATTAAAATTTCCAATCACGCCAGGCATCGAACTCAGACCCGCTAATCAGGAAGCAGGCATGCTGCTGCCTTAGCTAGCGGCGTTGACTTCAATATAATATTATACCTAACAATTAGGGCGGATTATACTTTGGCTATTACATTATGAATTGAATAGCCGCCCAGAAGAAGGTTGTAACCCTATTCCTTTCCCAAGTTGAGATTTATATTGCAAATGGTAATTAACCCATCCTCTTCGGCTTTAAATTTTCAACGCATTTCCCCAGAAACCGGATTAAATTACTGTAAATTTAATTGTCTATCTTCAGACGTTTAAAATAAACAAAAGATAACGGTACTTGAGATCACAATAAGCGTGAAGGCCAAACACATTCCTCTATTATTCATAAATGTTAACAAAATGTTACCCTGCCAAGGGATTTACAAAATATTGCAAAATATAGGCTATAACAGCAGAGTGAAGCAAGTGTACCTCGTCGTCTTAGTTGAAGGTCATTTAACTGCCGGCGAGCCTACCTCGTCTTTTGAGGCGAATGGGTTAATGTTCTTATGGGACCATTTTTTTCCGTGTAAAAATTAATTTAAAAAAAAAGATGGTTACAACCTTCTAGTTGGTTATTCAATACATTATTTTTGTGTCGTCATCTGCTTTTGACAACCGCTGGCTAGTGGTTGTCTTCCTTGCCTCTGATCCCGAGGGTGGCAGGTTCAAGCCCGGCCGAGGTTAATGGATTTTTTAAGATGGAAAAAATCCAAGAAGCAAGTCCTCCGGGAGGAACTTTAAGCCGTGGATCCCGAGTCTGAAGATTTTCACCCTCATAAAATAACCTTAAGCCTGAATAAAGAGAGCTGTAAGCAAAATTTACCGACCTTCTTTCATCCTAGTAATACCTTAGTTGCCTACTAGATGTCTCATTGGGTCGGTATGTTTACTGAATACCATTCCTTACATCTTTAGGGAAACAAATATAACTAAATTAAATTGGTTTAGTAACTCTGAAAAAGGAGAGGCTAAGATCCAATAGTGGTCTGTTATGCCATTGAATGTATAGGGGCCTATATATAATCTTAATATATAAAAATTTCGTGTCACGTTGTTTGTCCGCGATGGAATCCTAAACTACTGAACCGATTTTAATAAAATTTTGCACACTGTGTGCTGTTTGATCCAACTTGAGATCTACGGTTGTTTATAACTAAATTTATAGTCGCATTATTTTTTATTGCAAATTATTTGTTTATTATTTAACAAAGAGTTATAAATTAACTGTGAGGTCCATACGATTCTAACAGATGCGGTTTGTGTGTATTGTTGTAAGGTAATTTGGTAAGGGGTAATTGGTTTATTATTTAACAAAGGAGAAGATCCAGATGGCTGTGCTTTTTGTTGCAACCGCGAATTGCAATTGAATTACAAATATTGATTATTTAATAATTTAAGTGTGTTCAGTGTTTATTTTATTTTCAATATTATTAATTTCATGTGTAAGTATTAGTTTTAAGTAATCTGGCTGAAAGACAGCAACATAATTTAAATTTTTAACGTATACCTTAGCCACAGCAACGCGTAGCCGGGACTTCTAGTATATATATATATATATATATATCTCCATCCATCCGTAGTAATTCTGGCCGAGGGCAGGTCTTTCACTGAAATCTTAGCATTTTTATGCTATGCTTTGCAGCTTTACTAGGGAATTATATGTGTGGTAACTTCCCGTTACTTTCCACACCGGTGAAGAAATGATGATGATAAGGATGAATATGGTGACCGGATGATTTTCCGGGAGCGTTGGGCCCTAAACTTCCTGACATTTGTCTTACAGGTGAGGGAAAAAAACCTCACCCAGGAGCCTATCCCGACCGGGAATCGAACCCAGGCCCGCTGCGTGACGAAGCAGCATGCTACATCGAGACCACAGCGGTGGACTATATGTATAGGGCCTACATTATTTTTAATTTTTTTAAATCATTGAATTCATAAATACATCAGAAAGTCTGTAATCAAATTATGTTGTTAGTAGGTCTTTTACATAGGAAGAAATAAGAAATGCCACAAAAAAAATAAATTTCAAAACTTAATTTATAACAGTACTTCTGTTTTTAATAACAAACTTTTTGTACAATTCGCTAAAGTTTATTTTTAGAGCAAACAAAATAAAAGTATTTTTTACATACAAATATATAAAATGGTTTTATTCGCTTACGTATTGTAAGCCTATGTTTTCCCTTTACAGAGAATTAGGCGCTCTCCCCCTGCAGGGAAGAATTTGAACCATACTAATTTTAGTTACACTTGTTTTCGTAAAGATGTCATTTTTTGAGTGGTCCGTGGTCAGCGTTCCGCCTCATACTGACATCTAGGAAACCAAGGTAATACTAGGACGGGAAAATTCGGTAAATTTTGCTTAGAGGCCTTTTCATTCAGGCTTAAGAATTTTTTACGTGCCTGAAAATCTTCAGACTCGGGACCCACGGCTTAAAGTCCCTCCCGAAGACTTACTCCTTGGATTTTTCCGTCCTAAAAAATCCATCGACCCCGGCCGGGTTTGACCCGCGACCCTCGGGACCAGAGGCAAGGACCATAACCACTAGTCCACCGCGGCCGACACTCGTTTACGATATCATGAAAAAATTAAAATACAAAATGTTGTAGGTCCAAAAAATCAGAATAAAAATATTGGTATAAAAGCATAACTGAGATCATAGAGGAGCTTTCTCCTTATTTTAATTCCTTTAATTCTCCTCTTTAGTAGAATCTTTCTATAGCTTCCAACGAAAGGAATAACTGCGAAATTGAGATCAGAGAAGAATTTTCTTCTTATATTTCATCCCTTTATATTCACCTCTTTACTAGAATCTTCCTATAGCTTCCAATCAAACTGTCCACTCTTAATGCTTATTTTTAGACTCTATTTTGCAGATTTCTGAGTCAGTTTTTTATATACTGATATAGAAACATGATTTCTAAAAATATTTTTCTGGATGCACCTATAAGTAACACTCGTGAATCCGTCCTTGAATAGATACGTTTAAGTGGAGACCGAGCAAAAAAACGTGACCTGATTCCCAAGTACAGTTCCTTCACGGAAATCTTATTCCCTAATATTTCTTTTTTACTTTTTATTTTCTTTTTCTTCATTTTACTGTATTTTTTTTGTTAACTCTTATTGATACAAATACAGACTTGAAATAGTACCATCCTTGAAGAAATTGAAAAGGAGGGTAAAACCTGGAAAGAGGTAAAGAAGTTGACTCAGGATAGCGTCCGTTGGCGACGCTTTGGAAATGCTCTATACTCCTAATATGATTTTTTTTGTTTATACTGTTTTTCCTTTTTGTTTTACCTTTCCCCCCCTTTTATTTCACCTATTTTGTTAACTTTATTTTATCCTCACATAGACACAAGGACAAGACACACACACACACCCAGACCCAAGGGTGGAGATTTAAAATCCCCTACCCCACCAGGAATCGAACCTGGGTCGCCGGAGTGGAAGGTAGGGACTCTACCGACTACGCCACGGTGACAGACAAAAATACCTCACCGGAAATCGAACCTATAAACTCTTGCATACGTATCAAGCCACTAAGCAGTGAGCCAAGCTTTCGCTTAAGGAGGTAAAGCGACGATGATGATGATGATTTATTGCTTTGTATAATAAAAATACCAACTCTATTCAGTTAGCTGTTGTCCCTTGGTCTAGTTATAACGATTGAGGTATTAAAATATAGTCGTTTAATAATTTTAATTTATTTAAATCTATAACTAATACATGGATGGTTCTACAACAAGATAAATATTGATTAACAATAAAATTATTGAATGAATTAATAGTATAATGTAAACCCAAAATATTAATTGATACAATGGAACACGATAAGTATACAGGATCTTTAGTTTTATGATTACATCAGAGGAATATATTGTAGTAAATCATAACAAAGTCCTAACATTTTATGTTGATCCGAATCCCTATCAGATCCCTATTTATATTGGCGCATTAATTGCCCGATGGTGTTGAAGCACTCTGTATAAAATATGTAAATATTGTACTGAACTATTTTCTCTGAAAGATTATCTAAATTATTACATCGAAACATTATTAACTTATATATGTCAGAAATACTATATATAGTAAGAATTGTTTTTGTTTTTAGTGGCTAATCACGACTTGGTGAAGCTATGAGGATTTGAGACGGTATAGGCATACTATATCCGAGCCAAGTTCCAGTTGTACTGTAAACAACTTGCATAAAGTATTACTCCGCCGACTCCGTTTGATGGGGGAACCATGTTACTACTTTTACCCGCTATATGAGTGAATTCTCTACTGAAGTGTCAATGATATAAGTAATCAATTCAGTTGGTGTTTACTTGATGAAAATCCATACTTATTAATTAAATAAAAATAAAACTTAGTTTTATTTGATTTTCATATTTATTAAGATATATTTAGTGACAGGTGTTTCGATACTGTACCTTCTTTAGACATATGATATAAGTATATTTTCTTAGGTTACATCGTATTTAACGGGAAATAAGACTGAATGCAACATAAGAAGGTTAGAATAATTGGGAATTTATACAATTTCTTATTTATACATGACAATGACAAAAATTTAAGAAAAAAATATAAGAGTTTACCTAATCATCATCAAATAAGAAGTGAATTCCTTGAAGTGGGTCCTCCTCTTCTTCTTCTTCTTCTTCTTCTTCTTCTTCTTCCGTTTCTTCACTGCTGGTGTCTCCTTGATTGAAAATAAGGGAGTCTACAATGGTGTCGTGCAAATTATCAGAATTCCAGAATTGTTCTCTTCCCCCTCGACGTGGTATATGAACGACCGCCATATTTCAGCCATTATCAATTGCAGTCGTGAAGTAAGGTCCTGATTTCAATCATTTTTAGAGTTTTATTATTTCGAGCTTGTATCAAGTGTCCGTTGTAGGGTAATGAATTTGTGGGGTTGCAAGATGCGTCGGATTACGTTAAAGAGTCTCTGATAAGCGTCGGGTTTCTAATCTGAGCCCTATCAGAATCTGGAGTTTTTTATTATAATTCTCTATCGAAATACAGCAAGCCTTGCAGTTATTTCGACATTCATATTAAAAAAAAAGGTAAATATTAATAGTAGCTGTTACCTCTTACTATGTCTAATCCGCAAGACTGCCAGCTTGCGTTTTCATTCGATTTGTATGCATATTTTATTAAAGCTGTATGGCCAAAGTATTGTTTCGTTGTCTTGTGTAATATGCAACTGCTTGAAAAAAAATTAAAATGTTTAAATACATTTTCATACCATTTAAAATAAAGTAAATTATTATTCATCCTTGGGACTAGAAGTAAACATCACTAAAACTAAATATATACTCACATATAGAAATACATTTTATAATGGAAATGGATAATTAATGACAAATGAGAGAAATTTTAAAGAAGTGGCTGGATTTAAATACCTAGGAACAATAGTTACAAACAGGAATGAGGTGAAAGAAGATATTAAACAAAGGCTCAATTCTGGAAATGCATGCTATTGTATATTATAGGGACTCTTTTTTGTATCAAATTCTCTCAAAAAACGTTAAACCTAAAATGTGTGAACTGTTATTCTCCCAGTTACATTATAAAGTAAAAGGTAAAGTGATCCCACAACAGGCCTCAGGAGGCCTTTGGGGTAGTAGGAGGTTAAGGCTCCCACTTTTTCTAGACAATCGGCACTTGATGTCAGCCGGGTTGTCAGCCCTGCGTGACGGCCGCCTTTACCCCAGAACAAGCGTCTGGTACTCATTTCCGTTAGAGGCTGAGTCGATCCCAGGGCCATAGTGCCGCCAGAGGATTTGGGTCAGTTTAAAAATCCTGACCCCAACGGGACTTGAACCTTCGACCCTCCGGCTTGTAGCTCAGTGCCTTAACCACTACACTACGGCGTGCCCCTCCCAGTTACATTATATGAATGCGAAACATGGACTCTTACTTTAAGGGAGGAGAAAATATTACGAGTATATGAGAATAGAGTTCATAGGAAAAGTTATAGACTAAAGAGAGACGAACAGGCAGGTGAATAGAGACCTTTTTTTTTTTTTTTTTTTTTTTTTTTTTGCAGTGAGCTACATGATTGGAAGTCAAATGTAATCAGTAATCACTAATAAGTACAATTAAGTTGCGTAGACTGCGATGGGCAGGACACGAATGGGGAATAAAAGGGAGGCATGGAAGCTCCTTGTGGGAAAACCAGACGGAAGGTGCCCAATAGGTAGGCCAAGAATGAGATGGGAGAATAAAATTAGTTCCGGATAGGAATATATGTACAGATTATGCCCGCCGACCATGTACGTACACGTTCGATATGGCTAATGAGTTCGTTAATTAACTGTAGGTTATATAGCGTAAATAATCAGAATTTAGTTTTCCAATGCGTATACTGGAGGGTGTCGGTGAATAAAGATACTATTAACAATAGATTATTAACTCATGCCCCAAAGGGTAGTCAATAACCAATCGCGTTTCAATGAATTTTGTTTTACAACCAATGACAGTCATGTTTCACCTCGCTCTTTATAGATTTCTCATTATCAGCTCCTTCTTTAGTGATAAAGAAAGCTCCTTCTTTTTTTAATATTCTGAACAGCTCAGAGCATTATTTTTGTCCAACAAATACATTGAATATAGCAAATAATGAACATATTCCTTGATTTTACTGAGTTGTTTACTAAAAAAATAAATTAATAACCTATAATGTTGATTATAATACAGTTTGACGTATTTCATTATTTCTCCACTAGGATGCATTCTTACAATATTGCGATCCTATTTAGCAATAAATAATATGATCAAGTTGCAGTGAATATACATAATCTCACATTTCTGATTTGTTTTGAAGCATGGCCGTTTACATTAGGCTAAATATATAGATATTTTAAAATACCGGTAACTATATTTAAATAATGACTTTTGTGTAAACAGCTTAATTTTATTCGTTAGATAGTCCTAATATATGGCATTCTTGATTTCCAAATCCTCTAGACTGTAGATAAATTGGAAATTACTCGTGGCATTACTTATGATAAATAGATAGGTAAATTGGTACAAAGATATACATACACACACACACACACACACACACACACACACACACACACACACACACACACACACACCACACACACACACACACATATATATATATATATATATATATATAGACCTATAGAGAGAACAAATAGAGAGACATGTAAGTAAATGGGTACGTAGAGAGATAGATTATACAATTAATCATTGTAATATCGGGGCAACATTGTATTCAATCTACCGCTGTTGTCTCGGGGTGGAAAAACAGAATGCGGTTGTTGTTTAACTGCTCGAAAGTCATAGAAACATCTTCCCAGAGTCAAGACCTCAATTCGATGGAAAATTATTGGCATGAGATCAAAAGAATACTGTATAAAACACCAGCATAATCAAAAAGTGACGTGAAAAGAGGTTAGTTGAAGAAAAAATCCTATTGAATTGCATTATATTCAGAAAATAATTCCTGGTATCCTAAAAGGTTGAGAGAATACGAAACGATACCAAACTGAATTCTAGAATAGTTTTTTTTGTTTATTTTTAGGGGGGGGGAAGGGGGAAAAAAAAAAAAAGTGTTATTTTTGTTGGTCCCCACCATATTAAATTAAGGGCTTATGACAATAACATTAATAGATTTTACAGTTCGGTTATTAGAAATGGCATTTATTACAATTGGTAGCAAATAAAATGTATTGAAATATCCCTAAAATCATTTAACGTGCGCGCGTGATGAGTTTTTTTTAGAATATACAGACCCACCATGTATTAACAACAATTACTGCCCCACAATTATTTTTTGAAACATTAGTTTTTTTAAAATAATTTCAATATAGAGTTCTTTACTGCCTTCTTATTATTTACTTATGGATCGGAAAACCTGGACAGTGACAACACACCCACCCCAACCACACCTCTGCCCCAGAATACGAGCTGCTGAACATGAAATTCCTCAGACCAATAGCAGGATATCAAAGAACAGACAAAAAAACAACACAGAAATAAGACAACTAAAGGTAGAGGAATTAACCCATAGTGAAATACAAAAACAAAATAGTGAACTACAAAACAAACTGGACAACGAACACGTAGCAAGGATGACTGAGAATAGACTACCAAAATGTTTTTACAGCATACAAACTATTCATTACGAGGAAGAAGAAGTTTGGGAAGACCAAAGAAAAGTTGGAAACAGCAGCAATTTGGAGCCTGAACACGCTAGTAAATAAGCCTAAACCGTGACGAAGAAGAAGAAGAAGAAAAAGAAGATTAAAATCCTTATAGGCCTATCTCACAAAGAACAATATGTGGCTTATCATGTTATTGCTGTAGCTCTTCAATTGTATGTGATATTAGTGGCGTTTTTTCTAAACAAATTGCAATTATTTAAGTCAGAATTTATAGGCCTAATTATTTATGAGAAGTTTTGTTTTCATGAATTACATTTTCTTATTTTAATGCAAGTAACTTTTATAGAATCTTAAGGCCAACCGGAACCTTTATAAATATTATAATAATTACACATATAACGATACATAGTTCATTTTAATATTAGTTATCCAATAACAATCCAAGAGGGAATACAGTGTTCCATTCGATTATTATTGCAGTTTAATCTCTCACCCAACAGGTACTTTTACTTGTCTCACACACCACCCGCCTTTACAGTGGCATGACCTGTTGCGAGAGGTATTTTAACTGTGGATCAAACACATGCTTTTTTTCTTAAACACACAAGACATGGAGGACCTCCACGAATGTGTGAATAGCTCAATGTCAAGTGCTTCATCCGAGACAACACAATATTAAGACGAAACGCACCATTAATTCACACACAAATACATACTAAACATGGCGAATATGACAATGATGATTATGATTGCCAGATGATTTCGGGGAACCTTAACGTTTCCAGAAATATTAGAAAGGTAAAACAAATCTTCTGTTCACAACCTCAAGGATTCAGATTGAGAGGGAGACCTAAGAATAGATGGTGGGATTGTGTGCTCCAGGATCTTAAAAAAATGTCAAATAAACCATTGGGAAAGATGTATTGACTTAGGCTTTCACGGCCGGAGTTGCTATGATGATCTTGAAGAAGATTTCCGGGCTGTAGGCCGTGGTCTCGAGGCTTGAAGTTTCCCGACGTTTCGCCAGAGACTGCGTCTGGCATCCTCAAGGGTTGTCTTGAGACAACAGGCTGTCAGACGCAGTCTCTGGCGAAACGTCGGGGAACTTCAAGCCTCGAGACCACGGCCTACAGCCCGGAAACCTTCTTCAAGATCATCATTGGGAAAGATTTTCTATTGAGAGGGGTGTCTGGAGGAGGCTCATTTAGGAGGCGAAGGTCCTTATTGGGCTGTAGTGCCATTTAAGAAGAAGAACGTTTCCTGATTTGTCTCATAACTGAGGGAAAACCCCGAAAAAAACCATCACACAGGAAAATTGTCCCAATAAGGAATCGAACCTGGGGCCAATGCGTCTCTCCTAGACTATAGCAGTGAACCAGGTTAATCAAACTGTTCAAATATTGATCAAATATTATGAATGAATTGTAATTGTTTACAACTGATGTAAGCAGACGTGTTGTTTTGCATGAGACTGTATCGTGGATTTTTCCCACCCACTCCCAGATAGCTGTGAGTGCTGTACTCATCACCTCGTATGTCAAGTAGAGCACCGAAATGTTACAATAAGCGATTTATAGATTCCAGCCAGCATCCAGCATTCTAGTACACTCAAATCTTGGTCACTACAAGGGCTTTCTTATCTACATTTTATTTAAATACTAACACACTGGCACTATCGAACCCGTTGGTTCATGCCCACGCGGACATAAGCTCTCCATACATCCCTATCCTGAACTATATTTTCCAATCATCCCCTTTATAATCTACTTCCTCAAATCATGGTTAATTTTATTCTTCCACGTCATTCTTGGCCTACCTACTGGGGGCTTTCCCTCTGGTTTTCCTACAAATAGCTTCCATGCCACTCTGTCATTCCCTATTCCTGCCACTTGTCCTGTCATCGCAGTATACGAGACTTACATCTTTTTATTATAGCCTACCTGGTTTCCTATAAAGATCATGAAGCTCACTGTTATGTAGTCTTCTCTATTCGCCTGTCTGTTTATCTCTCTTAGGTAAAAAAAAAGTGTGTAAGAACTTTATTTTTAAATACTTGTAATATTTTCTCCTCTCTTAAAGTAAGGAGTCCATGTTTCGCATCCAATTATTATAACTGGAAGAATAACATTTATATATATTTTTTTTCAGTTTAATGTTTTTGAGAGAAGTTGCTATGTCAAGAGTTCCTGCAATGCATAATACCATGCATTTCCAGAATTGAGCCTATGTTTAATGTCTCTTTGCACCACATTCCTGTTTATGATTATTTTTCCTAGGATTTGAATTCAGCCACTTCTTAAAAAAATTCCTCATTTGTCATTCACTGTCCATTTCCATTATATAATGTATTTGTACGTGTGTCATATATTTAATTTTATTGATGTTTACTTTCAGTCACAATTTCTAAGTGTTACTCAATACAGGGTGCATGTTGACCCTTAAAATCTTCTTGCTATCACCTTATAATACTAATTCAACAGCATAAACATAAATGAGTTGCAGACCTTCTTCATCATCTAAAGATGTAATGACATGATGTAGTACAAAACTGAATAATATAGGATATGATAATCTCCTTCTTCTACTACAAGGTTTAGGCTATGCAGCCTGTTCCGGCGAAGTTAAAAGTGGAGTCCATCTTCTACGTGGTCGGCCAACATCTCTCGTTTCTCTGGGATTATACAGGAAGGTTCTTTTTGGTATTCTTTCGTTGTTCATTCTCATTAAATGTTCTGTCCATTTCTTATTATTTTCGCTGATTTTATCTGCAATTTTATATATATTCTCAATTTTTATATATTCTCTTCTCGTATAGTTTCATTCCTTATTCTATCCGCTCTTGTGCATCCTTTCACATTACGTAAAAATAGCATTTCCGCAGTCTGTATCCTGCTTTTATCCCTTGATTTCATTATCCAATTTTCACTTCCATACAACAACAAAGGAACAGCCATTGTTTTATATAATTTAAGCTTCGTATCTTTCCTTGTTTTCGTACCTAAGGTTCTTTTTATGGTTCCACAAATAGCCTGAAATTTATTTACTTTATTTTCTATATCTTTATTTTCTCTATAAGTTATATCACATCCTAAATATTGGAAATGTGATATTTGTTCTATTATTTTGTTATCCAGTACAATTTTTGATCTAATTCCATATTTACCAATAAATGCCATTACTTTTGACTTATTTATTGATATTTCACAATTATATCTATCTAGGATATGATAATATTATTCGTTTTTAAACATCTTAATGATGGACAAATTATATTTGAAAATAAAAATATACGCCTAGACTGGGGTTTGAACCCAGGACCTTTGATTCTCTATGTCAATGCTCTTCCATCTGAGCTACTAGACCTCAAATATAATTTATACAGCATTAAGATGTTTAAAATCGAATAATATTAACATTGAAAGAAGCACTACAGGCTTTATAAGTAATGTTTAAATTCCCAATAAAAAGTCTTCTTAATAAAGAAGCCGCCATTTGCAAAAATCGTAGCAACGGCTCGTAGCATTTGGGGTTAGGGAATTAACTACAAGGATGTAGTTTATCACCCACTTTGTTTAATATATATATATATATATATATATATATATATATAGACGATATTTTAAATAAATGGAAAGTTTTAGTGAATCCAGGAATAAGAATGGATAATAAAGTGTGCATAAATAATCTTCTATTTGCTGACGATGTAATCATAATACAGAAAAATGAAGACGACTTACAGAAATCAATGCATGCATTAAATGAAATATGTAAATTATACGATCTAAAGATTTCTGTAAGGAAAACAAAGACCATGGCTTTTAGAGGAAGAGATCCAGTGAGATCCAAAATTATTTTAGAGAATCAAAGTATGGAACAGGTGTCTAGTTTCAGATATTTGGGCTGTGATGTTGGCTACAATGTGGAAAGAGATATTGACTCCAAAATAAATACATTTCAGACGGTGTGTGGAACAATACAGAGAACATTCAAAAATAAAATTAGAAAAAAAACCAAGATAAAAATGTATAATGTTATGGCGGTTCCCACAATATTGTATGGATGTGAAACTTGGGCTCCAGTGAAAAAACAGAAGGATAGATTACAGACGGCGGAGATGAGGTTCCTAAGACAAGTAAAATGATGTACAAGACTTGATAGAATAAGAAATGAGGATGTAAGAGAAGAATTGAAAGTACAGCCTTTATTGGATAAAGTCACGAATTACAGACAGAAATGGATTGATCACATGGATGGAATGAGTAAGGAGAGATATCCATTGTTAGCAAGAAATTATCAAGCAAGAGGAAGACGTGATGTTGGAAGACCTAGAAGACGTTGGGCTGATGCATTATGAAGTCGGAACGGGCAATTGCCTAATCCCTGGAGTGATGATGATGATGGTAAGAGAAAAATACGCGTTTAAATTGGAGGCCTAGGTAGCTCAGATGGAAGAGCATTGGCATAGAGAGTCAAAGGTCCTGGGTTCAAACCCAAGTCTAGCCATATATTTTTTCTTCAAATATAATAGAGGATATATTATCTCCTTACTTTTACCCACTATGAGTTTCAAAACTATCTAAAAACTGTTTACCTACACACACTCTACTTTTTGCACCGTTTAGACACACCATGTATAATTCACCTTCTTAATCAGTGTTAATGTTATTCACTCGTTTCGTTCTTGACATAACTATTGGGCGCTTTCTCTATGATTTACCTACAAATAGCCATACAACATACTGCTGAAGATGGAACCGTATTCCGAAAGGATTACAGTGTTAAATATAATAAAGTGGGCGATTTCTCTTTGGTTTAACTACAACTACCCATACAACCTTCTGTTGAAGAGACCAGTCTCATGGGCTAGTGGTCAAACCATAGGAAGTTTTCCTTAAAGGGAATCCTGTGGTTACCTATGGTCTGGAATTTAGGTTAAGAACTCTCGTGGCGCTACATTATCATTAATTTTATCACCCGTCGTATCATCGGGGTAACGTAACTCCGCCTTCTAGGCACCCCAAATTCAGAAATGGATTGATTACAATTAAGCCAATACCAGGAGAGAACACCAGAAATGTCGAAATGACAACATGGGGCATTGAATAAAAAAAAACCTTCTGTTGAAGACGGAACCGATCCCGAAAGGCTTACAGTATTTAAAAAATAACAAGTTGAGAGTGAACCTTATGTCATGTGTATTCAATTTTATAATAGTATTATGTAATGCTCCTACAAGACGTTTTCATGCCTCTCTTTCATTCTCCATCCGTGCCACATTACAGTATCTCCCCATCGCAGTATAGGAGACAACTGTTCTTATTATAGGCTATTAATTTTTGTTTTCCACACAGATACTGCGGCTTGCTTGTTATATAATTTACTTATACAGAGTGTTACAGAAATGAGTGCAGATTTTTCGTGTGGTGGTAGGGAATTTGCATACAAGTATTTTAAGACAATGAACCTTGGGTCGGAAATGTATTGTTGTGTGTCTACAGAATAAAATAGCATTTAAAATTGTTGAACACATTGTTGTTTATTTATTAATTCTAGGAAAAATGGAAGGTATTACATGTTATTTTACAGTAATTGTTGGAAATGGCGACCATTGACCTGGATGCACAGCTCCGTGCGTCTCACCTCGGACTGATGAACTCTTATGAAGCATATCTGGATGCTCCCTGATTTCCGCAGCCGCTGCCACGATCCTTGCTACAAGCTCTGAAACTGTGCATCCAGGCCAATGTCGCCATTTACAACAAGTACTGTAAAATAACATGCAATACTTTCCATTTTTCTTATAATTAATAAATATGATGAAAGTTATAAATTAAATTGTACCTGTTGGTAGGTGCCGTCGTCCTCAACTTTGTTAATATATTGTATATATTTATTAACTGGAGCGCTTTCGGAAGTTATCTTCCATCTTCCGCAGGTTGAGCTTCCGCTACTCGTTGTTGTTGTGTACGGTGATGTGTACACTAACTGTTTGTAGCAGCAACTGACTTGTTTTTTTACGATCTCGTATAATGGGTTTGACTGGGGTGCGTTCTCATTAAGAAGTGAGGTGTTGTTTGTTTCCTTTATGATTTAAAGGTCTTCAAATACATTTTTCCTAGCTGGAATGTTTTCTCGGTGGATTATCGTGAGAGTATTATCAATTGTGTTCATTCGATGACTTGCGTTAATGAGATGTTTAGCATAGCTTGATTTATCATCCGCGTGTATGAAATCTTTTAGGTGTTCTTTATATCTTGTATTTAAATTTCTGCTTGTCCTGCAATATAAAATTTATTACAATCTTTACATGTTAGTTTGTAGACTCCCTTGTTGTTGAATTTGTTGTGTTCTTCTATGCCATTGTATATTCCATCCATAGTAATTCTGCCCGAAGGCAGGTCCTTCACTGCAATCATAGTATTTTCATGCTATGCTTGTAGCTTTACCAGGGAATTGTAGGTGTGGTAGCTTCCCGTTGCTTTCCACACCGGTGAAGGATGATGATGATAATGATAAGGATGATTATGATAATGATCAGGATGAAGTTGATGGCCATATGATTTCGGGGACCGTTTGGGCCTTAAAGTTTTCCTGGCATTTGTCTTACAGGTGAGGAAAAACCCCGATAAAAACCTCACCCAGAAAAACTGCCCCGACCGGGGATCGAACCCGGGCCCGTTGCGTGACAAGGCAGCACGCTACCTCGAGACCACAGCGGTGGACCATTGTATATTATGTTGTTTAATTTGTTATGTTATTTAATTTGCAAATAAACAACGTGTTCAACAATTTTAAATACTGTTTTATTCTGTAGACCCATATCAATGTATTTCCGACGCAAGGTTCATTGTGTTAAAATACGTGTATGGATGTTCCCTACCATCACACGAAAACTCTGCACTCATTTCGGTAACATTCTGTATTTGGGCTTATTGTACTCGTCTCTAAACTATGGTTATAATTTTCCCCCTTCTCTAAAGGCCTCTAAGGGTTGGTTTCACCAACAGAGGTAACTCAATTACGCCAGTTTTCCCCATATATAATACATAGCTTAAACTGGCGTAATAGAGTTATCTCTGTTGGTGAAACCGACCCTAAAAGTATGTTATCAACTTAGTGTAATGACTATGAAATATATTAGTATTTGCGTCAGAGATGCGGATGTCGCTCCATAAATCAAGCGTTTCATTGTTTCTAAACTTTAAAAATAATTTGTTGCTAATATAGGCATACATAAGAAAGGTCTGTTTGTGTGACGCATTGTTTCATGGGTAGGGATATGATATTTTCAAGCATCATTCTTCTTTCATAAATACAAAGGAAGATAAAAGTTCTATTTATATCCATCCTTCTGTCCGTATTTGCGTCATTTGGTCTCTAGGATGATTACTGTTTATGTTAGATTTTAAGGACTGTATCATCTCTAATCTTAAGCAGGAAGGACGTATAGATCAATGTAGCTATCTGGAATATGAAGGATAAATAACCTTTTTTGCAAGAAAAGGTTACTGTCTATTCTCCATTCTATTGTTTTCTTAGAGATTATATTAGACGACATCCTCTTGAGATGCCCATAACTAACTAACTAACTCACTGGCACTATCGAACCCGTAGGTTCATGGCCGCGCGGACATACGCTCCCCATACATCCCTATCCTGAGCTACTGGTTTCCAACCATCCCCTGTATAATCTACTTCCCTCAAATCATAGTTAATGTTATTCTCCCACCTCATTCTTGGTCTACCAACTGGGCGTTTTCCCTCTGCTTTTCCTACAAGAAGCTTCCATGCACATCTTTCATTTCACATTCGTGCCACATGTCCTGCGCATCGCAGTCTACGAGAGTTAACTTTTCTCATTATATCCGGCTTCCTATAAAGACCACGTACTTCATTGTTATGAAGTCTTCTCCATTCACCTATCTGTTCATCTCTCTTTCGTCCAAACATTTTCCTAAGAACTTTATTCTCAAATACTCGTAATCTCCTTTCTTCCCTTAAAGTAAGAGTCCATGTTTCGCATCCATATAATATAACTGGTAGAATAATAGTTTTATATATTTTCAGTTTAACACGTTTTTTGAATGAAGCTGGGAAGTCAAGAGTCTCTGTAATGCATAATAGCATGCATTTGCAGAATTGAGCCCATGTTTAATTTCCTTGTGGATCTCATTCCTGTTTGTGATTATTGTTCCTAGGTATTTGAATTCAGCCACTTCCTCAAAATTTCCCTCATTTGTCATTAGCTGTCCATTTCCATTAATTAATGTATTTATATGTGTGACCATATATTTAGTTTTTTCATATTTACTTCCAGTCCCAATTTCTTAGTGTTACTCAGTAGTTATTCAGATGCCCATACCATCTTAATTGTCTTTCTTCAATTGTCTATAACACATTACCTTCAACTTTCAAAATTTTCCTAAATTCAACGATTTTATTTTTTTATAATCTGGAATTCCGCGATTGTATTCTCCAACAATTCATTTCTGTTGTTAATAACTTCACTTGGTACCTTTTAATTTCCATATCTCTGATCCACGTAACGTAATATTATCTACAATGACCTTACAAGTAAATTTCTTTGTTCTATGAAGAATGTTTTACTCCATAATCTGAGTTCAGTATGTCATTGCTATTATTATTATTATTATTATTATTATTATTATTATTATTATTATTATTATTATTATTATTATTATTATTATTATCATTATTATTATTACTATTTTCAACATTATTATTAAACGTAGAGTGATCCAACTGCAATCATTAATAAGTCCTTGAGGCAGTAGAAGATTAAAGGATTCCAGTTTTCTAGAAAATCGCCAGGAGATATCAGCTGAATTGTCAAACCCTCGTGAAGGCCACCTTATCATAAGTAATGCCACGAGTGATTTCCAAATTATCGATAAATTCACGACTCACGAAGTGAGGAGTGAATTTATCTAGAGAATTTGGAAATCAAGAGTGGCATTTGTTAGGACTATTTAACGAATAAAATTAAGCTGTTTACTCACAAGTCATTGTTTAACTATAGTTATTTTAAAATATTTATATATTTAATGTAAACGGTGATGTTTCAAAACAAATCAGAAATGTGAGGTTATGTTCATTCACTGCTGCTTGATCATATTATTTATTGCCAAATAAGATGGCAATATTTTAAGAGTGCACCCAAGTGGAGAAATAATGAAACACATCAAACTATAATTATATCATAATCAACATTACTGGTTATTCATTTATTTTTTTAGTAAACAACTCAGTAAAATCAAGGAATCTTTTCATTATTTACTATATTCAATGTATTTGTTGGAGAAAAAGAATGCTTTGACCTGTTCAGAACATTAAAAAGGAGGAGCTTTCTTTATCATAAAAGCAGGAGCTGATAAGGAAAAATCGATAAAGTGCGAGATGAAACACGACTGTCATTGGTTGTAAAACAACATTCATTGAAACGTGATTGGTCATTGACTAGCATTTGTGGCATGAGTTAAATAGTCCTAGAAAATGCGTATGGTACTCACTTCCGTTGAGACTGGCAACGTCAGGCCCATGATCCCGCAGAAGGTTTAGGCAACTTTAAAAGTCCTGAACCAATCGGTGATCAATCACGGAACCCACCAGCTTATAGCGTATCTCTTTAACCAACCAGGCTTCGACGTGTCATAATAATAATAATAATTATTATTATTATTATATTTTCTGTGAGATTAAATATATGAGCTTAAATTATGGAAAAGAGAAAGAAAGAGACAGTGTTTTAAGCAAAATGTAATTAAATAGTTTGGTAAAACTTTATTCAGATAAATATGTATACGATATGTCAAACTAATTTTAAAACCTTTATTGGCATTTATTCAATAAAAAGCATATTTAGAGATTTAATACTAAATACAAAATTATTAAAAAATAATTTACAATTATTATATTTACTTCGGTAAACGTATCATTGTTACTAATTAAAAATGGAATTTTATTAGCAACACTCCATTTTAATAATACTACAAGATTTAATTTTTGTATATGACAACATTTTGGAGAGGTGAATATTTTTACATAATTATCTAGGATGCAATATCTCATATGAAGAAGAAAAGGATAAAAATATCAAAATTTTAAAGGTTTTCAGGGTTAATAAATTCGTTCTTCTAGCCATAGTTAGCGCAAAAACACTCAAGATTAAAAGTGTATAAAACACTGGCTCTTCCAACTCTTTTATATGATAGCGAAGTATGGACATTGAAACAGAAGGATATACAGAGACTTAGATCTGCTGAAATGAGATATCTTCGAAGTACTGCTGGATACACACTATTAGATCATAAAACAATGAAGACATCTTAGAACTTTTAAATTTATTATTTGTTCAATGCCATCTGTTTGTCATTCGACATTTCAGGTATTCTCTCCTGGCATTGGCGTATTGTAACCCACTTCTGAGGTTGGGGCGCCTGGAAGGTGGGGTTATGCTGCCCTAATGATGTGATGGATGCTGACGATGGGTAATGATGCGCCAGGAGAGGCCTTAAACCTAAACAATCTAATGGAGGTGAATATGATATTGATGATAATGATGGCCAGATGGTGTTCGGGGACCTTTTGGGCTTTAAAGTATCCTGACATTTGTCTTACAGGTGAGAAAAAACCCCGAATAAAACCTCACTCAGGAAACTTATCCCGAGCGGTGATCGAGCCCGGGCCCGCTGTGTGACAAGGCAGCACGCTATCTCGAGACCACAGCGGTGGACTATCTTAGAATTATTATACATGGAAACTTTAGGAAACAAAATTCTGATTATAAGTCAAGATGGATGCAACATAGTCATCGAATGGAGGATCACAGGATACCCAAACAGATGGTAAGCTATCAACCAGCAGGAAGAAGAAGATAAGGACGTCCGTTCAAAAGACTTTGGATGGAATTTCTATTGAGGTCGAAACAGATCAACTAACTAACTCACTGGCACTATCGAACCCATAGGTTCATGGCCTTGCGGACATAAGCTCTCCATACATCCCTATCCTGAACTAATGTTTTCCAATCATCCCCTGTATAATCTACTTTCTCAAAAGACGGTTAATGTTATTCCCCCACCTCATTCTTGGTCTACCAACTGGGCGTTTTCCCTCTATTTTTACTACAAGAAGCTCTTCCATGCACCTCTTTCATTCCCCATTCGTGCCACATGTTCAGCTCATCGCAGTTTAAGAGACTTAACTGTTCTTATTATATATGGCATCTTATAAAAGACCAAGCAGCTCACTGTTATGTAGTTTTCTCCATTCACCTGTCTGTTCATCTCTTTTTTTGGTCTAAAATTTTTTCTAACAACTTTCTTCTCTAATACTCGTAATCTCCTTTCATCCCTTAAAGTAAGAGTCCATGCTTCGCATTCATATAATGATATAACTCTTAGAGTAATAATTTTATATATTTTTAGTTTAACATTTTTTAAGAGAAGTTGGGACAAGAATTCCTGTAATACATAATAGCATGCATTTCCACTATTGAGCTTATATTAAATTTCTTTCATTCCTATTTGTGATCATTGTTCCTAGGCATTTGAATGCACCCACTTCTTCAAAATTTTCCTCATTTGTCATTAGCTGTCCATTTCCATTATATAATGCATTTCTATGTGTGACCATATATTTAGTTTTATTGATCAACAAATAACCAAAATTAGTGAATGGACTAACATGATGATGAAGTAATTAATTAAAATGTTACAGCAAAATGTAAGCATACAATAATTTAACTGCATGTTATGCTAGATATAATTGAGGCGCTCAGAATAATAACGGCAGATCCCAACCAACAACGAATTTTGAGATAGAAGCATGGCCGTGCACAACTGCCATCTACCTATTATGTGATGATATCAAGTATCAAACGAATTGGGTTATGCTAAAGCTCTCATTTTTCCACCTTTAAAATTTGTCCGTAGTGAAAACGAACATATTCTCAGTGTAAAAATGACATATCCCAACTATGAGTGTTTTATTTTATGTCCACTACATGTTCATGTTTCATTGTTTAAGTTACAGCAGAAGTACAGTGAACAGAGAAAGATAAAGGAAGCTAAATACAATGACCTGATTAAATTATTGAGATATATACCACCCATCTATCATGATTATTATAACAGTCTTCGTCATGATGGTGTTGATCCATCCATCTACAGTAATTCTGCCCGAAGGCAGGTCCTTCACTGCAATCATAGCATTTTCATGCTATGCTTGCAGCTTTACTAGGGAATTGTAGGTGTGGTAGCTTCCCGTTGCTTTCCACACCGGTGAAGGATGATGATGATGATAATGATAAGGATGATGGTGATGATGATGGCCATATGATTTCGGGGACCGTTTGGGCCTTAAAGTTTTCCTGACATTTGTCTTACAGGTGAGGAAAAACCCCGATAAAAACCTCACCCAGAAAAACTGTCCCGACCGGGGATTAAACCCGGGCCGGCTGCGTGACAAGGCAGCACGCTACCTCGAGACCACAGCGGTGGACATGGTGTTGATAATGACGAAAAATGTGAGGATTTGGAAATGGAGCTGGATTAAGTATTTTAACATTTAAATGAAGGGAAAGTGAATTTTACACCATTTTTTCTGTTTTGTATATTTTTTGTTCTAATAAACAACGGGTAATCGTAGATTAATGATTAATAGGGGATTATTGAATTTTATACCTAGAATATCTTTATGATGATTTTTACTAAGATCTTGTAATATGGCAGCCCCTCCCTCTATTACAAAATCAGGAAAGTATTAATCACAAAGTTTCAAGAATTTGCACATAGACGTGAAATCCCTTAATTTAAACACCCAGAAACTATCAAGTCATAATGTTAACTACTTTCCACTTTTAATAAATTGCATTTATCTCAAAATGAACTTTGGTTGGAATCTGCCGTTATTATTCTAAGCGCCTCAAGTTTCATTCTGGATGTCCAGGAGTTTTTTACGCTAGAATTCTAGCTCATTGCGACACTTGTTGCAGTCGTTAAGAAACATAACTTGCGGTTTACGACGAAGTGAGTAATAAAATCTGCTTACTATTTGCCATGCTGTCTACAAGGAATTGTTTATCTAAGGAAATTAAATAACTTGTTATTACTTACAAACTTACTAGGAAATAATATGATATATCTCTTATTATTAGTCCCATATGTTGTAATAATACATATGCCTGTCTGTTGCTACAGGTTGTGGAAGAATAAAAATCCCCTTTCAGAAAATTTCCGGTTTTTAAAGGAAGGATACTAAGGTTTTAATCACTAGAAAAATCATCTTCGTGATGATTCAACGAAACAAGGAAATTATTATAAATAGTTGTTTACGTTTAATAGTTGACCAAGTCTCAAATTCTCTGTATTTTGAACAGACTACTCATCGGTTGCGGATGCTAAATAGTTTGCATACATATTTAGGGGTATATCTATTTCTTCTTCTTCGTCCATACAACTCTTAGGCCTAGAAATAACCAAATGAAACGAATTCGGAAATGTTGTGTAAACATCTGTGAAGTTAAATAAAATAAATTATTTCTGAATTCAACCTGACCGCCATAAGTGATAGGCCTAATATAATAATGCTAATAAAATAATTTGATGGATCAACCATCTTCTTTCTGAAACGATGTATAACATACATTATTCATTTATAATTTCTTCTTCTTCTTCACGGTTTAGGCTTATTTACTAGTCTGTTCCGGCTCCAAATTGCTGTTGTTTCCATCTTTTTTTTTTGGTATTCCCAAACTTCTTCTTCCTCGTGGTGAATAGCTCTATGCTGCTTTTGGTATTCTGTTCTCAGTCATCCTTGCGAAGTGTTCATCCCAGTTTGTTCTGTATTTCGCTATTGTTGTGTTTAATTCATCTACTTTTAGTTGTTGTCTTATTTCTGTGTAATGTTTTTTGTATTTATTGTATTGTAAGCCTGTTTTCCCTTTACAGAGATTTAGGCACTCTCCCCCTAGAGGGAAGAATTTGAACCATATTAATTTAGTTACACTTGTTTTCGTATAGATGTAATTTTGAGTGGTCCGTGGTCAGCGTTCCGCCTCATACTGACATCTAGGAAACCAAGGTAGTACTAGGACGGGAAAATTCGGTAAATTTTGCTTAGAGGCCTTTCATTCAGGCTTAGGGATTTTTTACGAGCCTGAAAATCTTCAGACTCGGGACTCACGACTTAAAGTCCCTCCCGGAGGACTTGCTCCTTGGATTTTTCCGTCCTAAAAAATCCATCGACCCCGGCCGGGTTTGAACCCGCGACCCTCGGGACCAGCGGCAAGGAGCATAACCACTAGTCCACCGCGGCCGACTATGGTTTTTTGTCTGTTCTTTGATATGCTGCTATTGGTCTGAGGAATTTCATTTCAGCAGCTTGTATTCTGGCAGATTGTTGTGTTGTCACTGTCCATGTTTCGGATTCATAAGTAAAAATAGACACCGCTATTGTCTTGTATGATTTCATCTTTTTTTTTTAATTGATTGATTAGAATCTGATTACGATATTAAGGGATTTTCTTCTTCATCAAACCAAATCTTAGGTATATAGGCCTGTTGCGATCTCACTGATGAATTTTGTATTCAGCGGTTCCTTGGATGGCCCAGAGATCTTTTCCCTGTTGGACAATAACGAAGCATGGCTTTGGGAACTCTATCTGAACTCATTCATCGCAAATGATGCATCTAGTTGTTCTGGTATTCATGTATGTACTTAATGACTGGTTCTAAAGTAGTTCCTTCAAGACAACATTACTGTGTTTGTAATCCCATTTGGTGTACCCTACTGTATATCTCATGAATCTCATTTCACTGCTCTCATCTCCTTTCATCAAAGTGCAGGCCTTGCTAAGGTTTTGTATACACGTACTCTGGTACCTCCCTGGACTAGTGAAAGTTTCATTACTAAATTTATTATTCCCGTGGTTTTGATAAATTAATAATTTTATTTGATATATCTACTTGTTCCAAATATGTTAATGTTTATCCAAGAAATGTAAATTAATTTATTCTTTCCAGTATTTTTGAATCTATACAAAGTTTGCTACCTGCACGGTATTTTCTTTGACTATTTAACTCACGCCCCAAATGGGAGTCAATGACCAATCACATTTCAATGATTTTTTATTTACAACCAATCACAGTCGTGTTTCGCCTAGAATTTACCAACTAAAGTTTATCATAATATAGAAAGCACGTCCTTTTTAACGTCATAGGACATCAGAAATTAATTCATTAATACCTATAACGTTGATTATAAATTTCTCCACTATGGTGCATTCTTACAACATTGCGATCCTTTGGCAACAAATAATATTATGATCTGGTTGCAGTGATGAACAAAAGAAGCAAATGAAGCGTACCAATCGTTTCTATTTTGTTTTCACACATCACCGTTTACATTAAATATATAAATATTTTAAAATAACTATACTTAAATAATGATTTGTGAGTAAACAACTTAATTTTATTCGTTAAATAGTCCTAACAAATGCCACTCTTGATTTCCAAATTCTCTAGATAAATTCACTCCTCACTTCGTGAGTCGTGAATTTATCGATAATTTGATCACTCGTGGCATTACTTATGAAAATTCATTAATTAAAGAGAGAAAAAAAGTGGATAGGCTTTTCATCATAAGCTTATATGCCTCTATCATCAGTCAACTAAATCAAATTCATACCACATCTCTATGATTCATACCGTATCTCCCATATTCATTTCTATAAGATGAAACTGAAAGTCTGCCGGAACACATGTCTTATTATCGCTCCTATCTCTCTCTCGCTTCTTTATTGTTAATCCTTGCGTCTACACTCCAATGGACCCTCATGACTGTTTTTACACGCTTTATATTAGCTTGACCTGTGTCTATCTATGTAACGGAATCTTTCAACACGATTTTCACCCACTTAAAAACATTGGACAAGATAAAGAAGATATAGAATATATGATTAGAAAGTTGGTAGATGCATTTGAGTTAGGTGGACTGAAGATAAATTATATCAAAACAGAATATATGGTAATCGGAGGAAATTCAGAAGACCTACAAATAAATAATATGATAATTAAACGTGTTGAAGAATTTAAATATCTTGGATCTATAATAGATAAATTTGGTACTTGTGAAAAAAATATTATTAACAGAGTAAATTGTGCAAGGAAGGCGATTAGATCTCTCAATGGTCTTTTATGGAATAGAAATTTGACCAGAAAAACAAAAAAAGAAAAAGAAAAAAAAGAGATTATACAGACAATAATAGAAAGTATACTTACATATGGATCAGAAATCTGGACAATAAATGAAAGGATGCAGAAAATAATCTTGGCGACAGAAATGGATGGATTACGAAGTATGAGAATATCCAGGCTACAACATATTAGAAATACATTATATCAGACAAGAAATGGATGCTCAAGAAACTGTTATCGAAATGATAACAAAGAGAGCTTTACAGTGGTATGGACGTGTACAACGGATGTCGTAAGACCAGTGGCCTAAACATGTGTTAGATTGGATGGTACTAGGCAGAAGGAAAAGGGGGAGAAGTAGAAGAACATGGTATGAGGGAATATAAGATGCCATAATGAAGAGGGGTATGGAATAAGGAAAATTGGAAGACAGGAATCTCTGGAAAGCAGGAATCAAGGGCAAACTGCTGTAAAGTCGAAAACCTGTATTAAGTAAGTAAAAACATTGGATCGACTTGAAACTTTGTATACATGTAAAGGACCAATGACAATACAATAATTTCATAATTTTTTTATAAGATCCTGGCCAGGATCATCAGGACATAAAAAAATTAAGACTGGTATAATAGGTTGTGTCGACTTTTTAGCCTATCGTTATGGTATCTCAGTTGGTAGAGTGGTGGACTGTAGTGATAGGGCCTATATAATTTCAGTAATCCATAGATCGCTGGTTCAAATCCGGCCCGGAGGGTTCTTTTAGAAGAGTATTACTTTTAGCTCATACTACAATAGTATCGAATTTAAAGATATCTACATTTTTAGAAAACCAAACTAAAAAATAATAATAATAGTTAAAAAAACTAAAACAACACGCTTAATTAGAAAACCGAACTAAAAAATGAAAAATAATTTTAATTTCCAACACATCTAAAAAAATCATCTCCAACACATCTAGAATAAAACTAGCGTTATCTACAAAAATAATTGTATCATCAAAAGCGTGGGGTGCTTTTTATGTTTTTAACGTTTTCTCCTTAGAGACTTTACTTTTACCAATATCTGTTTATTATCAAATATATTAATTGATATAGAGCACCCCACGCTTTTGGCGATAAAATGATTTTTTGTAGATAACGCAAGGTTTATTCTAGATGTGTTGGAGATGATTTTTATGTTGACCACTTCAATTTTATCCCAAGCGTGTTGGAAATTAAAATTATTTTTCATTTTTTAGTTCGGTTTTCTAATAAAGCGTGTTGTTTTAGTTTTTTATACTGTAGTTTGTATAGTGAATTGTAGTTATAGCCCTATACTTTTCTGATTTACAGAAAGTATATCGTATTGTAAATTATTTATTTATCTAATGACTAGTATTGTGGCCAAAAGACCATCAACCTACAAAGAAAATAATAAAATAACAAACAGCATATAAACAGTTAAAATAAAATCGATTATTTTCGAAGTTTGTTATCGTCCTGCTAGCCTCCCAGTAGTGTTCTACTTCTGTGTGTGACTGCAGGCCAAGGCATGTTGTAAGATGATGACGGTCCATATCTACTGTATGTTATTGCATAGTGCATAGGATAGTGTTTACATTATCCTAAGAAGATTACCAGAGGATATAATATTAATTTCTTACAACGATGGACTAAAACGTCGATAAGTCCGCAACCTATTATATATTATTTATGAAATTATTGTATTGTCATTGGTCCTTTACAAGTATACAAAGTTTTAAGTCGATCCAATATTTTTAAGTGGGTGAAAATCGTGCTGAAAAATTCCGTTACATAGATATGGCCATCATCTTTATCATCATCATCCTTATCATTATCATCATCATCATCATCATCCTTCACCGGTGTGGAAAGCAACGGGAATCTACCACACCTACACAATTCCCTAGTAAAGCTGCAAGCATAGCATGAAAATGCTATGATTGCAGTGAAGGACCTGCCTTCGGGCAGAATTACTATGGATGGAGATAGATACAGGTCAAGCTAATATAAAGCGTGTAAAAAGGTGTTTTGCCATTTCGTCCTCCATTTCTAGGCGGAACAATGCAACTGCGGTTCTTCTAGGATAGTCTGGTGTTTGTAGAATTGCTTTGTCCGGGGTTTATTTCTTTCTATCCACCTAGAATGGTGCAACCCATTTTTGAGCCATAGCCTCTCCATTGCAAGGAATTACTAGACCAAGTTAATTTTTACTTATCTTATTTGCTCAGAGATGTCATGGATGGCATGCGGTCAACACACCTACGCAATGATACATCTAACAGACAAACTAATATAGGTCTATTACTAGGACATTGTTGTCGGTTAATTTTGTTCAGGGGCCTCTTTATTGAGGCTTAAGGATTTTTTATGAGCCTGAAAATCTTCAGACTCGGGATACACGGCTTAAGTGCCTCCCGGAGGACTTTCTCCTTGGATTTTTCCGTCCAGGGTTTATTAGTATTGTAAATTATAAATGTAAATATAAATTCGCTGTATAGACGAACTGCGGCAGAAATGAAATTTGTGAGACATACTGCAGGTTACTCAAGTACAGAACAAATAAGATTCTGAGAATCTCAAAGAATTACAAACACAATCAATTATTGAATATGTACAAAAATACAGAAACAACTGGAAATCTCACGTAAGAAGAATGAGCCGAACAAGAATACCACGTCAAATCTTAAATTACCAGCCACCAGGCAAGAGATCATTGGACAGACCCTTCAAACGTTAGATTGGGACCGTAACAGACCTCTAGGTCTATCACATGAAAGGAAGAAAAAGAAGACGAAGAAAAAGAAGAAAAAGAAGAAGAATTATAAATATTGTAGATAAAATAAATATAAATATGAAATACATGAAAGTTTTTCTATACCGTACATCCCAATAATATACAAATGTCAGCGAATGTCTAGTGGTTAGGTCATCGCCTCAAAGAGACACTCAGGACTACAGTAGTAAGTGTAACTAAGTAATTACTTGGATGGAAATGACAGATTAAATTTTAAACAAAGATAATGTAAAACAAAGAAAATGATCAAGTTCTGATTTAAAAAGTAGACAATTTTCAACCTACTTTGGAAAAAAATGCCCTTATCTATCTTGGATTGGGCGCCTCTTTGACATCTTTAGGGAGCACAATAAGATGGCGCTCTCTCTCTCTGTACAAGTGGCTGGAATTCGAAGAACTTCGTGTGTGGCGTCACATAGATAGATGCTGCAGTAAAACACTTATGAAAACAAACAATGTCTCCCCGCGTGTGCTTATTTATGCATTAAGAGACTTCATTCATGCATTTTAAATTACCCCACTCCACTAGATTGTAATAAATTGATTACTGCTTTAATCAGCCATCTCCTTTATTGCTCTCAATATCCTTTTTTATTCCTTCAAGATAAATTTTTAAAATAAATATCTCAATTCGTGTCCAACTAAGGGTCGGGTCGAGAGATGAGATGAGACGAAGCCCCTATATTTATAGAGGTCTGTGAACGACAAGGGTGCCGGCCGACCACTCCTGACGCACCCAGAGGCGGATGAATCAAATGAAACGAAATGGATGAGTATGGAGAAGTGGTGGAATTAAATTTGTGGCAGGGGAAAACGGGAGAAACCCCGAGAAAAACCTGCCCAAGCTCCGTTTCGTCCAAAAGCTCAATTTTTGTTCTACTTAAAAAAACAACATAACATTTCCATATCAAATTGATCCTTAATTACACTTTTTATATTGTTTTTACAATTTTAAAAATGTTGTGGCTTTTAACCAAGAAGAATCATCTGCTCATTAATTTAATTACTTTTATTTTGCTTTTTCTCTCTTGACCAGCCTCGTGGGCTAGTGGTCAGTGTTTCTGACTGCAGTTCATGAAATTCTGGATTCGTTTCCCGTAACACTGCCTACCCCTGTCCCAGCTTTAGTTATTCTTCAACGCTTTTTGCAGCAGGGGTATATTTATTAGTTCGATTTAGCTTTTCTTTTGGGGTAGGGGTTAAATACTTTTTTTTAAATTATTTCTGGACTAACAATATTTATAGCCGTCTTGGTGCAAATTTTGAATATGATTTAAAGAAGATTATTGCTGTAGGCAAATTTCTTGAAGGGACATAATCCTGTGGTTGCCCATGGTCTGGAATTTAGGTTAAGTTTAGGTTAATGACTTTCCTGGCGCTTCATTATCATTTATCATCCATCATATCATCGGGGTAACGTAACTCTTCCTTCTAGGTGCCCCAACCTAAGAAATAGATTACAATTCCGTCAATACCAGGAGAGAAGGTCAGAAATGTTATAAAATAACCTGGTGGCTTAAAAAATCGGACCTTACAGTGCCACGATCTGTCAGGAGAGGGATTTTAAATCTTGAATCACATACATACGGTTTTTTTTTTTTACCATACAAGGATGTGGAGGGGCTTCTTGAATGAACGATCAGCTCAATGCTAGGCCTCCTCAGAGAGAACACAACTTTTGGCTATTCACCAGAATTACTTACCCTTGATTTTTCAGTTTATTGTTGTGAATTATAACTTTTCTTCTGTATTTACTAATATTTTTTTAATATTTTAAACGTTTTCAAAAAATTTTTATAACATTATTTGATAATTTTTAAGTATTTATTTAAATAAGCAAATCACAACATTATGACACTATCAAACAATATTGTGATACTGACTGTTATTTTCTCCACAGAGTATATTACTTAGTCTATGATTTTTCTATCGATGTTTTGGGTTATCTCTGGTTAGAACGGCGTTAGGAAGTGATAAGTAAGTGTACACCCATTTTTAATAAACGTTTGGTAATTCTAATATTATTAACATATTTCTTTAACATGGGTTTGGGGATTTATTGGAAAGATAGGACATTTAAATTTCATAGCGACGTGCTGCCATCTAGCATAAGCTGTATAAACTTTAGTATGATATCGATAATAATCGAAATGTGACAAAGGATAATAATGGATATGGGTTCAATGTTGGGTTATCGCTGGCTCGATAAACTCTGGCGCATGCGCACTGTTGTTCTATATGACTGAAAATATATCAGGTAAGTTAAAGTGATGAATCCCCCAACTTTTAAGACAAAATATCATTCACTCATATATGCCGAATATGATAATAATAATTACGATGGCTAGATGACGTTCGGGGATCAGATGAAGAAAAACCTGGAAAATACATAACCAAGGAAACCTGTCCCGATCGAGAATCGAACCCATTAATTTCCCTATCCTAAATTAATGTTTTTTTCAATTGTCCCCTGTATAATTAACCTCTCTCAAATCATGATTAATGTTATTCTCTCACTTCATTCTAGGCCTACCTACTGAGCGATTTCCCTCTGGTCTTCCTACAGAGTTTCGATGCCCATTTTTTGATTCCCCATTCGTGGTACATGTTATGCCCATCACAGTCTACAGGACTTAACTGTTCTTATTATATCTGGTTTCCCATAAAAATCAAGTAGCTCATTGTTGACTTGTCTTCCCCATTCACCTGTATGTTCGTATCTCTTTCGTCCAAATTCTTTCCAAAATCTGTATTCTCAAATTCTCGTAATCCTTTTTTCTTCCCTCAAAATAAGAACAGTCCATGTTTCGCATCCATACAATTTAACTGGGAGAATAACACATTCATATTTTTGAGAGAGAAGTTTTTTTTTTGAAAGTAGTTAGGATAACAATAATGTAAGTAATACATAATAGCATGCGTTTCCAGAATTGAGCTTATATTTAACTTAATTTCTTTCTGCTCTGAATTATATAATTATTGGTATTTGGTTTCAGCTACTTCTACAAAATTTCCCTCATTTGTCATTAACTGTCCATTTACATTTTAAAATAGCCTAAATATCTATGTGTGACCATATATTTAGTTTTATTGATGTTTGCTTCCAGCCCCTATTTCTTAGTGTCACTCAGTAGAATGTGTGTGTTAGCCCTTAAAATTTTCTCGCTATCACCTAGCAATACTACATCATCAGCATGTACCAACACGCTATTAATACCGTTGAGTTGTACTTCTTTATCCTGTAGAGATTTGGCATGCTCTAGTACAAAATAAAATGGTAGAGGAAACAGTGAATCTCCTCGCTTTAATCCATTGTGAATTTGAGAAGTATCTGAAAACTGTTTGCCTACCCGCACTCTAATCTTTGTTCGAACCTTTTAACTAAACATAAAGATTCTATTCCGTCCGACTTAATCGTGTGAGACTTTTGAGTAAGATCATTTTTTGCGCAATAGTACGTTCTGTCGTACTTACCAGCAATGGCGACCATTATTGAAAGTTTAACTTCCTACATTTCGGGGTTGCCAACCTAAATTACTATTTATTTATATATATACAGAATTTTAATGTTTACACATCTTTCAGTGTCTAAAGTTTTATTTTTCTTCTCCATTCGTCTCTCTCCATCCAATCCACGTCCACCAGTCCTCTTGCTCTCATTCCAGTTCTTATTTCCTGCATCCACGAGTTTCGAGGTCTTCCTATACTGTAATACACTGTATATACTGTAATATTAAATATTACACACCACTGCCCTCTATGTATACTACGTACAATGAATATACAGAAAATATCCAAAAGGTAGTGTTAATATACATTAGGCCTATACGAAACAAATCACTACATTTTAAATGAACTGAACTTTATTTGAAACAATACAAACAATAAATACGTACTTACGGCCATGTTATCAATGAATGTTCTCAAGGCCTCCTGTTGTTTCAACTAATAAACATTGCCCACGCTGTTAACGTTAGTCAATTGTTTATAATGAAAGCAAATATTTCCAACAAAGATGTTATTATTTTAATATTATTTATTATTTTGAAAGCACCATCGCGCAAAAATACAATGTACAACGCACGTTGGTGAAGTGTTTTACAGAATCTCGAAAATTAAAAACCTCGCTATCGCTCGGTTTTTAAACATTTTTCCTCAATTCTGTAAAAACCACTTCCCAACTTCTCATCGTAATATACTATTACGTGGTTGGTTTCCAGCCCGACGCACAGGCAAATACCTGATCCGTGAAGTTTGATATGATGAAGATAAAGATTATATTAAATAGAAAAATCTGGCATATAGAATTTTCGGTATGACTAAGTTACATAGACTAAATTATTAAACAATAGGCCTATAATATAGGCCTAATTACTAAGTTTCTATAAGATATATGTTAATGCATTTAATTTTAAGGGATAGAAGAGACAAAACACGTGATAGAAAAAATAAATTGAGGTAAAACTACTACATGGCACATAATAAATTTAATTGTAGGACAAAAGAAATCAGGTGCAAACTAAATTATATTTATGTCACTGGAGTTGTTCGGGGTGTAGAATCGAATGTCATAAAAAAATGTAAAATGTGTGGTGTGCAAGACAAATGACAAAAATAGCAAGATGGTCTTTATTCTTAGAATCATTTACTATTTCATTTGATTGTATTTGTAACGCTTTCCTATTACACAAAGACTGTTTGGAAGTTGTACAAAATTAGGAACGCTTTGAGAATTTCAGACAATGTGTAAACATGAATTTAACAGTCATTTTCTGAACGGAAGTGTTGTGGAATTGCAGTCTATTTTTGTTTCATTATAGCAGATATAAATTGCCTAAACATGGAAGGTTATATGACAACAATAGGCCCCGAATGATAATTCGAATGAAAATGAACGTGCATTTCTTAGGTTTGTTTTACTTAATAGCTTAATATAACTAATGAGTCGCTTAAGTATATAGCATTCTGAAATTGCTTCACTTTGTTTAAGATAGAATGTTGCAAATGAAAAATATTTATAGATCTTGAACTTCTTTGAATTTATTCATTTTTAATTTGTGTACGTTCTATTCTGAATGTTTACTATGTGTCATAAATAGTTTACATAAAATTAACATACTTACATTTATTTCATGGAATCCCTTGGTTCATTGCCTCACTCGAGTAAACCCATCCTTAGTTTATTCCCGAGCAAGGTATGTTTGTCTCTGGTTTCGAAGTTCACGGATTCAAACCTGTCCGGGGTCGAAAGATTTTTCAGGGTACAAAACTCTTGAGTTCGAATTCCTTCAGATGAGAAGTAAAGTAATGGAATTGACGTTTAAAAATAATTTTAATGTTCATTATTACTAGGATAATCTCAAAATATCCATAGAAAAAAAACTAAGGTAATGGCATTCCAAGGGAAAAATCAAATCAGATCGAAAATAGTAATAGGAAACAAAATCATAGAACAGGTGAACCATCTCAATTATCTAGGATGTGACATTTCATTTAATTATGATAATGATATAAATAATAAAATAGCAAAATTCCAGGGAATATGTGGTACGATAAAACGAACACTAAATAACAAAACAACAAGAGAGACCCAACTGAAATTTTATAAAATGTTGGCAGTACCGGTACTGCTCTATGGTTCAGAAGCCTGGATACATAAAAAACAAGACCTAAGTAGGATAACGGCGGCAGAAATGAAATTTTTGAGATCTGTTAAAGGGTGCACTAAGGAAGACAGAATCAAGAACACAGAAATAAGACAGGAACTTGAAATATTTGCAATAACTGATAAAATGGATACATATAGACAAAAATGGAAGCAACACATAGACAGAATGAATGAAGATAGATATCCAAAACAAATAACAAAATACAAACCTAAATGCACCCGAGATGTGGGCAGACCTAGAAAGGGATGGGCTGAAGTCGGAACGGGTCAACAGACCTAATCCATGAATGAAGATGATGATGATGATTATTACTAGGAATAGGATTTTTATGTAATAAAAGATAAGATTGCAATGCAGTTAGTATATAGCATCATCATCATCATCCATGCAAGTATTAGGCCATGTGGCCTGTTATGGTCTCAAAGAGGAATTTTCCATCCAGCGCTTTTTGGACGTCCCAGCGATCTTTTGCCTTGGGGGCAGTAGCGAAATATGGCTTTTGGAATTCTATGAGACGCCATTCGTTGAAGATGGGTTTTCCAGTTGTTCTGGTAGTTTTGTATATGGGGAAGAATGGGTTCTACATCCAACTCTTCCATAATTTCCTCATTTCTTTTATGGTCCCACTTTGTGTAGCCTGCTGTTCGGCGCAGGGGGCACGCCGTAGTGTAGTGGTTAAGGCACTGCGCTACAAACCGGAAGGTCGAAGGTTCAAGTCCCGTTGGAGTCAGGATTTATAAACTGACCCAAACCTTCTGGCGGCTCTATGGCCCTGGGGTCGACTCAGCCTCTAACGGAAATGAGTAAAGGCGCCGTTACGCAGGGCTGACATAAAGTGCCAATTGTCTAGAAAAAGTGGGAGCCTTAACCTCCTACTACCCCAAGGGCCTCCTGAGGCCTGTAGTGGGAACACTTTACTTTACTTGATGTTCGGCGCATAAATCGCATCTCATTTGCTGTTATTCGGCTTTCATCTCTTCTTCGTATTGTCCCTTCACTACCATATCTTAATACTGGTCTTGCGAGAACCTTATAAAGCCGTAATCTTGTATTTCTTCTGTACTAAAGATGGTTTCATTATACTGTTAATTATCCCCGTTGTTTTTGTATATATTATTCAACTATTTGTGTGTGAAACCAAAACAAAATACAGTAAGAAGTCTAACTTCTCATTATACTATTCAACTGTTTACATGTGAAAAAAAAAACAAAAGATAGTCATAAATCTAACTTATTATACTATGTTGCAGTCTTAACTGTTAGTACATAAACATCCTAGCCTTAATTATAACTAATTCCTAGCACTATGGAATCAGGAGGTTAATGATCGCGAATATATAAGCTCTCCACATATACTGTATTTATCCTGAGCTAATGTTTTCCAAACATTATCTGTATAATAATTAACTTTCCTGAAATCATGGTTAATGTTATTATCACATTTCATTCTTGGCTATCTACGTGACCAATATCTCCAGAGGTACAACATCAGAGAGAATGCAAGTTATAAATGTGGTATTAGCAACCAAAGTGTTGAGCATATTATCTTTGATTCTCATTTGTTCTGGAACGAAATAACACCGCATGTTTAAGCGAACCATCTATTACAGAAATGTTTTGTCAGAAAATAACTACCAACTTTTTAATGTTTTTAAAATTAAGTTAATATTTTTTTTTTTGGATAAACAACTTTGACACAAACTACTCTTATAACCCTAATATATCTTAGGTGAAATAGGGTTTATAACTTTCGGATAATAAATAATAATAGTAATAATAATAATAATAATAATAATAATAATAATAATAATAATAATAATAATAATACTGGGCGCTTTCCCTCTAATTTACTGCAGGAAGTTTCCAAGCATCTCTTCCATTCCCCATTCGTGCCACAGTCAAATTAACGGGCAAACAATATCATAATTGGTGATGGACAGAGAGCGGAATCTGTTACACAATGTCGAAGGCTTTACTTGGATTTTCTCTCTCTCTCTCTCTCTCTTTTTAATTTGTTTTATAGCATTTTTTAAATTATTAATATACGGATTGAGACTTTTTTTATATCTATACACGTGGTATTTTCATGGATGGGCGTAGATGTGAATTGATGAGTATGTAGTATAGACAGATTATATATATATATATATATATATATATATATATACATACAGATATGTAGCCAAGTAGGGATTTGTTTATATTATGATTTTTTGTTTTTTTATTCATGAAAAAATAATGTACATACGGCCAAGCAGGCCTGTGCGCAATGTAAATACATATGTATTGGTATTGATTATACGAGAACATGCACGAGGGGGTGGGATGGGGTGCATTACATAGTTGAGCTCTGTCATGTAGAAAGGCAGACGCAGTAAACGTTTTATTTAGTAAAGAAGTGGAATTATTGTAGAGTACGTCCTCAATTGATATTGCGCATAAATGATCTTACATGTAGTGAAATGAAGCCAAAACGAAAACAAATGCGATGCGATAGGGTAGTCTTTGTCTTAAAACGTTTCATTACCTTGTAAGCAATACATAACCTAAGTATATTTCATTGCATTATGCATGTATTGCTTCCTAATTTTTATATTACAAAAAAGGTCGCCCAATATGTATGCAGCCATGTGAAACACCCCATCCCATCCCTCCCGATTGCTCTAGTACAGTCAATAGAAATGGAATATAATTAATTTTTTTTTTAAAGAAAAGAATACATTTGTATTTGCATTGCGCACGGGCTTGCTTGGCCGTACGTGCTAGTACAGTCAATATCAGTACAAGTAAGTCATCGCATCATCGGCATTGTGGAACAAATTCCGCTCTCTAGTGATGACTGTTTGTTAGTTCTCAGAATTACATTGAATTAATAGAACATAAAACATGTGCTGCTGAAAATGTATATGTTACAGCTAACTTATTTGGCACTTGATTTGTTTAAAATTAATCTATATTTTTATATTATTGCTAATTGTAGCTTGAGGAAACCAACTATAATACCTGAGAGCCCGACAAGCTGACCACATGTCAGTCCTTTACTGGCCAGCTTTGAGAACGACACATGTGGATGTGAGGCCAGTAACCGCGTCGTAAGCAAGTGCCATCATACCTGTTGTGCTATGGTATTAGTAAAGTGTAGTTAATTTAAATAGCCTAATTAATAATTTGTATAATTTATAGATACAAATTAATTAAATTATATTAATTTTTGTCCACCGCTGTGGTCTCGGGGCAGTGTCGCTGCCTCTTAGGCAGCGGGCTCAGGTTTGATCCCCGGTCGGGACAAGTTTCCTGTGAGATAAATGACAGAAAACTTTAAGACCCAAACGTTCCTCTAATATTATCTGGCCATCATAATCATCATTATCATATTCGCCATGTTTAGTATGTATCTGTGTATAAATGACGTGTTTCGTCTTAATGTTGTGTTGTCTTGAAGAGGCCCACACTTCGAGTTTAATTCCCTTTATATTTTTTATACCCTTCACCGGTGTGGAAAGCAACGGGAAGCTACCACAGCTATAGTTCCCTAGTAAAGCTGCAAAGCATAGTATGAAAATGCTATAATTGCAGTAAAGGACGTGCCCTCGGGCAGAATTACTATGGATGGATTTCTTACATAAAACTATTATTCTACCAGTTATATTATACGGATGCGAAACATGGACTCTTACTTTAAGGGAGGAAAGGAGATTACGAGTATTTGAGAATAAAGTTCTTAGGAAAATTTTTGGACCAAAGAGAGATGAACAGACAGGTGAATGGATAAAACTACATAACAGTGAATTACATGGTCTTTATAGGAAGCCAGATATAATAAGAACAGTTAAGTCTCATAGACTGCTCATAGACTGCGATGACCAAGGTATGTGGCACGAATGGGGAATGATCGACGTGCATGGGAGCTGCTTGTAGGAAAAACCAGAGGGAAAATGCCCAGTTGGTAGACCAGGAATGAGGTGGGAGAATAACCTTAGCCATGGTTTAAGAGAAGTAGATTATATAGGGGATGATTGGAAAACATTAGCTCAGGATATGGAAATATTGAAAGCTTATGTCCACGCTGCCATGTAACTATGGGTTCGATAGAACCAGTGATGTAGTTAGTTTTATAATCTGATTATAATTAATTGTAAACGCTTACTAGTTATAAATATCTTAATTTTTTAGAAAATTATGAAGAAATGTAATCTGTTTTGTAAAACTGCTAAGAATTTCGTTTTCTGTCTTGTCTTATGACCTCGTTTTCTTTATTTATGTTGGAGATGAACATAAAAACTGATTGTTTATTCGTCTCGTACCCCCGTTTTGCGTCATGCTTGTTAATCTGCAATCCTAAATGTGAAATCATAATGTTGAAAAGTTACATGAAGAATATAAAAAAAAAGGCAACAAAAGTGGGTAACGTTTTCTTTTTTAAATAGTAGGCGTATTTTTCAATGTTTTCTAACTTTGTAAACATAAATATGAACATATTGTGAGTGCATCTGAATATATATTTTTTTATATTTTGAAGATAGTTTATTTTATTAATTTATGACATGAGTTACACTTTCTTATACATCTTCATATTCGGCGAATACAGAATGAACAAATATGCGGTTACAGATGCTATGATTTCTTCCTACGTCTAAAATTTATCGATTGTTATATGATCAAATTAAGTGTTATCCCTTTATCACTTTTTCGAAGTTTTCTAGCTTTCTAATTTAAACAATCGACATAAAATTGAACATTTTACTGGTGTATCTGCATCTATTTTTATTATCTGATTAAATATACTTTTTTTCTTCATCTTCTTCTACTACAAGGTTTAGGCTATGCAGCCTGTTCCGGCGAAGTTAAAAGTGGAGTCCATCTTCTACGTGGTCGGCCAACATCTCTTGTTCCTCTGGAATTATACAGAAAGGTTCTTTTTGGTATTCTTTCGATGTTCATTCTCATTAAGTGTTCTGTCCATTTCTTATTATTTTCGCTGATTTTATCTTCAATTTTATATATATTTAATTCTTCTCGTATAGTTTCATTCCTTATTCTATCCGCTCTTGTGCATCCTTTCACATTACGTAAAAACAGCATTTCCGCAGTCTGTATCCTGCTTTTATCCCTTGATTTCATTATCCAATTTTCACTTCCATACAACAACAAAGGAACAGCCATTGTTTTATATAATTTAAGTTTCGTATCTTTCCTTGTTTTCCGACCTAAGGTTCTTTTTATGGTTCCACAAATAACCTGAAATTTATTTACTTTATTTTCTATAGGGCCTATCTTTATTTTCTCTATAAGTTATACCACATCCTAAATATTGTTATAAACTCTCTTTTTTACATCTTAATATTCGGCATACTACTGCATATGATTACCTGGCAAAAACCTACACCGCAATGGCATCTCCAGTAGCTCCCATTATCATCATCATCATCATCATCACTCCAAGGATTAGGCAATTGCCCGTTCCGACTTCATATTGCATCAGCCCAACGTCTTCTAGGTCTTCCAACATCACGCCTTCCTCTTGCTTGATAATTTCTGGCTAACAATGGATTGCTCCCATTATCCCTTATGCAATCTCGAACTCATCATGGACTTTCATCTGTCTCTCTGCCCAGCTTTGAGAGCTTAGTCAACAAGTATTGAGAAGCAAGAGAAAAGATCAGTGGATTTTATTATTATATTATATACAATTTTCCTCATTAGAGGATTGCCTCAAAGACAAAGTGATACAGACAATTAATTTTCGAAATTGATCAACTACATTTTGTAAATACATTAAAAAAATTCAAATTTTAATTGAAGTATACATACTATAAAGTATACCCTCGTCATTGTGTTGTATCTGTTCTTTTCTTCTATGTGTTCTCTTTTTCTTTTTGTTAATTTGCCATTGTAAGGCCAAGTATATTTATTTCAAAGCCTCTTGATTAAATAAATGAAAAAAAAAAATCGGTAAATACAGAGTGGATTTAAAAAGTTGTTTTAGACGCTATAATTTCTATGGACACCTAAATGTATTTATTTTTATGAATCAAAATTTAAATGATGTGACGTCTTTTATTACATTTTTTAGTACCAATTGAAATACTGGGATATGCCTGAATGGCAGGACCGGAACATATCTGTAAAAATGTTGTTAGGACTTGGCACACAATTCAGATGTACTATGAAAATACGACAAATATAACAAAAACTTTAAAAAATATTAAAATAAGTACCTGATACATCAGTCGTCTCAACTAAAATTAATGTCAGTTAATAAAAAACTTCGTCAAATAGTTAAAATCATGTAGGCCTTTCAGAAACATGTTCCATCTTCGACATATCATTTGCTAACAGTACCAAGATGTAACATGTTTCTAGAAGGTTTATGGTTTTAACTACTTGACGATTTTTTAGTCCCGCACCGTAGCCGAGCGGTTAAGGTAGGAAGCCTTGGCACAGAGCTACGGGACATGCGCTGGTTCGAGTCTCCATGGGGGAAGGAAATTTTCTCATGGTATTTTTAATCGGCCAGTAATGGGACTGGTGCCCCTACTCAGCATCAGATGAGGCAATTGGGTCAGGGCTTACAATACGTAGCTGCTCCAGGTTGTGAGGAACCAGCTATAACGGCTGGGGGACTCGACATGCTACCCACATGTCCACCCCTACACTGGCTGTTGATCATCTACCCCTCTGTGATTGACACATGTGGATGTGAAGGTCCAGCAGCCCGGCCTGGGGTAATAGGGCAACCAGCTGAACTAGTGCGAAAGATACCCCTCAATCAAATCGGCTCCGGACGATTTTTTAAAATAGAACATCACATTTTGCATTGAAGAGGATTGGTAACCATCATGTACGTACTTATTGTAACATTATAAACCTTTACCTCCCTTTGGCCAGACCCCTTCAACCGTGGATTGAGGAACCGAGCACAGTATTGCACACTAGGAGCTACCACTATGAAGCGGAATGAAGAAGAAGAAGAACATTTTATCAACCTATAACCAATAATTTTTTTGTTAGCACTAGTGGTTATGCTCCTTGTCTCTGGTCCCGAGGGTCGAGGGTTCAAACTCGAACGGGTTTGATGGATTTTTTAATGGATGGAAAACAATCCAAGGACCGAGTCCTCTGGGAGGGACTTAAAGGAACTGCCGTGGGTCCCGAGCCTCGCCGTATCTATTTTCAGGCTCGTAAAATATCCTTAAGCCTGAATAAGAAAGTTCTCTAGAAATCTCTCTAGACCAACTTTTACCGAATTTTGCCCCTAGTAGTAGCTGCCTTGGTTTTCAGAGTTTGTCACAATAAATAAACCACACGTCATTAAAATGACATATATACGAAATAAGTATAACTAAGTTGGAATGGTTGAATTTCTCCCCTGTAGCGAGGAGGAGCGACGATGACTTATTCGTATATACGAAAAATCCAAGGGCTTACAAGACGAAAAATATAAAATCTTCTTCTTCTTTCTTTGGCTACTACAACGGCCCCTCTAAGAACCTTTTCGACCTCCTGCATAACAACTTGCCATTACGTCTCTATTACTATCTTCTTCTCCATACCAACAAATCCTTTTCACCATCAGTTGCTTTAAGTCTTCCTCGACCATATCTAACCATCTGGGTTTCTGTCTTCCAATTTTTGTTCATCCTTCCGGATTTTCTTCTAAAATCTTTCTCGCACTCTTTCTTGCTCCATCCGCAACACATATCCTACTCATTCTATCTTTTTCTTCTAATATCTCCTATCAAATCTAAATCCCTAGGTTCCGTAGGTTAATGGCCGCGCGGTCATAAAGCTCTCCATATATTCCTGTCCTGAGGCAATGTTTTCCAATCATCCCCTGTATAATCTACTTCCCTCAAATCTTAGTTAATGTTATTGTCCCACCTCATTCTTGGTCTGCCAACTGGGCGTTTTCCCTCTGGTTTTCATACAAGAAGCTTCCATGCACGTCTTTCATTCCCCATTCGTGCCACATGTCCTGCCCATCGCAGTCTACGAGACTTAACTGTTTTCATTATATCTGGCTTCCTATAAAGACCCTGTAATTCACTGTTATGCAGTCTTCTCCATTCACCTGTCTATTCATCTCTCTTTGGTCGAAACATTTTCCTAAGAACTTTATTCTCAGATACTCGTAATCTCCTTTCCTCCCTTAAAGTAAGAGTCTATGTTTCGCGCCCATATAATATAACAGGTAGAATCATAGTTTTGTATATTTTCAGTTTAACGTTTTTTGAAAGGAGTTGGGAAGTCAAGAGTCTCTGTAATGCATAAACCCTATATAATTCTTTCAATTCCTGGTTCGTTCTATTTCTCTATATATCTTGTTCCTGCACTGCTCCATATATTTTCCTTAATATTTTTCTTTCCCATGTATTTAATCTTATCTTTTTCTGATAAAAAATAAAACAATCTAACAAATTCTAACTTAAATTGCTTTAAACTGGGTTTGCAACATTTATACACAAGTTATTGTGTGAGTAATTCAGTTGTTTGCATGCCCAAACAAGGATTTTAATAAATGTGAGCGGATATTTTGGAAGACGCGCCTCCGAGTCTAGAGAAGTGGTGTACGTGACTGACGTAATCGTGACGTCTTCTTAGTTCCGAATCTCTTGCTTTTTTACGGTGACAACGGACGGAGAGGTTTTTAAATAGAAATCCTTTTCAATATCAACCTGGTGGCCACATCCCGGAAACCACAAGATAATTAATTGAGAGTAATGAATGAGATCATATTCTTTTCATTGCCATCTCTTATAATATGTGATGTAACTTTACATGGGAATACAGGACGTTGCACAGCTGTTTAAATGATATGATTCAATTTAACTATTACTATATTCATTATTTTGCATATTTCCTCTTTCAAAAATAAAATATCATTGCAACTAAAAGGGGACTTACTTGGGTTAATATATAGGGACTCTCATCTTTCCATATTCTCAATATAATTTAAAAAAGAAAAATTAATGTTCGAACCGTGATTTGAACCCTGGACCCCTAGTTCTACGTACTGGTGTGCTGTCCAATTACACCATTTAAACGACGATACAAGCATTATCATTTATTTCAACTTATCCTACAATTATCGTTCTTCCGACACTAGTACCTAGAACTAGGGGTACAGGGTTCAAATCCCGGTCCAAACATTAATTTTTCTTTCTTAAATTAGATTCTATCCAGAATTGGAATGTATTAATTTAAATAAAAACATCGAAAGAATTCTCTCAATTTATACAGAGTGAGTCTAAATTGTCCTTACAGAGTTTAAGGATAGAGCAGCAATTTGGAGCCGGAACAGGCTAGTAAATAAGCCTAAACCGTGAAGAAGAAGAAGAAGAAGAGAGTTTGAGGACTTATAGAGAGGATCAAGACAATTAAATTTAACATAGGAACCCATGTCTGGAAATATACCAGTTTTCCGTTACACACAACATACCAAAACACATATTGCTCTCTCCGACTCTTGCTGCATGTTGTCTGGAAACACAATAAGGGCTCGATGTGACGATCGCCAACTTCAATACAGATGCGGTACCTCCGTACCATGTTCTGTTACACAATGAACAATCTCTGGTCCTCCAACATCCGCCTCAGTCATAACTCGTGCTATTTGGTCTTCCTCGGATTCTACAGGGGTATCGTAAATTAAAGTTTTCTTGTGACCTCACAGGTAGAAGTCTAGCGGTGTCAAGTCGGGAGAACGCGCAGGCCAAGCAAACGGACCAGCCATTGCACCGAGCTTCGCCATACAATAACATCATGACTGCGTATTCTGCAAACGTGTATGCCATGGAAAACAACACAGTACCAATGAAGTACGTACATATTGTATTGTCGTGTAGGATTACTACTATAATGTGCAGGTGAAAACGTCTCTGGGCGGATCGCAAACTCAACCGAATAACACATAAACAAACTTGCAGTGGACATGGAACATCAGGTAGTCAAGACTATCCTAGTGAATGGCGTCGAAAAAGCTTTTGAGTTTGGTGATTTTGCGTGTAGCGGAAAATCTGTACGTTTCCGGACATGAGTTCCTATGATAAATTTAATTGCCTTGGTCCCTACTACAAGTGCTCACACTCTGTAAGGGTAATTTAGATTCACTCTGTATATACTTTTAAGTAAAACCAATTACAATAAAGAATTGAAGTACATAAAAATACTGGCATTCAAAAATGGATTAACCATCAAATCATCAACAAACTAATAACAAAAAAAATAACAAAAAAAACAAGAATTAATAAATGCAACTAAACTGGACGAAAAAAAAAACAAACCAAAATGGATAGCCCTCGCATATATAGGAAACGAAATAATAAAACTGGCCAAAATAATAAAAAAATGACAAAAACGTAAGAATTGCATACAAAACTAATAATAAACTAAACAGCATCATATCAAATAAAATAGAAGACCGCAGCATATACAACAACAAAGGGGTATATAAACTTAAATGTAATAGTTGTAAAAAATTTTAGCTATGGCTACAGGGCGTACAACCAGAAATTTTAAAATAAGATATAACGAGCATTTCACTGATTCCATAAAAAATGGAGGCAAATCAAGTTTTGTTAACCATGTTACAAAAACGGGCCATCAGTTCAACACAATAGAAAACTCCCTCTCAATAATGCATATAGAAAACGATAACAGGAAAATAAACATCTTGGAAGAAAAAGACATAAATATTAAATTACAAATATTTCAATATTTATGTGGCACCTTTAAAAGAACACTGCGAAAGAAAGTAAGAAAATTGACACATTTAAAATTTTATAGAGTATTGGCTGAACCTGCAATATTGTATGGCTCAAAAATATGGATTCTGAATAAACAGTGAATTAAAATAATAGAAGCAGCAGAAATGAAATATTTACGATTTGTGGCAGGATATACTTTAATGGATAAAAACGGAGTGAAGATATCCGTAAGGAACTACAAATATTCAGTTTGATAGATATAATAGAAGAGTGTAGGAGAAAATGGAATGAACATGTCTGCAGAATGGATACCAACAGATTGCTTAGGAAAAGTCTGAACTATCAACCAAGAGGAGGAAAAAAAAAAAAAAAACAGATTGGGGACGCCCACGAAAGAGATGGGCACAACATCTATAATACTTGGAGCCAGAACGAACCAAAAAGGTTCAATCCCTGCAGGAAGAAGATGAAGAAGGAGAAGAAATACAAATTATGAAGTAAACACGAAACGATAACCTGCTGAACGAGAACACGCCCTACCAGATCAACCCACTATACAATATATTTGTTAAACATAACCAGTACCAATGAACAGCTTTGAATATGGAACCGGTTCCGAAAGGCCTAGCTGAATATTTTATACAAATATAATTTGTTGAGGAAGACTGCCACAACAGGTACTCATTTTATTGTTTTAGATTACTAGATTACTAGCTAATTCCCGGTGTGCACAGCTACACCTAAATAAATTAAATATGATTTTTAAATTTTCTTTTCAGGTGAACTCCTACATCTAACGGTCTTAGAGTAGAATAAGCGGGACCTGCGACATTGTTCGCGTGATTACCCGGTGTTGCCCGGGAATCTACTTATCCCGACCGGCTTGGCATCAAAGAGTTGAAATACAAAAATGGTTAATGTGAGTTATCCGTAAAAGATAGATATGCTGTCGCGGTCTATTTCGTCCAATTTATTGACATATTAATTCTGTGTACATTAATTTGGTGTATTTGTTATGGTTAGGCAGCGTAAGCCATTTAAGCGTCTAAAAAGCGATTATTTTAGTACACCGAAGCATTGTTTATATTAACTTAATTGTCCCAACATGTCTCTAAATGATGATAAAAATCTCATTCAAATCGGTCAAGTAGTTTTTCAGTCCATAATGGACAGACTCACAGCCTCATGGACTGTCCATTCCCTATGCCTTCTCTATAAAATACTTCACACATAATCACCTAATTATTTATCACGCCGCTTCATTAGACTATCCGACACACATAATCTTGACACTCGATCCCATCAGCACATTGTCCTTTATATCCCTCCTCATCACACTGTGTATTACTCATTATATTTTACAGTTTCACTTGCCAAAACATGGAATTCCTTTCCGCCCTATGTCAGAGACTGTTAAACTATAACATCGTTCAAGAAAAACTAAATAATTATTTAATAACTAACTTATACACCTAACTGATAGTATTATTTTAACAATTAATAAATTTAATTATTTATGACGGATATCCGTGAAGAACTGTATATCTACTCCATAAAAGAAAATATATTTAACAACAAGATTCAGTGGAAAGAACATGTAGAAAGAACGGAAGAAAGTCCATTACCAAATAAAATCTTACATTATTTTGCGAGTAGAAGAAGAGATGTCGGATGTCCTCGGAAGAGATGGTCTTAGATCTATTAGTGAAGACGGAACAGACAACTAATGCCTAAACCAGGAAGTGAAGAAGAAGAATTATTTATGAAAATCATATTAATATTAATAAATATTTCCATTTCTATGTTTTAAATATTGTATAATCGTAAAATTTGTTTTATATATCTCATTATTTTTCTTTGTTTTTATATACATTGGACAGGGACAGTCTACCAAACAATTTAATTTATTTAGCTTGTTAAATTTTATTATTAGTTTTAGTCATAATTTTAACTATCATTAATATGGTTGTATTATAGATCTTAATAAAATAGATAGGCTATTTTCTTATTGATCAAATCTTCATTTAGTATTCAATATTAGAATTAATTGCGATTGTTAAATTCTGATGTAATTTATGTTTGTCCTGGTGAGTGGGAGATAAGGTCACATGGCCTTAACTCCACCAGGCTAAATTAAAAATAAAATGAAAATAAATAAAATATTTTTATAGTCCATATAGCCCTAAATAAAAACGACGGTTCTTCCAGTTATACAAAATGGAAGTGAAACATAATATTTTTACTTCTAGAGACGAGAAAAGATTGCGTATGAGAGTAAAGTGCTTAGGAAACGTTTTGCACCAATAAGAGCAAACAAGGAGATGAATGGAGAAAACTACATAACAAAAAGCTACATGATCTTTACGAGAAACATGACATGTAGATTGCGAAGTACAGAACATATAGGCCTAGTTTGAAAAGGGAACGAAAGATGATATAGAATTTTTTTGTAAGAAAATCAGAGGGAAAACGCCCAGTTGATAGGCCAAGAATGATATGAGAGAATAACATTAAGTATGGATTGTGAGAGATAAATATTATACAAGGAATGATTGGGAAATGGTAGCTAAGGCTAGGGATATTTGGGGAATACATGTCCGCGCAGCCGTGAACTTCTCGGTACGATGGTACGGGTGATTTGGTTAATATTTAGTATGTCACTGCGTGATTAAATTGAAGACGGTTCGAACTTTATCAATAATTTATGACACACTAGCTAATACCCGGCGTGCGCTGCTACTCCTAAATAAATGTTAATGTAATCAATTGAGTTGGTGTTTACTTGATGAAAATCCATATTTGTTAACATGTCTGAAGAAGGTACAGTGTACCGAAACAGCTGTCACTGAATTATATAATAAATATGAAAATCAAATAAAACTACGTTTTATTTTTATTTAATTAAATGTGAATGTGTTTCTACCACCAGCTTTGAGCTGCTATGCTTGCCCGGGATTCAGTTTATCCCGATCTTCTTGGCATCAATGAAAGAAAAAATGGTTATTGTGAGTTATCCGTAAAAGATAAACATATGCTGTCGCGGATTTTTTTGTAGAGTTTTTTGAGATATTCAATTCTGTGTACATTAATTTGGTGTATTTGTTATGGTTTAGGCAGCTTAAGCCTTTTAAGAGTCAAAATTGGGACTTTATTTCACGTTTTTCACTACAAAGGGTGACTTTTTAGGTAGGGGCGAAGGGGTTGAGTATTACAGCTCTCTTATACCCTATGTTCATCCCGGGAATCTCCTGAACATTTTGCAAAAAACCCATCAAAATCGAACAACGGTATGGCCGCGCATAGTATACGAACAAACAAACCAACAAACAAACAAACATTAATTTTTATATATTAGATGGCAAAATCGCCATATTCTACTTTGCTTTACAAAATGTAGGCTATACAGTCTAACTTTATTTGCCAGATGTGAAAGATGGCTGCTAAGTTTTATTATATTTAATACTATTAGGCCCTTTATCTCCCTTCACAACTTCATTATATGTTAAACACATGCACTAAATACAGGGTATCCCATTCAAACCTTCCAAATTTTAATTATTCATAACTAACAAAGTATGCGGAATTATGAAATGAGGCCGGTATTAAACGAAACGGAAACTCAAAGAATTTTCATTGCCACACATTGCCCACGCACTAAAACACCTCTATATATGCACTATTAGTAGCACGAACAATATCAAGTCTGTATTCGATTTCGTGCCACGTTCTGTCCAATATGCCCATTGGTACTGTTGCAATTGTGTCAAGGATACGGGTTCATAAATCATGAAGATCTTGTACTGGAGTCGCAAACACACGGCCTATTATATACCAGAAAACAGTTTGTGCTCGTTGCTAAGGAGTCGCCATTTTGTTTTATGTCATTATTGTCCAACATGCGACAGATGAATTAACTGCAACAACGAAAACAAAAATGCTTTGAGTTTCTCTTTCTTTTAATAACAACCTCGTTTCATAATTCTACATACTTTGAAAGTTATGATTAATTAAAATGTGGGAGGTTTGAATGGGACACGGTGTATAATAGGATTTAAATATTAATCGATTCATTTTTCTTGTTCTTTTGTTTGTAATGCCTATAATGTTATAACGTTCCTAATAATGATTATATTTTATATCGGTGTGTGTGTGTGTGTATATATATATATATATATATATATATATTCAGGTATTTATTTTTCTTTTCGTGTCATAATTGGCGTTCATTGCTAAATGTCAAAAATATAGTTATCACGTCTAAATATACAAGCGTTACTAAATTCTCTTTAAAAATGCTTACTTATTATAGTAGACACCAGATGACAGTTGGAACGATATCCCGCTGCCTCTCGTGTAAATTGAGAATGACATATATAAAAGAAAAATATACGTTTGTGTTAGGATTCCTGAGTAGCTCAGTTGGTTAGAGCGCTAACGTATAAAGTTAGAGAACTCGGGTTCAAATTTAGACTCAGGCATTTATTTTTCTTTTCATGTCTCACACACACATACACACACACACACACACACACGTTATAATTAAATTTTTGATATTGAGCAATGCATGCTTAATATGTCATGATAAGAAAAATAAATGCTCGGACGGGACTTGAACCCGGACCTCTGGATTTATATCCCAGTGCGCTACCGATTAGGCTACCGAGCAAGTCTAGTACAAACATTCATTTTTCTTATATGTATTCTCATTATTACTAGATGTAGTGGGAACTCGGTCTACTGCCACCTAGTAGCTCCTATCACAAGTAAACAAATTAAAGATAATATTTTTACTTTATAGCAGTGACGCTTTATCGATGTTTATAATTAAATTTTTGACATTAAGCAATGCAAGCTTGATATGGCATGATAAGAAAAATAAATGCCCGTCGGAGCATGCCATATATATGTATTTATTTATGTATATTTCCGCACTATTTCCCCGCAGCATGGTCATCAGAATAGGGAAAACAAAGCTTATAAGAAGGTGCAGAATATGATTTTAAAAAGTTTGGTTTTTAGGATGGAGAAGGAAAGCGTGGTAATCGAATGAATGGACTAAGATCTTGTCAGCAACGAGGGCTAAAAATGGGCTGTAGTCCCATATATGATGATGATGATTGTGATTATGTAAATATTTAAAAATGAAATTAAAGACCTCTAGTCGAAATATTTTTAAAAATATCATACAAATCTTCATGTCTCAGAAAACCTATAAATCTAAATAAGAACATTCCACGTAGTAGTGGAAATCATGCATAACCGTAAATTATTATCTATCTACATATTTTTGTATAATTTAAATAATATACCGATTCATTTCTCCATTACTTTATTAAAAATATTTAAAGGTTAATTAAATTGTTTGGTACACATTGCTACGAAACAAACAGGCGGTTGCAATAAGCAATTTTTAATTTCGGTATTTGAGGTAAATCCCCGTTTATAATGGTCGGATTTCCTTGAATTTTGAGAATATCTCCTCGGTTTATTTTGATAGCATATGCTATACTGAGTTCCAATGTGAAACATCCAAACTTGCGACAGCCAGAACGATTTTTAACTTTTCGTTTCAGGTGAACCCCTACATCTAACTAACCAACTCATTGGCACTACCGAACCCATATGTTCATGCCTGCGCGGACATAAGCTCTCGGTATATCCCCATCCTGAGCCAATGTTTTCCAATCACCTCCTATATAATAAACTTCCCTCGAATCATGTTTTATGTTATTCTCCCACCTCATCCATGGCCGCCATAAATTGAGCTGATCACTTATTCAAGGAGGCCTTCCATGCGAAAAAAATTGTGTGTGAACCAAAGTTTCAAATCCCTCTCCCGACAGTTCGTGCCACTGTAAGGCCCGGGGGAAGTGAGCCATTTTAATACACCTATAAGATGAGAGAGATATAAAGGCCAACACGCACACACTACTCAGTAACACTAAGAAATTAAGACTGGAAGAAAATATCAATAGCACTAAATATATGGTCACACATAGAAATACATTATATAATGGAAATGGACAGCTAATGACAAATGAAGGAAATTTTGAGGAAGTGGCTGAATTCAAATACCTAGGAACAATAATCACAAACAGAAATGAGATGCACAAGGAAATTAAACATAGGCTCAATTCTGGAAATGCATGTTATTATGCATTACAGAGACTCTTGACTTCCCAACTCCTTTCAAAAAACGTTAAACTGAAAATATATAAAACTATTACTATACCAGTTATATTATATGGATGCGAAACATGGACTCTTACTTTAAGGGAGGAAAGGAGATTAGGAGTATTTGAGAATAAAGTTCTTAGGAAAATTTTTGGACCAAAGCGAGATGAACAGAAAGGTGAAAGGAGAAGACTGCATAACAGTGAATTACATGGTCTTTATAGGAAGCCAGATAAAATGAGAACAGTCTTGTAGACTGCGATGGCCAGGACATGTGGCACGAATGGGGAATGAAAGACGTGCTTGGAAGATTCTTGTAGGAAAACCAGAGGGAAAACGTCCAGTTGGTAGACCAAGAATGAGGTGGGAGAATAACATTTACTAGGATTTGAGGGAAATAGATTGTACAGGGAATGATTGGAAAACTTTGGCTCAGGATATGGATGTATGGAGAGCTTATATCTTCGCGGCGAAGAACCTACGGGTTCGATAGTGCCAGTGAGTCAGTTATAAGGTGAGAGAAGAAGAATGTATGTTAAATAACTTTTAAATAAAACTTAGTTTCCTGACATGATTCCTGACTATATATGGCATTGTTTAAATTATAATAACTCAGTTAAATTTTCGAGGAAAACAAAATATGATATAAAATGAGTAATTGTAAAATTACTTAATATTTTGATGTAAAGGAAAACCTCATAACTTTATCTTCCTCTTCCTGGGTGAGGGTTAACTGGTGAAGTTCCTCGATCTGCAGGAGAAAGATAAACGGATAAGGAAGCAACTTATTCTTCCCATATCCTACAAAAGTATCATTTTTCTCTGAAGTCATTGAGGTTATATATTCATAGATTTATAATAATGTAAATAAACATTTTTTCACAATAACATCCAGTTTTAATGAGTAATCTTAAGTGTCTTAAGATCACGCCTTAACTGACAATCTTCCGGAAAAAGATAACATTTCTCTCAGAAGAATTTCTCTCTAGAATTTCACCCTAGTACTACTAAGTTGCAATTTATTACATGGATGTCAAAGGTAGATGAAAGGATGCAGAAAAGAATCTTGGCGACAGAAATGGATGGATTACGGAGAGGTATGAGAATATCCAGGCTACAACATATTCGAAGTACATATATCAGAGAAAGAAATGGATGCACAAGAAACTGTTATCGATAGGATAACAAAGAGAGCTCTACAGTGGTATGGACATGTACAACGGATGTCGGAGGACCAGTGGCCTAAACAGGTGTTGGAGTGGATGGTACCAGGCAGAAGGAAGAGGGGCAGAAGTAGAAGAGCATGGTATGAGGAATATAGTTATGATGCCATGATGAAGAGGGGTATGGAAGATGGTCAATGGGAAGATAGGAGTCTCTGGAAAGCAGGAATCAAGGGCAAACTGCTGTAAAGTGGAAAGCCTGTATTAAGTAAGTAGCCTATGTAAAGGCAGATGAAGGGTAAAAAATTGTCCGTATTTTAGTTTTATTAAAAAAAGTAAAGGAGGCCCTTGGGGTAGTGGGAGGTTAAGTCTCCCACTTTTCTGGACAATCGGCACTTGATGTCAGCTGGGTTGTCATCCTTGCGATACGGCCGTCTTTACCCCCAGATCAAGCGTCTGGTACTCATTTCTGTTACAGACTGAGTCGACCCCAGGGCCATAGTGCCGCCAGAGGGTTTGGGTCAGTTTAAAAATCCTGACCCCACTGGCATTCGAACCCTCGACCTTGCAGCTTGTAATGTAGTGCCTTAACCATTACGCTACGGCGTGCCCCCTTACTTTTTATTATGGACTAAGAATTATTTTACAGTATTGCTATTATAATATTATAAATTTTATAAAGTAATGGCTGTACCTGTATTGATGTATGGATCAGAATGTTGGACGATCAGTAAAAGACAAGAACAAAGGTTGGAAGCAGCTGAGATGAGATTTTTAAGAAATATAGCAGGATATACTCTACTGGATAAGAAAAGAAATGAAGATATAAGAAAAGAACTAAATATTTCAAACTTACAGACCGAATAATTAAATATAGGAACGCCTGGAAAGAACATGTTGATAGAATGCCAGAAGGAAGATTTCCAAAATTATTGCTGAATTATAAACCGCACGGAAGGGAAATATTGGTCGCCCACACAGAAGATGGTCTGAACAATTTTAACAATTCTAGCTTTCATGAAACCGGAACGAGCCAACAGGCTTATTCTCTAGATGATGATGATGATGATGATGATGCTATAATAATAATAATAATAATAATAATAATAATAATAATAATAATAATAATAATAATAATAATAATAATAATAATAATAATAATGATAATCAACATTCTAAAATATACGAATAGCCTATAGGAGTTCATGAAAGTATTCAATATGAAAAATACACAATGTCCGGGACCAACACTACAAATAAGAAATTGTAAAAATAACTAAAAACTAATAAAGATATCGTATTATCGTCTCACTATGATGGTTGTCCAGTGGCTCGCTTTGTTTCCCCGCAGCTGTTAAATATAATTAAATACAAAGATGCCGACTACCGCCACTATAATTCCGCATGTAAAATGTCAAACATTGTCGCTTTTATACAAACGGACAACGATTATAGTGAGGCGATAATAATAACGTTTGTTACAAAACATACAGCAAATAAACTCAACAATTCTTGTGGTGACTACAATTAAATTACTTAACTTTAAGTTTTGTGGTAAAACAATGAAATTATGTAAATTCTTCTGATTATTTGATTCATTATTTGTTTTGACGTTTTCCAACGAGGTGGAGCTCCGCCATATTATGAAAGGAAACTATGCTCAGGATTTTTAAGTCATAAAA